>CM035091.1:49459204-49846704 GCA_020205505.1 Panax japonicus | reverse complement strand
ATAAAACATCACTGCCATATCTTGTTAAAAACTGAATTTTTACATAAATTCAAACCCTCTGTATCTAGGTTCGAACGAGGCCTCACACTACTTTCAAATAACAGCACATTAACCCCCCCCCCCACACACACACACACATTCAGATAATAGTTTCTTGAAAAAAGGCGGTCACCGTGGTAACACGGATGTCGGGGGTGCCTAACACCTTCCCCCCACATAACCAAGTCCCTGGACCCTAATGAATCTCGGTTTCACCGACCCGTTTAGCATTGTCACATCACTGGGTCAATGTGCAAACCTTTTCTCGGTTGTGTTGGTACAACCATTTAAAAAACCAATTGGCGACTCTTAACAGTCTATCGTTGACATTATACATGTCGGACCTTTTTCACTTGTTTTTTCAAACAAATCTCAACAAAATGAGAACACCAAAGAACAAGTAACGGAAAGGGACATCCAAAAATCATGACGTCGACAGGTGGCGACTCTGCTGGGGACTCCAGTAAGAGGACTTAAGCCACTATTACAATCTTTTCAAAACTATTATATGCATGTGTGTGGATGTTACATTTATATTTTGATGAATGTGTACGAATGCATTTCCTTATTGAACTTAGTGCTTCACACCATAACTGCTTGTGATGCTAGTGCTTCGCACCATAACTGCTTGTGATATTAGTGCTTCGCACCATATCTGATTGTGATATTAGTGCTTCGCACATGTCATCATTTTCATACGGTGAGACGCGATATTAGTGCTTCGCACATGTCACCAGGAGGCTATCCCGTCGGTGTTTGATTACTGGACTCGTGAGAAGACTAATTCTCCAAGGCTCAGGAAAGGCACCACCCAAATTCGCTCCAGTTGAAAGACCGGATTAACTTCCCGTCTAGTAGATTGCGATGATTTGGGAACCTTCGTGCCAAAAAACCGCAAGAATAATCTAAGATAGGTCAGCCTCTGATAAACCCAAAGTGGAGAGAAGTCTCTTCATGCTCTCATTTCAAATTACTTGTAAACACAATTACTTGTAATTTCATTCCATATCTATCTCCATCTAATGAGAAATATTTAGAAATGTGTACACATACATATTAACATGCTATAAACAGCTGGCACCCATTGTGTAGGATAAAAATTCCTAAAATGGACACATCACATAGCATGTTATTGCATACATTCTCTAAACACTAAACTATGCAAGTCTTTCGCAGGGAATCAATCAGACCTACTACCCGGTCAAAGTCCAAAAAGGCTACAGGCCTGCAGTCAATCATGTCGTCATCCGACCAGACTGAACTTAATCCAGTTTCTCGTAAAGAATTCGACGTATTAAGTAAACAAATTACAGATTTGGATGTTCTACTCAAAGAATTACACCAGTCTACACAGGGTCAGAAAATACTCGTACATGCTGAATCCTCCACACAAGGGGGAATCCCGGTCATTACTATACCTGAACTGCAGTTGGATACAACCAACAAAACTCATGATGCTGCCCATCCCACTGGAGATCCAGACACCGGTGACATAAAAAAGAAAGTCCTCCAAATGGAAGAGACCTTTCGCGCTATCAAAGGAATTAGGAACACACGAAAGTGTTTCATTTGCAGATCTGTGTATTTTTCTTGGTGTTCATTATCCAAAAAAATTTAAAACTCCTGACTTTGAAAAATATGACGGGTTAGGAGATCCTTACACACACTTAAAAGTGTTTAGTGGAGAACATGGATCTTATGCAGAGGACGAAAAGCTTAGAATGAAATTGTTCTAGAAAAGTCTAACTGGAAAAGCCCATTCGTGGTACACAAGATTAGACAACTCTAAAATCCATAGCTGGGAAGAGCTAGCACATGCCTTCCTCACTCAATACAGCTTTCAAACTCAGATGGCTCCTGATCGGTATCAAATTAACAAGATCAAGAAACAGTCTAACGAGTCTTTCAGAGAGTATGCTCAGAGGTGGAGACGCCTGGCTGCCCAAGTTAGTCCATCCACGACAGAATCATTAATGGTCATAACTTTCATAGACATACAAGAAGCTACCTTCTATGAGAGAGTTTTAGCCGGCATCGGCAAACCATTTTCTTAAATGGTCAAACATGGGGAGATGGCTGAGATGGGATTGAAGTCAGGAAAGATTCAAGACCTAGATGCACTTAAAGATGTTGCTGATCACATCCAATCTGGAAATTATGGGAACAACCCCCGGAGGATCCATAAAAAGAAAGAAGAAGATGTTTTCCTGATACTACAAGGGGCAAAAAGGCAATCAAAACATGCCTATTCAAAGGAGAAACTACACTCCCTTTCCTGCACAGTCTGTGAACCCTCCAATACCAAAAGGTGGAGAAGTAAAATGCCCTCGAGTGTTTACACCCTTAATGGATACCCTAGAGAACATCTTAAATCTTCTGACAACACAGAAGAAAATTACACATCTTCTTCCACCAGCCAGCCCTAATGGACGGGGTTTCAATGCTGCTAGGAAATGTGCTTATCATACCGGGGCACCTGGACATGATACTCAGGATTGTTGGGCCTTGAAACACAAGATCTAGGACCTGATAGACAACGGAGAGATCGTGGTCACCAAACCAGATCAACCTCACGTACAAGACAACTGTGATTCCTCCCAGACCATCAAAGATGGTGATGACAGATGGGATTATGTCCCGACATCAGTGGATACAGAAAAGTATCAACATCTGGTCGATCATATTTTCAACAACAATGTGATATCCTTCACTGATGATGACATACCACCCGAAGGGACCGGTTATTGCAAGTCGTTGAACATTGCGGTCTTGTCCTCCGAATATATGGTAGCTGGAGTCTTAATAGATGGAGGTTCTTCTCTTAATATCTGCCCATATGCTACCTTGGTGAAGATGAACATCAATCTCAACCAAATTCGGAGTAGCCATACCATCATCAAAGCTTTTGATGGAGCCCGGTGAAATTCGGTCGGAGTAATTGAGCTCCAATCGAAATTGGTCCTCACACATTCTGCGTATCTTTCCATGTGCTCAAGATAGATTTAGGATACAACCTGCTCTTGGGATGACCATGGATTTATATGGCTGGGGCAGTCCCCTCCACTCTTCACCAACAGTTGAAATACATTATCAACAATAGCCTGGTCACAGTCAACGCTGAACCGGAGATTCCTCAGTACGGAGCCATGCCATTCATCAATGCCAATGCAGATGTGGTATCGGTTAGTTTTCATGCTTTGGAAATAAGCAATACCCAATACCATGCTATTGGAGCACCATTGCCCGAACCCAAGATTTCTGCCGAGGTAATGTCGGCCACTCAAGAAATGATGTCATTGGGTCATAAGCCAGGATAAGGGTTGGGTAAAGATTGTCAGGGTATCAAGTACCCAATTCGCTTAATAAGGCAAGTTGGAACAGCTGGGCTAGGCTATTCTGCCAGTTCTAGTCACAGGAATCCTCATAAACATCAGCAGATTCCTTCAACTTCAACCATGTGGCGTTTATCTTCGCCTTCAAGCTCTGAGTCCACACAACCTCCCGTAAAGGTGCCAGCCAATGTAATGGCTATGTTATGTCCCAAGTCGGTACCGGTGAAAGGAAAAGAAATATTTGTTCCAAATCCCGCAGTGGAAGAAGAGGAACGAAGAACCAAGAAAGACGTCATCCGAATGATGTCAGGCATATGCATCATCGTTTATGACGAACATACTAACAAATACACCCCAGACGATGATTGCCCAGACGTAATGGCCATCATTCGGGACAGGGAGGATGATGACAATCCCTTCATCACTGCAGTCCACCCGGACTTTTCCCTTGCCAATTGGAACAGCATCCCTTGCATTGGTCGTCAAGGGTAAAGCGGGCAGAAACTTTTTCTGCCCTATAGATATAATAACTGCTTACTTTTTTGTACAATATTAGCAGTTTATTTTGCCAGTATATGCTAACACTGTGTATGGTCAACACATCTCATATATACTAAGTGAAAGCATATTTTGTTTCAGGACTCTAAATTTAGATGTGCCTGTACTTGCTGATACGGTGCCTCTTCTCCACAAGGACTATACCTTTGATGTAGAGATGAATTCAGCCTTGATAGATATACATGATGACATTGAGGTGCCTCCAAAAATTCAAGAATGGGTCAAAGACAAACCCAAACCCAACCTTGATCAAACCACTTCTTTCAATCTCATAACCTTAGAAAGCCCTAAGTAAATCCAGATTGGTTCAGACCTTTACCCCAAACCAACGGAATGACATGGTTACGCTATTAACCCAATTCCAGGATGTGTTTGCATGGTCTCATGAAGACATGGTGGGTTTATCCATTGACATTGTCCTTCATTGCCTTCCCATTAAAGAGGGATTTAAGCCAGTCAAGCAAAAGCTCAGGCGATTAAAACCTGAATGGAGTTTAAAGGTGAAAGAAGAAATTATGAAACAATTTCAAGCTGGCATCATAATGGTGTCCACATATCCTGAGTGGATATCCAACATTGTGCCCGTGCCTAAACCTGGAGGGAAGGTGCGAGTTTATGTGGATTACCGGGACTTGAACAAAGTTTGCTTAAAAGATAGATTTCCCGTGCCATTTATCCATATTCTCATTGACAATACTACGCAATACGACATGTACTCCTTTGCTGATTGCTTTGCAGGGTATCATCAGATTATGGTTGCTGAGGAAGATCGTGAGAAAACTGCTTTCATCATTCTTTGGGAAACTTTTTGCTATAGACGGTTGTCATTCGACCTCATCAATGCCGGAGCCACCTATCAACGAGCTATGATGGCTCTTTTCCACGACATAATGCATAAAGATATCGAGATCTACGTGGATGATATCATTGTCAAGTCCTGGAAGGAGGATGACCATATAGACCATCTCAGAAAGTTGTTCAACAGGTTGTGTAAGTACAACTTGAAGTTGAATCCAGCTAAATGTGCCTGCCAAGATCCAAGCCACAAAGGGATTGAGCTGGATCCTGCCAAGATCAGGCGTTAAATCAGGCAAGTTGCTAGGATTTCTAGTCAGCCACAAAGGGATTGAGCTGGATCCTGCCAAGATCCAAGCCATCACGGAAATGCCCATTCCTCAGATAGAGAAGGAAATACAGGGATTTTTGGGAAGAATCAACTTCATCAGCAGGTTTATCTCTCAACTCACAGCAACCTGTGAGCCAATCTTCAAGTTATTAAGGAAGAACTCCTCCATGAAATGGAATGACGAGTGTTAGAAGGCCTTCCTCACAATCAAGAAACAGCTAGTCAAAGCTCTTATTTTGGTGCCACCCAGGGATGATGTTCCCCTATTTATGTACCTGTCCATAAGTGACAATGCCATGGGCTGCATGCTGGGACAGAAAGACGATAAAGGCCAAGAACGAGCTATCTATTACCTCAGCAAAAGATTCAGAAGCAATGAACACAAGTACACTCTGATCGAAAAGACGTGTTGTGCTTTAACATGGGCTTCCATGAGGTTACAACATTACCTCCATGGTCACACAACCCATCTCATATCTCGCGTTGATCCTCTCAAGTACGTGTTCAACAAACCTATATTAAATTGCCGATTGTCCAGATGGCAGTTGATCCTAAAACAATTTGACATCGTATATGTGACTCAAAAGTCCATCAAAGGTCAAAGAATCGCGGATCAACTAGCCGCCGCACCTTCAGGGGATTTCAAACCCTTGGAAACATATTTCACTGATGAAGGAGTAATGACAGTGCAGTAACACCATCAGTACGATACGCGCCAATCATGGAAGATGTATTTTTATGGAGCTGTTAATATGGAAGATTCTGGAGCCGGAGCAGTTCTAGTATCTGGTACAGGGGAGCAGTATCCCGTTGCCGTCAAATTACAGTTTGTCAGCACCAACAATACGGCTGAGTATGAAGGATGTCTCATGGGGGCTAAAACTTGCCCGTTCAATGGGCATCAAGTGATTAACTATCCTTGGAGATTCAGAACTGGTAATCAGACAATCCATCGGAATCTATCAAACTAAGGAACTACATTTGTTGCCTTACCATCGGCAGGTTTTGAAGATGGCTTTGGAGTTCGAAGAAATCTCCTTTCTATACATTCCTCGTAATAGGAATGACTTTGCGAACACATTAGCAACTTTGGCCTCCTTGATTCGCATATCAGACAAGGAACACTTGCCAATCATCGCGATTTCCCTGCATAAGGCCCCAGCTTATGGGAATTACGTTGGAGAAGTATCGAATGAGCTACCTCCCATCCAACATCCTTGGTATCAGCATATCACAGAATATCTACGAGATGGATCTACACCCGCTGAGGCGAGCCTGACTGAAAAAAGGCGGATCCATCGACTTGCTATGAAATTCTACCTGAGTGGAGATGCGCTCTATAAAAGAGATGCAGGACTAGGTCTCCTCAGATGGTTAGACAAAGATCAAGCCCAAAGGTTTATGGATGAAATCCATGGCGGAGTCTGTGGCCCCCACATGAGTGGCCCCCTCCTTGTCAAGAAAGTCCTCAGGACGAGACATTATTGGCTATCTCTCAAAGCTGACTGCAATGACCACGTCAGGAGATGCTATCAGTGCCAGATTTATGGGAATGCTATACACGCCCCTCCACGGTAACTCCATAATATGAGTTCACCTTGGCCCTTCTCAATGTGGTGAATGGACGTTATCGGGCCCATCGAGCCTAAATTATTTTGTACCTGCTTACTGCTTTCATATAAATTTTGTTATATATATATATATATATATATATATATATATATATATATATATATATATATATATATATATATATATATATACCTGCTTACTGCTTTCATATAAATTTTGTTATTTTGTACGCCTAGGAATCATGAGATCACAGATTCAGCCTTTTGGATCTAGATTCGGTTCCCGTGATGGACATTTTCAGATGTAAGCAGCTTGTAAATTATTTTGCGGTGTCTGAATTTCCTCAGATGGTTTCCATACCCACAAGGAAGTCGGCATTATTTTATACATTATTTTCGTATGGATGCTTCGCATCTGTCAAATAAAACCAATCAAGCCGAACACTTAATAAAAATGGGAGTGTAAAAGGTCTCAATTACTATTGAGTGTCATGGTTTGAAAAACCACTTTTATAAAACATCACTGCCATATCTTGTTAAAAACTGAATTTTTACATAAATTCAAACCTTGTGTATATAGTTTGAACGAGGCCTCGTATTACTTCCAAATAACAGCACATTGACCCACACACACACACATTCAGATAATAGTTTCTTGAAAAGAGGCGGTCACCGTGGTAACACGGATGTCGGGGCTTGCCTAACACCTCCCCCCCGCATAACCAAGTCCCCGGACCCTAATGAATCTCGGTTTCACCGACCCGTTTAGCAGTGTCACATCACTGGATCAATGTACAAACCTTTTCTTGGTTGTGTTGGTACAACCATTTAAAAAACCAACTGGCGACTCTTAACAGTCCATCGTCGACATTATACATGTCGGACCATTTTCACTTGTATTTTCAAAAAAATCTCACCTAAAATGAGAACACCAAAGAAAAAGTAACGGAAAAGAATATCCAAAAATCCCGACGTCGACAGGTACCCCGTGAATAGTACTTCGTGAATAGTACTTTGTGAATAGTATTTTATAAATAGTACCTTTTGAATAGTACTTTTGTGAATAGTACCGTATAAATGAATAGTACTCATGGACAGTACTCCGGCATGAAAAGCTTAAAATTTAACAAGAATGTGCATAAAATATCCTTGTGAAGCGATACTAGATGAAGCGCAAATTTCAAGGATATTCTACTAATTTCACGGAGTATAGAAGCAATACTTTAACAGAGTGAGGGTATAATCAGGAATACGAGACGAAATAATATTACTCACATACTACAGAGTATTGAAAAAAATATTATTCCTATGAATACTGGACAAAATAATATTCCTTACCTTGGAAGAAGACTGGATACTGAAATAGTGAAGTAGCAGACTACTCTTCTTCTTTCTCTCTATGGCTTCTCTCTCTGTAATTGCTCGTGTGGGTCTTAGTGAATTGGTGAGAATGAAAGAAGAATGAGCTTCTATTTATAGGAAAACATAGTTTTGATAATTGCATGTTTTGGGGCTCGAAATATTACAGTATAATACCTTCATCTTTTCCTTCATTTTTAATTTACTCCTGCAAGTATTATCAAACTTGCACCACCTCCCCTAATAGTACATTTTGTGAATCAATAGTACAATCATGTGAATAAATAGTACAATCATGTGAAAAAAAATAATTATAGTATAATACCTTCATCTATACCTCCATTTTTAATTTAGTCATACAAGTATTATCAATCTTGCACCACATCCCCTAATAGTACATGCATGTGAATCAATAGTACACACATGCGAACAAATAGTTATAAACATGTGAGTTAATTATAATTAATTGCTCATTTATCAAATTAATTATCCGATTGGTTAATATAACCTCTATGCATCCATTATTATCGAAATAGATGTCGATTTCCACTAACATTAGTAATCTCAACACAATAGAAATATCAATTTCATCTTTAATTAATAAGAACTTATTCATCATTAACTCACAATATTTAACAACCAGATCATTCCCAGGAAAGAGGGGGCTTTTCGATAAGGATTTCTCCCTATTGGCGCGCAATTAGGTGACCAAACCTCTCCTTGACAGAACTTTCTAGACATTGTCAATATTGCAAATAATAATATGAATAACTTTGTCATCTCAATTATTGATTTAATAATATAAAATATTGTGCAGACGATACTTTGACAATAATTGAATAAATAATATGAGAGATATTATGCTACAATTACTGTAGCAATAATTCAGTATAAATGAGTGACTTCTCACGTAAGCATCAATAATCAATACAGTGTGCTACTGTGCAACCACGTGTATTACTATACTTTTACCACCGGGTAGTTCAACAGTTTAATGGAAAAACATTAGTTGTTATTTGTATAAAAAGTTAATTCTGTCGTTTTCTAACTACGACAATACTTCTGTTGTAGGGTCGTCGTACGAATATTCCCTGTTAAAATGAATATTCCCCAACCAATTATATAACCACTTGCTTACTTTGCAAAATATGTAAATAATACCCACAACTATAACATTATATCAAATCCACACCATAATATTCAAAAATATATTTCGAGAAAATTAATCTTTATTCATAAAAGTTGGGGTCTTACAACCTCCCCTTCTTATAAAATTTCGTCTTCGAAATTAGGGTGCATACTTGGTATGTCGAATAGGTGAGGATACCTTGACTTCATTTCAGATTCTAACTCCCAGGTCATTTCCTCAACATCTTGGTTTCTCCACAAAACTTTGAATTGAGGTATAACCTTAGAGTGTAGAATATGATCCTTCTTATCCAACATTTTAACAGGTACCTCTTTATACGTTAAATCTTCCACTATCTCGTCTGGTTCTAATTCAATAATGTGGTTCGGGTCTTTCACATATTTACGTAACATAGATATGTGAAAAATGTTATGAACACGAGACACACTTGGCGGTAAGGCGAGTCTATAGGCCACAGTTCCTACTCGATTGAGGATTAAAATTGGGCCAATGAATCAAGGATTGAGCTTTCATCTCTGTCCAAATCTCGTAACTCTTTTCCACGGAGCAACATGTAACAACACATGATCTCCAATATTGAATTCCACGTCCTTTCGATAAAGATCAACATAACTCTTTTGTCGATCTTGTGAGGTTTTTATACGTTGTCAGATCATTTGAATCTTTTCCGTAGTCATACGTACCAACTCCAGTCCCAACAACGTTGCTTCACCTACCTCATCCCAGCATACTGGAGAACGACACTTTCTTCCATACAACGCTTCGAATGGAGCCATGCCAATACTTGCTTGATAACTGTTGTTGTAGGAAAACTCCACCAATGGTAAGAACTTGTCCCAACTTCCCTTGAAATCAAGGACACAGAGTCTTAATAGATCTTTAAGAGTTTGAATAGTCCTCTCCGACTGTCCATCCGTCCGAGGATGATATCCAGAGCTAAATCGTAAGTCTGTGCCCATAGCTTTTTGTAAACTAACCCAAAATCATGAAGTGAATCTTGGGTCTCGATCAGAAACTATGGATACCAGCATACCATGCAGTCTTATAATCTCGTTTATGTATATACGAGCAAGAGGTTCAAGTGTATAAGTTTCTCGTATCGGTAAGAAATGTACAGACTTGGTCAATCTATCAACAATGACCCAAATCGCATCTATGCCTTGAGAAACCTTAGGAAGACCGGTAACGAAATCCATGGTAATGTGCTCCCACTTCAATTCTGGAATTTCAAGTGGTTGCAATGGACCTTTTGGTACTTGATGCTCCGCCTTGACTCTTTGACAAGTTAGACACCTTAAGATAAACCCCACTATCTCTCTCTACATATTGCTCCACCAAAATGTATGTCGAAGATCACGATACATTTTGGTACTCCCAAGATGGATTACAAACGGTGTGTTGTGCGCCTCCATCATGATTTTATACTTCAAGTCAGAATCGTTAGGAACACAAAGTCTGGAGTTGACTCGAAGTATTCCTTCTTCATCGATTCTTGCTTCCGAAATAGCACCTTCTTGCACATGGGTCCAGGTTTATAGCTTGAGCAGCTTTAACTTTTTTGATTAAAGTCGATTCTACTAGTATATTCGCCATCATCACATGGGTCCCTGGAGTCTTTAACTCTATCTCCATCCTTTGTAAGTCATACAAAATAGGCCTTTACGTTGACAATATCGCACTCGTACCCGTATATGATCTTCTACTTAATGCGTAAGCTACTACGTTCGCTTTTCCAGGATGGTATTGAATGGTATGATCATAATCTTTCAACAACTCAAGCCAACGTCATTGCCGTATGTTGAGTTCCTTTTGAGTGAAGAAATATTTGAGGCTTTTATGATCTGTATAAATCTCCACCTTCTCTCCATACAGGTAATGCCACCAAATCTTAAGCGCAAAAACGATAGCTGCCAACTCTAGATCATGAGTAGGATAATTCCTCTCATATTCTTTGAGTTGTCATGAGGCATAGGCTATGACTTTCCCATGTTGCATGAGAACACATCCTAACCCTTTGCCTGAAGCATCACTGTAGATGACAAATCCCTCTGAGCTAGATGGTATTGTCAGAACAGGTGCTGAAATGAGTCTCATCCTGAGTTCTTGAAAACTCTTCTCACATTCCTTGCTCCAACTGAATTTTGTATCTTTCTGAGTCAGCCGAGTTAATGGAGTAGTGATTCGAGAAAACCCTTCTACGAATCTCCGATAATAACCAGCTAAGCCGAGAAAGCTACGTACTTCGGTCACTGACTTAGGTTGCTCCCAACTTTGAATTGCTTCAATCTTTGCCGGGTCAACAGATATTCCATGATTTGATATCACATGCCCAAGGAATGGTACTTCTTCAAGCCAGAACTCGCATTTCTTCAACTTGGCATAAAGCTTATTTTCACGAAGCTTTTGGAGTATCAGCTTCAAGTGTTGTTCATGATCTTCACGACTTCTGGAATATATGAGGATGTCATCAATAAAGACGACCACAAAGTGATCCAAATATTCCTTGAATACTCGGTTCATCATATCCATGAAGGCAGCAGGAATATTAGTCAATCCAAAAGACATGACTAGGAATTCGTAATGCCCATACCGAGTTCTGAAAGCACTCTTTGGAATGTCATCAGTTTTAATCTTCAACTGATGATATCCAGAATGAAGATCGATCTTTGAAAAGAATTTGGCGCCTTGCAACTGGTCAAACAAATCATCAATACAAGGCAATGGGTACCTATTTTTGATGGTGACATGATTCAACTTCCAATAATCAATACAAAGTCGCATACTCTCATCTTTCTTCTTCATGAATAGAACAGGAGCACCCCAAAGAGACGTACTCAGTGGAATGAAACCAATATCTAACAATTCCTGTAGTTGGGTTTTTAACTCATGAAGTTCAATAGAAGCAATTCGATATGGGGCTTTAGAAATGGGTTTTGTACCGAATTCAATGTCGATACAAAATTCAATTTCACGCTCTGGGGTAGGCCAGGAAGTTCTTCAGGGAATACGTCAGGAAATTTATTAACAATAGAAATATCATTCAAATCTGACGTATTTTTTATTTAAATCCGTGACATGGGCTAAGAAAGCTTGACATCCGTTTTTCAATAAACGAATAGCTTTATGGCTTGGTATGACAGTGATTGACTTAGTGGTTTGGTTGCTTGAATTCGCATAATAGGTTGGTTAGGAATATGAAAGCTAACAACTTTATTAAAATAATCATTTGTTACATGATGAGTAGTTAACCAATCAATCCCTAAAATCACATTAAACGCAAGTATTTTCAAAGAAATAAGGTCAACAGGTAATGTACGAGTGCCGATTTGGATCAAACAAGACTTATACATAGTGGATGTAATGAAGATTTCTCCCAATGGAGTTTCAACAGATAAGTCAAAGTCTAATTTCTCCGGAGTCAAATTTAAACGTTGAGCGCAAGTAGGAAAAATTAAAGAATGGGTAGAACCGGTATCAAATAAGGTAAAGACTTCTCTAGAGTTTATGATTAACTTACACATGATCACCTCGTTCGGATTCCTCGCTTTTTGGGAGGTTACGACAAACACTCTCCCTTGAACTACCAGTTTTGTCTTGTCTGGGACGGCCTTTGATGCCTCTATCCCAACTAAACATGACTTCAGTGCACGACAAAATCGGGCTAGGTGACCTTCTCTTCCTTAATTATAACATATTTTGGAATGTTGCGTACAGTTTGGACTGATGTGTCCCTCCCCTCCGCATTTGTATCATACAACCGGCGGTCGTTCCCCCTCCTTAACAACAGGTGCTGATGCTGACGTCTTTCCATCATTGTTGAATCTCCTCTTCTTGAAATTTCCACTTCTATTATCTTGGCCATGATTTCCACCGAAGTGGTTACCATTTTTGTCTTGTTGATTCCCTCCATGTTTGTTGTCACCGCTTCGATGACTGTTACCACTAGTATTATCATTTTGTCGGCTACTCTCTCTTGGTTGGGTTGACTCTTTATCGTGCTCCAATAACTGAGCCCTATTTACAACATCTGAATACAAACATAGTTTGTGAGAAATTAAGTATTGACGTATCTCGAGTTTCAAACCTCGCAGAAACATTTGTGTCATTCTCTCCTCATTGTCAACCAAGTGGGACGCAAACCGGGATAACTCGAAAAACTTAGCTTCGTACTGCGACACGGTCATATTGTTTTACTCCAGCTTTATAAACTTCACCTCTTTCATGTGACGAATACTTTCGGGAAAGTACTTATCATTGAACAGTTCTTAGAACTTCTTCCAAGACATCTTTAGTGCGGCATGTTGAGTACGCTTTACAAATTCCCACCAGTAATCTACCCCTCCTCGCAACATGAAAGTGGCAAAGGGAACCTTTTGCTCCTCGGAGCATCCCAAGACATCAAATATCTTGGTGATTTGCTTTATCCACGTCTCCGCCTTAAGTGGTTTTGGCTCTTCAATAAACTCCGGTGGTCCCAGCTCGTTGAACTATTTAGCGGTGACCATTCGAGAATTACTAGTGTTTCCACCTGCATTTTGAACATGAATCGTTCTTGCCCGATGTTGCATGAATTGTATAAAGCCTCTGAACATCCCATCGTTCATCATTTGGTCAGTGTTGTTATTTTCCTGAGGATTATTGCCATCCTGATGCACATTATCTTGGGTATTGATCGTTGGTGACTCAACGGTCTCATGTGCTTCATTGCTTAACTCAACATTTTCGGATGCCATTTTCAAATACTGCCACAAAACAAGGGTTAATTGACATGTCACAAATTATCCCTATATTCTAACCGACCAAATAAATACCAAATAAACTTAGGTAGGTCATACTAGCGAAGGTATTTTTTGTCTCTCCCCTCCTAGTTCTAGCCTCACATCTCAGCCAGGGATCATATCCCTAAGCTTTGATACCAACTGTGACGTCCCCAAAATAGGTATACATCACCCATTCTGAGTCGCCAAATACATGGTACATAAATCAAATACAAACTTCTTTTATACAATACGACAACATCGTAGCTTAGATTTTTTACACGAATATTGTCGCATAGACAATATTCAAACTCAAATGAAGTCCTCATTATATTTATTATCACACTATTTCATAAAATAGTGAGGACTACTATAGCCACCATCTCGGTCCGTCACTATGTTCCCCGACTAGTCCCAGCTACGTTTTCATTTCCTAAAGAGAACAATGAAAGCAAAAGGGAGAGCTCAACTAGCCCAGTAAGAAATATTATGACTAAGATAATACAGAATAAATTATCGTTAGCCCTCAACAGTGTTAAACTGATAAAATACAATAAACATCAAGTTTAACTGCAGCGGAACTAACAATCCATTAGAAGAGTCAAGCAGAGCGTGATATCTACTATCTTCTATGATTTTAAAAGTTTTATCATCAATTTTATCGCTGAGACTCAACTTAATAAATAAACCACATCATCGAATCATCCCTGCACTACGGGCCAAGGATATTCATGTAATCATCAATGGGCATGATTATACCGAATAATCCCTGGTCATAATCATACCTACAACTGTCCATCAATGCACTACAGGCCAATGAGGATTTTTATCACATCATTTGTAACATAATTATACCGAATAATCCATGGTCATAACCATACCAATCAATAGTAAATCTTTGCACGTAAGCCACATATGAGTTTTATCACAATATAAGAATGAGGATGATGACAATCATATAAGAATTCAATTAAAAGAAAGCAAAAGATAAATTTCTAAAGATTTATAATTTAATTTATCTCCAGAATTCAATAATGTTCAAATTACCAACATGATACTGCTTTACGGAGCAAAATTCAAGAATGATATTGTATTAAAAATAATTTGGACCGAAAAAAATAAATTTTTGTCATGAATAGTACTCTGGGTGAATAGTACCTGGGTGAATAGTATCCCATGACTAGTACTTCAGGAATAGTACCCCGTGAATAGTACTTTGTGAATAGTATTTTATGAATAGTACTTTGTGAGTAGTACCCGTGAATAATACTTTTGTGAATAGTACTGTATAAATGAATAGTACTCATGGACAGTACTCCGGCATGAAAAGTTTAAAATTTAACAAAAATGTGCAAAAAATATCAGTGTGAAGCGATACTAGATGAAGCGCAAATTTCAAGGATATTCTACTAATTTCACGGAGTATAGAAACAATACTTTAACAGAATGAGGATATAATCAGGAATACAAGACGAAATAATATTACTCACATACTACATAGTATGGAAGAAAATATTATTCATATGAATACTGAACAAAAAATATCCCTTACCTTGGAAGAAGACTGGATACTAAAATAGTGAAGTAGCAGACTACTCTTTTTCTTTTTCTCTATAGCTTCTCTCTCTATAATTGCTCTTGTGAGTCTTAGTGAATTGGTGAGAATGAAAGAAGAATGAGCTTCTATTTATAGGAAAACATAGTTTCGATAATTACACATTTTGGGGCTCGAAATATTACAGTATAATACATTCATCTTTTCCTTCATTTTTAATTTAGTCCTAGAAGTATTATCAAACTTGCACCACCTCCTCTAATAGTACATCTTGTGAATCAATAGTACAATCATGTGAATAAATAGTACAATCATGTGAAAAAAATAATTACAGTATAGTACTTTCATCTATACCTCCATTTTTAATTTAGTTATGCAAGTATTATCAATCTTGCACTATCTCCCCTAATAGTACATGCATGTGAATCAATAGTACACACATGTGCATAAATAGTTATAAGCATGTGAATTAATAGCAATTAATTGCTCATTTATCCAATTAATTACCCGATTGGTCAATATAACCTCCAGACATCCATTATTATCGAAATAGATGTCGATTTCCACTAATACTAAAAATCCCAACACAATGGAAATATCAATTTCATCTTTAATCAATACGAACTTATTCATCATTAATATTATAACTCACAATATTTAACAACCAGATCATTCCTAGGAAAGATGGGGCTTTCCGATAAGGATTTCTCCCTATTTGCGCGCAATTTGGTGACCAAACCTGTGACGCCCCCAAAATAGGTATACATCACCCATCTTAGGTCGCCAAATACATGGTGCAATATTCAAATACAACTTAATTATACAACAGTTGTGTAAAATACGACAAAACATAATCTGAGAGTTTTAGAAAGAATATCTCCATCTAGACAATATCCACACTCAATGGAGTCCTCATTACATTTATTGTCACACTATTTTATAGAATAGTGAGGACTACTAAAACAACCATCTAGACCGTCAATCCGTTCCTTGACTCGTCCCAGCTATATTTTCATTTCCTGAAGAGAACATTGAAAGAAAGGGTGAGCTCAACTAGCCCAGTAAGAAATATTATGACTAAGATAATGCAGAATAAATTATCCTTAGCCTTCAACAGTATAACAATTGATAGAATATAATAGACAACAAGTGTTAGATCAACAATGGCAGCGGAATAAGCAATCCATTAGAAGAGTCAAGTAAGGCATAAAATCTACTATCTTCTATGATTTAAAAAGTTTTTCATCAACTTTATCGCTGAGACTCAGCTTAATAAATAAAATCGAATCATCCCTGCATCACGGCCAAGGATATTCATGTAATCATCAATGATCATGATTATACCGAATAATCCCTGGTCATAATTATACCAACAACTGTCCATCAATGAACTACAGGCCAATGAGGACTTTCACCACATCATTCGTCACATTACGGTCATGATTATACCGATTAATCCCTGGTCATAATCATACCAAGTCCATATATGCATGTAAGCCAGAGATGACTTTCATCACAATATAAGCATGAGGATGATGACAATGACATAATAATTCAATAAAATAAGTTAAAGATAAATTTTAAAGATTTATAATTTAATTTATCCAGAACTCAATATCGTCCAAATTGTCAACATGATACTACTTTGCGGAGTAAAATTCAAGAATGCTCAGAAGAATATTTCCATGAAAAGATATTGGATGAAGATCAAATATCCAGGATATTCTACTAATTTCATAGAGTATAGAAGCCAAAACTTTAACCAACTGAGTATAATAGAATATATGAAACTGCAAATGGATTTTTGCCCGTCATGAGGTAATCCACATAGACAGATCATTTTCACAATTTAATAAGGAATGAATACGAAGGATCATTCACCATGCATGCGGTAGTCCACATAGACAGGTTATTCCAATATAATAATAAAGAATGGAATAACATAAGAATTTACCATGCATGTTGTAGTTCGCGTAGACAGGTTATTCCAATAGAATAACAAAAGAATTCACCAGACATTCGATAGACCGCACAGACAGGTTATTCCAACAGAATAATAAAGAATGGAATGACAGAAGAATTCATCAGGCATGCGATCGACCGCACATACATGTTATTCCAATAGAATAATAAAGAATAGAATAACAACCCTTACGAGTATTGAAAGAAAATAACTCTCTTCATGAATACGAAAGAAATAATACCTCTTACCTTAGAAGAAATTGGATACTGGAATAGTGAGGTAACAAACTTCTCTTCTTCTTTCTCTCTATAATTTCTCTCTATAATAATTATTCTTGTGAGACTTAGTGAATTGGTGAGAATGAAAGAAGATTGAGCTTCTATTTATAGGAAAATATAGTTTCGATAATTACACGTTTTGGGGCTCAAAATATTACAATATAATACCTTCCTCTTTTCCTTCATTTTTAATTTAGTCCTTCAAGTATTATCAAACTTGCACCACCTCCCCTAATAGTAAATAATATGAATTAATAGTTCATTCATGTGACTTAATAGTATAATCATGTGAAAAAGCTATTTACAATATAATACCTTCATCTATACCTCCATTTTAAATTTAGTCATACAAGTATTATCAATCTTGAACCAACTCCCTTAATAGTAAATCATGTGAATCAATAGTACACACATGTGAACACATAGTTATAAACATGTGAATTAATAGCAATTAATTGGTCATTTATCCGATGAATTACCCGATTGGTCAATATTACCTCTAAACATTAATTATTATCGAAATAAATGTCGATTTCCACTAACACTAATAATTTCCACACAATGGAACTATCAATTTCATCTTTAATTAACACGAACTTATTCGTCATTAATATTATAATCACAATATTTAACAACTAGGTCATTCCGAGGAAAGAGGGGGCTTTCTGATAAGGATTTCTCATTATTGGCGCGCAATTAGGTGACCAAACCCTCCTTGACAGAACTTCTAGACATTGTCAATATTGTAAATAATAATATGAATAACTTTGTCGTCTCAATTATTGATTTAATAATATAAAATATTATGCAGGTGATACTGTGATAATAATTGAATCAATAATATGAGAGATATTATGCAGCAATTAATGTAGCAATAATTTAGTATAACTGAGTGACTTCTCACATAAGCATCAATAATCAATACCGTGTGCTACTATGCAACCATGCGTATTACTTTACTTTTACCACCGGGTAGTTCAACAGTTTAACGGTAAAACTTTCGCCGTTATTTTTATAAAAAGATAATTCTGTCATTTTCTAACTACGACAATACTTTTGTTGTGGGGTCCACCAATGATTGTGTCGTCGTACGAATATTCTCTGTTCAAACGAATATTCCCCGACCAATCGAATATTATATAATCACTTGCTTCCTTTACAAAATTTGTAAATAATACCCACAGCTATAACATTATATCAAATCCATATCATAATATTCAAAAATATATTTTGAGAAAAATTAATCTTTATTCATAAAAGTTAGGGTCTTACAACCTCCCATTCTTATAAAATTTTGTCCTCGAAATTAGGGTGCGTACCTGGTATGTCGAAGAGGTGAGGATACTTTGACTTTATTTCAGATTCTATCTCTCAAGTCATTTCCTCAATATCATGGTTTCTCCACAAAACTTTGACTTGAGGTATAACCTTGGAGCGTAGAATATGATCCTTCTTATCCAACATTTTAACAGTTACCTCTTTATACATTAAATCTTCCGCTATCTCATCCGGTTCTAATTCAATAATGTGGTTCGGATCTTTCACATATTTACGTAACATAGATATGTGAAAAATGTTATGAACACGAAACATACTTGGCGGTAAGGCGAGTCTATAGGCCACAGTTCCTATAAGATCGAGGATTAAAAATGGGCCAATGAGTCGAGGATTGAGCTTTCCTCTCTTTCCAAATCTCGTAACTCCTTTCCATGGAACAACACGTAACAACACATGATCTCCAATATTGAATTCCACGTCCTTTCGATGAAGATCAACATAACTCTTTTATCGTTCTTGTGAGGTTTTTATACGTTGTCGGATCATTTGAATCTTTTCCGTAGTCATACGTACCAACTCCGGTCCCAACAACATTGTTTCACCCACCTCATCCTAGCATATTGGAGAACGACATTTTCTTCCATACAACACCTCAAATGGAGCCATGCCAATACTTGCTTGATAACTATTGTTGTAGGAAAACTCCACCAATGGTAAGAACTTGTCCCAACTTCCTTTGAAGTCAAGGACACAGAGTCTTAATAAATCTTCAAGAGTTTGAATAGTCCTTTCTGACTGCCCGTCCGTTTGAGGATTATATGCCTAAATCGTAAATTCGTGTCCATAGCTTTTTGCAAACTAACCCAAAATCTTGAAGTGAATCTTGGGTCTCGATCAGAAACAATGGATACTAGCATACCATGCAATCTTACAATCTCGTTTATGTACATACGAGCAAGACATTCAAGCGTATAAGTTTCTCGTATCGGTAAGAAATGAGAAGACTTGGTCAATCTATCAAAAATGACCCAAATCACATCTATGCCTTGAGAAACCTTGGGAAGACAAGTAACGAAATCCATGGTAATGTGCTCCCACTTCCATTCTGGAATTTCAAGTGGTTGCAATGGAACTTTTGGCACATGATGCATCGCCTCGACTCGTTGACAAGTTAGACACCTTAAGATAAACCCCGCTATCTCTCTCTTCATATTGCTCCACCAAAATGTATGTCGAAGATCACGATTGTAAGACCCCAACTTTTTATAAATAAAGATTTAATTTCTCTAATTATTATTTTGAAATAGTAAGGGGTTGATTTGATTAATGTGATTAGTTATAGGTAAAATGCGCAAATATTTTAAATAAGCAAGTGGTTATAAAATATTCATTTTTATCGGAGAATATTCGTTTGGTCGTGAAATATTCTTATTGTCGGGGAATATTCGTACGACGGCGCAGCCTTGTGTGGGCCCCATAAAGAAAAGCGATTGGATGAAGAAAACGACAAGTATGAGTTTTTATAAATAACGGCGTAGTTGTTACCGTTAATACTGTTGGAATACCCGGTGGTTAAAACACAGTAATATGCGTTGTTGTACAGTAGCACACTGTATTGCACCAATTATTGATTCTTACGTAAGAAGGCACTACTCAATAATTATTACAGTAGTTACTGTTCAGTATTTTATTTTATTGATTCAATAATTGCTGCGTTGATATTTTATATTACTATTATTTCAATAATTGTCACTACACAGTATTTTCCATTATCGGAGCAATAATTCATATTATTTGAATAATATTATTAGATAACATTATTGGTAATGTCTAGAAAGTTCTGTCTAAGGAGAGGTTTGGTCACCTAATTGCGCGCCAGTAAGGAGAAATTCTTATTGGAAAGCCATCTCTCTCCTAGGAACTGCCTGGTTGTCAGTATTGTGATTCTGTAATATTATTTGTGAATAATTAATTATTGATTTATATGATGAGGAAAATATTGATTTTATATGGATATAGATGGAGTAAATTTTTAAAGTGATAATTGTTAAAATCGATATTTTATCTTTTCTGATAAAATAATATTTTATTATATTATATAATAATGATGATATTTTTACAATGAATGTGGGATATATGAATATATGAGGATAAAGAGTATTTTTGTTGCATTAAATGATTAACACATGTTATGTGTGTCAGTGGACCCTATTTCTTGACTGACATTTGATTATAGCCTGTAAAATCGTCCGTTTGTGGATTTCGATCAATTTCTGTTTGGAATTTGGAAAAACTTTCTTCTGCAAAGTTGAAGATATTGAAATTTCCTATGGAAAAGACATGTGGTTCGAATTTTTCTGATAAAAGAACTATTTATTATGAATTATTGAAGTTCCGTAGTTCCGAAATAATTGGTTTTTGAAAGTTTTAATTATTTTTAATTACAAAAACATTTTTTTGGTTTTTGTCATTATTTGGTGGCTGGATTCAGATGGTCAAGGTGGGTTAAGGAAAATTTTATAAATATATTAATATTTTATTAAATTTTCTACTTTGGTGTTCTAAGCATTTTCCTATAAATAGTGTGCTTAGGTTAGAATTGAAAATCACACCAGAAACTGAAGTTTTCTCTCTCTTTCTCTCTCTATATTATCGAGCGTATTCTTGTGAGTATTTAGATATCTTGAGTGTTGCTATACGGTGCAAGTTCCTTCAGCACTATATCTATTATTCCAGTCAGAAGTACTGTATTTTCGAGGTAAGGGGTGTTATTTTCTTCGTAAGTGATATTATTTCTTCAATATCATTATGTCGAAATATTGGTTGGAACTTTTTATCAAATTTGGAACTTTTTCATGTCGGGGTTACTATTCACGAGTACTATTAACGAAGCATGATGATTTTTTTGTGAAATTTCTATCTTTTAGTGTCGGAGTTACTATTCACGTATATGGCATTATTCACGTATACGGTATTATTCACGAATACGACACTATTCACAGAAAAATGAAATTTTCTTTTCTGTGTCCAAGATTGTTTGTTATGATTCCTATCTTTGATTGGATCTATGTTTTGGTCTTCATTCTTGAATTTTACTCTACTCTGATTATTTATGAAGTATTTTTGAACTTGGATTGTTTAAAGTACAAATCCTTAATATTTGTTCTTTTGTTTCACTGGATTCATTTTCTTTAAAATATTTTTCATCATCCTCAGTCCTAAATGATGATCTAACTGAATATCTTTGGTCTGTAGTGCAAAGATGAATGATTTCTGATGAATATCTTTGGCCTGTAGTGCAAAGATGAATGATTTCTGATGAATATCTTTGGCCCGTAGTGCAAAGATGAATATTTGATTCCAGATATATGTTGATTGATATTACAGGGATAAAATATTGACGATGGACTTTTAAATTCATATATAAAAGATAGTATATTTTATTCTCTATTTAACTCTTCTAATGAATTGTTGTTTCCGCTGCAGTTGTTGATCTAAAACTTGTTGTCTATTGTATTCTATCAGATTTTTCCCTGTTGAAGATTAAGGATAATTTGTTTTACATTATCTTAGTCATAATATTCTTTACTGGGCTAGTTGAGCTCACCCTTTTCCTTGTTGTTCTATTTTTCTTCTCAGGAGGCGAGAATGTAGCGAGTACTAGTCGGGGTGTGGAATGATGGTTCTAGAAGTGGTTCTAGTAGTCCTCACTATTCTGTAAAATAGTGTATCAATAATTTTAATGAAGACTCCTTTTTAGTTTGTATACTCTCTATTAGACAGTATTTGTATTTAAACTCAAAGTTTATGGGTCGTCGTATTTTGCACGACAATTGTATTAATGAAGTTGTAGTTGTTTCTGTACCATGTATTTGGCAACTCAGAATAGGTTGGGTGGATTTAACTTATTTTGGGGGCGTCGCAACGATACATTTTGGTACTCACATGATGGATTACAAATGATGTGTTGTGTGCCTCCATCATGATTTTATACTTCAAGTCAGAATTGTTAGGAACACAAAGTCTGGAGTTGACTCGAAGTATTCCTTCTTCATTGATTCTTGCTTCCGAAATAGCATCTTCTTGCACTTTCTTCCTCATACGCATCAACTCCAGGTCTGTAGCATGAGCAACTTTAACTTTATCGATTAAAGTCGATTCTACTCGTATATTCGCCATCATCACATGGGTCCCTAGAGTCTTTAACTCTATCTTCATCCTTCCTAAGTCATACAAAATTGGTCTTTGCATTGAAAATATTGTACTCGACCCGCATATGATCTTCTACTCAATGCGTCAGCTACTACGTTCGCTTTTTCAGGATGGTATTGGATGGTATGATCATAATCTTTCAATAGCTCAAGCCATCGTCGTTGCCACATGTTGAGTTCCTTTTGAGTGAAGAAATATTTGAGGCTCTTATGATCTGTATAGATCTCCACCTTCTTTCTATACAGGTAATGCCTCCAAATCTTAAGCACAAAAACGACTGCTGCCAACTATAGATCATGAGTAGGATAATTACTCTCATATTCTTTGAGTTGTCGTGAGGCATAGGCTATGACTTTCCCATGTTGCATGAGAACACATCCTAACCCTTTGCCTGAAGCATCACTGTAGATGACAAATCCCTCAGAGCCAGATGGTATTGTCAGAACAGGTGCTGAAATGAGTATTCTCTTGAGTTCTTGAAAACTCTTCTCACATTCCTCACTCCAACCGAACTTTGTATCTTTTTGAGTCAGCTGAGTTAATGGAGTAGCGATTCGAGAAAATCCTTCCACGAATCTCCGATAATAACCAGCAAAGCCGAGAAAGCTACATACTTCGGTCACTAACTTTGGTTGCTCCAAGCTTTGAATTGCTTTAATCTTCATTGGGTCAACAGATATTCTATGATTTCATATCACGTGCCCAAGGAATGCAACTTCCTCAAGCCAGAACTCACATTTCTTCAACTTTGCATAAAGCTTATTTTCACAAAGCTTTTGAAGTATCAGCCTCAAGTGTTGCTTATGGTCTTCACGAATTTTGGAGTATATGAAGATATCATTAATAAAGACGACCACAAAGTGATCCAAATATTCCTTAAATACTCGGTTCATCATGTCCATGAAGGCAGCAGGAGCATTAGTCAATCCAAAAGACATGACTAGGAATTCATAATGCCCGTACCGAGTTCTGAAAAGCAGTCTTTGGAATGTCATCAGTTTTAATCTTCAACTGATGATATCCGAAACGAAGATCAATCTTTAAAAAGAATTTGGCTCCTTGCAACTGGTCAAACAGGTCATCAATGCGAGGCAACGGATACCTATTTTTGATGGTGACATGATTCAACTCCCGATAATCAATACAAAGTCACACACTTCCATCTTTCTTATTCACGAATAGAACAGGAGCATCCCAAGGTGACGTACTAGGTCGAATGAAACCAATGTCTAACAATTCCTGCAGCTGGGTTTTTAACTCCTGAAGTTCAATAGGAGCCATTCGATAGGCTTTGGAAATGGGTTTTGTACCGGGTTCAAGGTCAATACCAAACTCAATTTCACGCTCCGGGAGTAGGCCAGGAAGTTATTCGAGGAATACGTCGGGAAATTTATTAACCATAGAAATATCATTCAAATATAATGCATTTTTGTTTAAATCTGTGACATGAGATAAAAAAAGCTTGACATCCATTTTTTAATAAACGAATAGCTTTTTGGCTTGAGATGACCGTGATTGATTTTAATGGTTTGGTCTCTTGAATTTGCATAATAGGTTGATTAGGAATATGAAAGCTAACAACCTTACGAAAAATAATCAATTTTAGCATGATGAGTAATTAACCAATCAATCCCTAAAATCACGTCAAATACAAGTATTTTTAAGGAGATAAGATCGACAGGTAACGTGCGGTTACCGATTTGAATCAAACAAGACTTATAAACAGTGGATGTGATGAAGGTTTCTCCCAACAGAGTTTCAACAGATAAATCAAAATCTAATTTCTCTGGAGACAAATTTAAACGTTGAGCGCAAGTAGGAGAAATAAAAGAATGGGTAGAACCGGTATCAAATAAAGTATAAAGTTCGCTATAGTTTATGATTAGCTTACCCGTGATCACCTCGTTCGGATTTCTCACTTTTTGGGAGGTTACAACAAACGCTCTCCCTTGAACTACCGATTTTGTCTTGTTTGGGACGGCCTTTGATGCCTCCATCCCAGCTGGACCTGACTTCGGGGCAGGACAAAATCGGGCAAGGTGACCTTCTCTTTCGTAATTATAACACGCTTTGGATTGCTGCGTACAGTTCGAACTGATATGTCCCTCCCCTCCGCATTTGTAACATACGATTGGTTGTCGTTCCCGTTCCTTAACAACAGGTGCTGGTGATGACTTCTTCCCATCATTGTTGAATCTCATCTTCTTGAAATTTCCACTTCTATTATCTTAGCCATGATTACCACTGAAGTGGTTACCATTTCTGGTATATTGATTCCCTCCACGTTTCTTGTCACCACTTCGATGACTGCTACCACTAGTATTATCATTTTGTCGGTTGCTCTATCTTGGTTGAGTTAACTCGTTATCGCACTCCAATAACTGAGCCCTATTTACAACATCTGAATACAAACACAGTTTGTGAGAAATTAAGTATTAACGTATCTCGGGTTTCAAACCTCGCAGAAACATTTGCATTATTCTCTCCTCATTATCAACCAAGTGGGATGTAAAACGGGACAACTCGTCAAACTTAGCTTCGTACTGTGACACGGTCATATTGTTCTGCTCCATCTTGATGAACTCTACCTCCTTCATGTGATGAATTCTTTTGGGAAAGTACTTGTCGTTAAACAGTTCTTGGAATTTCTCCCAAGACATCTTCAGTGCGGCAGGTTGAGTACGCTTTACCGATTCCCACCAGTAATCTACCTCTCCCCATAACATAAAGGTGGCAAAGGGAACCTTTTGCTCCTCGGAGCATCCCAAAACATCAAATATCTTGGTGATCTGCTTTATCCATGTCTCCGCCTGAAGTGGTTTTGGCTCTCCAATAAACTCCGGTGGTCCCAGCTCCATGAACTGTTTAGCGGTGACTGTCCGAGAGTTGCTAGTGTTTCCACCTACATTTTGAACAGGAGCCGTTCTCGCCTGATGTTGCATGAATTGTATAAAGCCTCTGAACATCTCATCGTTCACAATTTCATCGGTGTTATTTTTTACCTGAGGATTATTGTCTTCCTGTTGCATATTATCCTAGGTATTGATCGTTGGCGACTCAACTGTCTCATGTGCTTCATTGCTTATCTCTACATTTTCGGATGCCATTTTCAAATACTGCCACAAAACAAGGGTTAATTAACATATCACATATTATCCATATACTCTGACCGACCATTAAATACCAAATAAATACTGGCGAAGGAATTCCTCGTCTCTCCCCTCCTAGTTCTTGTCTCACATCTCAGTCAGGGATCATATTCCTAAGCTTTGATACCAACTGTGATGCCCCCAAAATAGGTATACATCACCCATCTTGAGTCGTCAAATACATGGTAAAAGTCCTCATATTCGGAATAATGATCCTCATACATGGTCATAATCAACCCGTCTGAATTCGCACTATGTGCCTTTTTAAAATGAATTTTACTCTCAACTCATGGTGACAAATATGTATGTGTGTTTTTTGGGACACTGACACATCGTTACCTATTGAGATATGATATCACAAAAACTGATTTTTAAAGATTTTTGAACTGTTTAAAGAATAGTTTATGCTAATTGTTTCGGCTAGACGAAAATGATTTGAAAATATCAAAATGTATTTTATATCATTAATGTATCATGGAACCTGATGCAAAGATGATAAAAACGATGGAGTTATCAATTCATAATTACTTAGTGTTGGATGTGATCTAAGGATCGTCAGCCCACTATGGTATGATGTAGTATGACAAAGTCACAAAATGACGGAATCCTCAGACGGGTTGATTATGACCATGTATTATCACCCATCATGAATTGGTATGATTATGACCAGGGATTATTCGGAATAATCATGACCGTAATGTGACGAATGATGTGGTGAAAGTTCTCATTGGCCTGTAGTTCATTGATGGACAGTTGTTGGTATGATTATGACCAGGGATTATTCGGTATAATCATGTCCATTGATGATTACATGAATATCCTTGGTCATGATGCAGGGATGATTCGATTTTATTTATTAAGCTGAGTCTCAGCGATAAATTTGATGAAAAACTTTTTAAATCATAGAAGATAGTAGATTTTATGCACTTCTTGACTCTTCTAATGGATTGCTTATTCGGCTGCAGTTGTTGATCTAAAACTTGTTGTCTATTATATTCTATCAGTTGTTATACTGTTGAAGGCTAAGGATAATTTATCTTGCATTATCTTAGTCAAATATTTATTACAGGGCTAGTTGAGCTCACCCTTTCTTTCACTATTCTCTTCAGGAAACGAGAATATAGCTGGGACGAGTCGGGGAATGGATTGACGGTCTAGATGGTTGTTTTAGTAGTCCTCACTATTCTATAAAATACTGTGATAATAAATGTAATAAGGACTCCATTGAGTGTGGATATTGTCTAGATGACAATATTCTTATTAAAACTCTTAGATTATATTTTGTCGTATTTTACATGAATGTTGTATAATTAAGTTATATTTGAATTTTTACCATGTATTTGGCGACTCAAGATGGGTGATGTATACCTATTTTGGGGGCATCACAGTTGGTATCAAAGCTTAGGAATATGATCCCTGACTGAGATGTGAGACAAGAACTAGGAGGGGAGAGACGAGGAATTCCTTCGCCAGTATTTATTTGGTATTTAATTGGTCGGTCAGAGTATAGGGATAATATGTGATATGTTAATTAACCCTTGTTTTGTGGCAGTATTTGAAAATGGCATCCGAAAATGTTTTGATAAGCAATGAAGCTCATGAGACCGTTGAGTCACCAACAATCAATAACCAGGATAATGTGCAGCAGGAAGACAATAATCCTCAGGTAAATAATAACACCGATGAAATGGTGAACGATGGAATGTTCAGAGGCTTTATGCAATTTATGCAACATCAGGCGATAGCGGCTCCTGTTCAAAATACAGGTAGAAACACTGGCAACTCTCGAACGCTCAACGCTAAACAGTTACAGGAACTGGGACCACCGGAGTTTATTGGAGAGCCAAAACCACTTAAGGCGGAGACGTGGATAAAGCAGATCACCAAGATATTTGATGTCTTGGGATGCTCCAAGGAGCAAAAGGTTCCCTTTTCCACCTTTATGTTGCGAGGAGAGGCGAATTACTGGTGGGTATCGGTAAAGCGTACTCAACCTGCTGCACTGAAGATGTCTTGGGTGAAGTTCCAAGAACTGTTCAACGACAAGTACTTTCCTGAAAGTATTCGTCAGATGAAGGAGGTAGAGTTCATCAAGCTGGAACAGAACAATATGACCGTGTCGCAGTACGAAGCTAAGTTTGCCGAGTTGTCCAGGTTTGCGTCCCACTTGGTTGATAATGAGGAGAGAATGACATGGATATTTCTAAGAGGTTTGAAACCTGAGATACGTCAATACTTAATTTCTCACAAACTGTTTTTGTATTCAGATGTAGTGAATATGGCTCAGTTATTGGAGCGTGATAATGAGCTAACCCAACCAAAAGATAACGAGCAACAACACGATAATAATCATACCGGTGGCAACGGTCATCGGAACAATGATAACCATCGTGAGGGAAATTATCATGCCAGAAATGGTTACCACTTCGGTGGTACTCATGGCCAAGATAATAGAAGAAATGATTCAGGTGGAGATTTCAAAAAGAGAAGGTTCAAGAACGATGGAAAGACAGCAGCACCAACACTCGTTTTCAAGGAAGGAGAACGACCACCAATTGTATGCTTCAAATGCGGAGGGGAGGGACATATCAGTCCAAACTGCGGGATGTAGTCTAAAGCATGTTAAAATTGTGGAAAAGAAGGTCACCTAGCCCGATTTTGTCGTGCACCAAAATCAAGTCTAGCTGGGACGGTGGCACCAAAGGCGGATACAGACAAAATAAAGTCGTTATTTGATTTAAAAAGTTTTTCATCAAATTTATCGCTGAGACTCACCTTAATAAATAAAATCGAATCATCCCTGCATCATGACCAAGGATATTCATGTAATCATCAATGGACATGATTATACCGAATAATCCCTGTTCATAATCATACCAACAACTGTCCATCAATGAACTACAGGCCAATGAGGACTTTCACCACATCATTCGTCACATTACTGTCATGATTATTCCGAATAATCCCTGGTCATAATCATACCAAGTCCATCTATGTACGTAAGCCAGAGATGACTTTCATCACAATATAAGCATGAGGATGATGACAATGACATAACAATTCAATAAAACAAGTTCAAGATAAATTTTAAAGATTTATAATTTAATTTATCCAGAAATCAATAATGTCCAAATTGTCAACATGATACTACTTTGTGGAGTAAAATTCAAGAATGCTCAGAAGAATATTTCCATGAAAAGATACTGGATGAAGCGCAAATATCCAGGATATTCTACTAATTTTATGGAGTATAGAAGCCAGAAATTTAACCAACTGACTATAATAGAATATATGAAACTGCAAATGGTATTTTTCCCGCCATGCGGTAATCCACGTAAACAGATCATTTTCACAATTTAATAAGCAATGAATACGAAGGATCATTCACCATGCATGCGGTAATCCACATAGACAGGTTATTCCAATAGAATAATAAAGAATGGAATAACAGAAGAATTCACCATGCATGTGATAGACCGTACAGACAGGTTATTCCAACAGAATAATAAAGAATAGAATAACAAAAGAATTCACCAGGAATGCGATAGACCACACAGACAGGTTATTTCAACAGAATAATAAAGAATTGAATAACAAAAGAATTCATCAGGCATGCGATAGACCGCACAGACAGGTAATTCCAACAGAATAATAAAGAATGGAATAACAACCCTTACGAATATTGAAAGAAAATAACTCTCTTCATGAATACGAAAGAAATAATACCCCTTACCTTAGAAGAAAACTGGATACTATAATAGTGAGGTAGCAGACTTCTCTTCTTCTTTCTCTCTATAATTTCTCTCTATAAAAATTATTCTTGTGAGACTTATTGAATTGGTGAGAATGAAAGAAGAATGAGCTTCTATTTATAGGAATAGTGAGGTAGCAGACTTCTCTTCTTCTTTCTCTCTATAATTTCTCTCTATAATAATTATTCTTGTGAGACTTAGTGAATTGCTCATTTATCCGATTAATTATCTGATTGGTCAATATAACCTCCAGACATCAATTATTATCGAAATAAATGTCGATTTTCACTAACACTAATAATTCCAACACAATAGAACTATCAATTTCATCTTTAATCAACACGAACTTATTCATCATTAATATTATAATTCACAATATTTAACAATCAGGTCGCTCTCAAGAAAGAGGGGGCTTTCCGATAAGGATTTCTCCTTATTGGCGCGCAATTAGGTGACCAAACCTCTCATTGACAGAACTTCTAGACATTGTCAATATTGCAAATAATAATATGAATAACTTTGCCGTCTCAATTATTGATTTAATAATATAACATATTATACAGATGATACTGTGACAATAATTCAATCAATAATATGAGAGATATGATGCAGTAATTACTGTAGCAATAATTGAGTATAACTGAGCGACTTCTTACGTAAGCATCAATAATCAATACTGTGGCTACTATGCAACCACTCATATTACTGTACTTTTACTACCAGGTAGTTCAACAGTTTTAACGGTAACACTTTCGCCGTTATTTTTATAAAAAGACAATTCCGTCATTTTCTAATTACGACAATACTTCCGTTGTGGGGTCCACCAATGATTGTGCCATCGTACGAAAATTTCCCGACAAAAAGAATATTCTCCGACCAAACGAATATTTTATAACAACTTGCATACTTGGCAAAATTTTCACATATCACCCTTAACTCTAACCTTTTATCAATTTAACCATTTACGAAATAAAATAATAATTCTAAGAAAATTGAATATTTCATTTCATAAAATTCGGGGTCTTACATCAATAATCAATATCGTGTGCTACTGTGCAACCACGCGTATTATTGTACTTTTACCACAGGGTAGTTCAACAGTTTAACGGAAAAACATTTGCCGTTATTTTATAAAAAGATAATTCTATCATTTTTTAACTACGACAATACTTCCGTTGTGAGGTCCGCAAATGATTGTGTCGTCATACGAATATTCCCTGTTAAAACGAATATTCCCTAACTAATCGAATTTTATATAACCACTTGCTTACTTTGCAAAATTAGTAAATAATACCCAAAATTATAACATTATATCAAATCCACACCATAATATTCAAAAATATATTTTGAAAAAAATTAATCTTTATTAATAAAAGTTGGGGTCTTACAGGTGGTGCAAGATTGATAATACTTGCAGGACTAAATTTAAATTGGTGGTAAAGATGATGGTACTATACTGTAATAATTCGAGCCCCTAAACGTGCAATTATCGAAACTATGTTTTCCTATAAATAGAAGCTCATTTTTCTTTCAATCTCACCAATTCACTAAGACTCACAAGAGCAATTATAGAGAGAGAAGCTATAGAGAGAAAGAAGAAGAGTATTCTGCTACTTCATTATTCCAGTATCCAGTCTTCTTCTAAGGTAAGGGGTATTATTTATTTCATATTCGCTTACGATATTATTTTTCGTATTCGTAAGAAATTTTATTTCGTTCAATATTCGCAAGAAATATTATCATCGTTTAATATTCGTAAGAAATATTATCTTCGTTCAATATTCGTAAAGAATATTATTTTCGTTCAATAGTTGTAAGGAATATTATTTTTGTTCAATATTCATAAGAAATAATATTTTCTTACATACTCTGTAGTATGTGAGTAATATTATTTCGTTTCGTATTCCTAATTCTACACTCATTTTGTTAAAGTAATGCTTCTATACTCCGTAAAATTAGTAGAATATCCTTGAAATTTGCGATTTATCTAGTATCATTTCACAAGGATATTTTTCTGAACATTCTTGTTAAATTTTAAGCTTTTCATGCCAGAGTACTATCCATATGTACTATTCATTTATACAATGGTGCCTTTCGTGAGCCTCGGGGAATTAGTCTTCCCACGAGTCTAGTAATCAAACATCGACGGGATAGCCTCATGGTGGAGGGACCACACAACATACATTCACATCCATCGCGTCTCACCGTATGAAAATGATGACATGTGCGAAGCACTAATTTCATAAGCAGATATGGTGCGAAGCACTAAATGCAATAAGGAAATTCATTCGTACACATTCATCATAATTGTAAATACAATATCCACACACAAGCAGATAATAGTTTTGAAAAGATTGTAAATAGCGGCTTAAGTCCTCTTATTGGAGTCCCCAGCAGAGTCGCCACCTGTCGACGTCGGGATTTTTAGATGTCCTTTTTCGTTACTTGTTCATTTGTGTTCTCATGTTGGGTAAGATTTGTTTGAAAAAATAAGTGAAAAAGGTCCGACATGTATCATGACGATGATTGGACTGTAATAGTCGCCAGTTGGTTTTTTATATGGTTGTACCAACACAACCGAGAACAGGTTTGCACATTGACCCAATGATGTGACACTGCTAAACGGGTCTGTGAAACCGAGATTCATTAGGGTCCGGGGACTTGCTTATGCTGAGGGAAGGTGTTAGGCACCCCCCGACATCCGTGTTACCACGATGATCGCCATTTTTAAATAAACTGTCATATGAATGTGTGCGTGTGTGTGTGTGGGTCAATGTGCTGTTATTTAGAAGTAGTGTTATGCCTCGTTCGCACCTATATACAAAGGGTTTGAATTTATTTAAAAATTCAATTTTAAACCAGATATAGCAGTGATGTTTAATCAAAAAGAGGTTTTTCAAACCCTTGTGCTCAATAGTAATTGAGGCCTTTGATACATCCATTTTATTCCGTATTCAGCTTGATTGATTTTATTATCGAGATGCAAAGCATCTATCAGAAAAATAATGTACAAAATAATGCTGACTTCTTCGTGGGTATGAGAACCATCTGAGGAAATTCAGACACCGCAGATAAATTTACAAGCTTCTTACACCTGAAAAGGTCCATCACGGGAACCAAATCTAGATCCAATGGATTGAATTTGTGATCACATGATTCCTAGGCTCACATGATGCCGCAATTTGATATAGTAAGTAGGTATATATATAAAAGCTGTAAATATATATATATAGACACGATCGCCAACCACGAAGCACCTCAATGGGGGACCAGAAATGTAAATAAAGCTGTAGAAGCTATCAACCGCCATAGAGGAAACTCTAGGCAGGATGAAACATAAATAAAGTTGTAAAGACGGTCAACCGCCACGGAGGAAACTCCAGGCGGGATAAAATGTAAAGAAAGTTATAAAAGCGATCAACCACCACGAAGTAAACTCCAGGTGGGACAATATATATATATATATAAGCAATAAACGCACCGAATGTAAAATTCAGGCTCATCAAACAGTGTTCGACAACAGTTGATATATATATATATATATATATATATATATATATATATAAGCAAGTAAACGCTCCAGATATAAAATCCAGTCTCATCGAACAGAGTCCGACCACAGTTAATATATATAAGTATATATATATATATATATATATATATATATATATATATATATATATTAAAGCAATAAACGCTCCAGACAGAAGTCTAGGCTCATCGAACAAAGTTCGACACACAGTTTATATGTATATATATATAAGCCAATAAACGCTCCAGACTGAAGTCTAGGCTCAATCGAGGCATAACTCGATAATGTTAGTCTATATATACAAATATATATATATATATATATATATATATATATATATAAATATATATTTATATACAAACTGAAATAAAACCACGGACCGAAGTTCGGGCAAACACACGCAACACGACTCTCAACATTAAGAAGGGTGTGTGCAAAGATGAAGAATAATACTTTAAAGGGTGTGAGAAGGCTTACCGTGGGCTACCAAAGAAGACTTTTATATCTTTAAAGTGGATAAAACTTAGCTCCCTCCAGTACAAAAGTAGCTATATGTGAGCTCACATGTGTATAAAATGGGAACGCACTCAATATAGGGTGAGTACAGAGCAAATTGGGCAAGCCTTCTTCGCTCTTTCTCTTCTCAAAATGGCCACCCCAAGCCCTCTATTTATAGGGGGGGAGCCGCAGGTGTACCTGAGGTAGTAGCAGGTGTACCTGCAGCTGACCGGGGTGCCCCGGGCAGTGTGGGTCCTGCTATCTCGACGTACGTGCACTCGAACAACGTGATGTTTGCTCGGTCGTTCATAACTTTCAATCCGGGAGTTCGATGGAAGCGTGCCATACCATTCCGAAAATCTCTTTCCGAGAGCTACCTAATGACATATTATTCTCCTTTTTTTGTTTTTTGGAAGATGGATCCATGATCGAAATAGCATTTCTGAGTTTCCGTTAGGTAGTCCGTTGAGCCGTTTTGCGTAGTTTGCGCTCAAAAGTTAAGATATGGTTCTTGTGGAATTTCTATTGGAGTAATTTTAGTTGAAATAAGTGTATTTGATGTGAGTTGAAGTTGATTTGGCAAAATGATCATTTTACCCCTCCCGGGGTTATCTCCGATTTTCGCGCAGTTGTAGCAGTTTTTTCTCAGGGTTATCTCTGAGGTTGTCATGTTGTTGACTTTAAATGTCCTCAGGGTTATCTCTGAGGTTGGATTGACCTCCCGGGGTTGGAAATTGGATATCCTGGAGCTATCTCTGGGGTTGGAATTGATGTTGTCATCCTCCAAGGTTATCTTTTGAGCGTGAAAAAGACATTTTTGCCCTCCTGCATAGTTAGTAACCGAAAAAGAAAATTTTGAGTGTCTACAGATGCCCCTCTTTATCATGTTCATGCAATGCAATGGAATGGACATGATAAAGATTAGTAGACACTTGAAACATGAAAAGGTAATTAATTATGCAAATTGCAATGTAGTGGATGTTTATGAAGAATGTGAAAATGTTTTTGTAAATCGCAGTTTGTAAATTGCACATCGCATTTTGCACTTAACTTTTCATATTTGGCCAAATCGCACTTCGCGACTCGCACATCGCATTTTGCATATCGTATTTCACAAATCACAAATCGTATACCGCAAATCGCATATTGTAATATAATGAATGTTATGATGAATGTTAAAATGTATTCTCCAATCGCTTTACCTTTACCGATCATTGTTGATGCCTATGTTAGGTTCGACTCCAACGGTTTGGTATTTAATCGTTGATGCTTGTTTAATGAAGATAAGTTGAGATGTTTTCCACATCTCTGATGGGGATGACGTTCTAAAATCACCAGACCTTCCCAATGTATAAGCTGGTAGTTTGCAACGGTGCTTACGCTGCTGATCGCCAAACTGTTTTGGTTCCCACTCGAATGGTGGTACTCGAAGCTTTCATCGTTGAACTGTCTTGATGTCGCGTTGTATTGATGGCAATGGTTTAGAATACCCGATCTTTCGATACCTTCGCAGAAGTAATATTTAACGTTTTGCTTCGCCAGACTCTGCATGATATTACGCTCACCCCCCTTTGAGGTGATTTGGAGTTTCCTTTCGTTGTTGGGTGCTTGTGCCCCATTTTCTTGAGCGTTTGATTTGCAACCCGGTTTAATTGATGACCTGAATGTTGCTAACATCCTTGGAGGGTGCAGCTCGTTCTTTCGCTGTTCAGATTTGAACTTTGATGTAGAGGCCTCAATTTGTTAGGACTTAATGCATGTTTGACGGTGTAGATTTTCGTTTGCTGGGCCCTTCGTCGTTGGCCTTCTGCTTCTGAGTTAAGACCTTTTTTGAGAATTTCCCCTACTTTCGTAGGGGCACGCTTATGTCGCCATGATTTCTTTCAGGAGTTCTCCCCTTTCTTTTTGATGAGAGGCTTGATCCCGTCTTAAGCTCCTTCCATTTTTTGGAATCGCAAAATGCCCCAGTCTTTTCACATGTTGTTGCCGGGGATTTATACGAGAAACTCTCTTTGTTGACTAAGTCATGAGTGAATAATATCTGAATCGCCATTGAGATGATGAATGATCATGTTGATGGTGCTGACTGGTGCATTTTCCACTTTAGGATGATTGATAAATGCCCCAGTGTTGAGTTGTCGCTGCTTCTGAGATTGCCCCAATCTTGTTGTAAGGGACCCAATATCCGGTTGTCGCAAATTTTGAAATTGCCCCAGCCTTGCTTGTTGTCTGGGGTAGTTGCTTTGACAGATGGGCCGATAAGATGTCTAGATCGCGAGAGGCTTTTAACTCTGTATCATATGATGAACAGGTAGTGGATGTGGGCTTTAATGTTGATAGCTTTTTCTGGTAGAGATGTCGCTCTAGTTGAGAGAGATTATGCTATAACTCATAGGGATATCGCTGTTGTTGAGCGGGATGAGGCCATATCGTCTAGAGATGCAGTGATTATTGAGCGGGATAGTGCTATATCTTCCCGAAATATCGCATATAATTAGTGGTGGATCTGTTGGCTCATATAGAAACCCTTGGACAGGAGATCATAGCGTTACCTCCTTCTTCTGAGAGGAAATCCATGTGGGACTTGATAGCCCGTATACACTGATTTGTAAATAGGCTTGTATTTTCCTACACGGACTAGCTTAGCCATTTTGTCATGTACAATACACATTGTATATATCAAACAACATTATATATGGCAGGGAAATATATGTTGATTCACTTCCCTTTTAGTTGTGCCTTGTTACTTACTTGATATTTGCTTATTTCTCCAGGACTTTGTGATCTGGATGTATTCTGAACTCCTCCTTGATGGATGGACAGTGAGATGTCTCAGGATTTTTAGAATGGATCGTCGATCTATGTATATTCCCTACCATCTTTAGTGTCTTGGTACTGGTTCTGTATGTGGTTATGGATAAAAGTTTGTTTGTTTTTGTTTTTTCTGTGGTGAAACTGGACCATAAAGATGGGTGCCTACGTACTTCCATGTATTGGTGAGATCAGGTCGACGTAGTTCGCCCTAGTGTAAGAGGTTTAATGCTATATATGGCAGAAAGGGTGTATGAATGTTTTTGTTGTTTTTGTTTTATTGCGACCAAGCCATATGAAATGGTTGCATACGTACTCCTATTGAAGAGGAGATCAGGTCGACGTAGTTCACCCTGGTGTAGGGCGAATTGCATATGAAAATTTTAATCCCATGTATAGGATAAATTATGGATGTGAAAGGTTCAATCCTTGGTGGGATAACTGAAGTCGAGTAAGGGTTCAAAACCAAGTTGAGAAACAGATAGAGCGATCCAAAAACCAGGCTGCTGGTTAGAAAAGTGTTTCCCCTAATGGGGCAGAAGAGTGTGAAGCGAAGTTGTATTTAATGAAGGGTTAAAGAACCAGAATGACTGGTGATCTGATGATCCAAAATCAGGATGTTCACTTGATGGTCACCTTAGACATAGTTTTGTTTCACGATGTCCGAGTTGATGAGTTGCAAAAATTCATCGCCGTCTATTTCATATAATCTGAAAGTGCCTCCTGTCAATACCTTATTGACAATAAATGGACCTTCCCAGTTTGGATAGAATTTTCCTTTAGATTGAGCTTGGTTGTCAACGATCTTTTTCAAATTCAAGTTATTTTGTTTGAACTGCTGTAGTTGGACTTTTTTGTTGTAGGATCTTCTTTACAAGTAGAGGGCCGCTCATGTGTGGGAAACATACTCCCCCATGGATTTCATCTATGAGCCTCTGAACTTGGTCCTCGTCTAGACATCTGAGGAGACCTCGTTCTGCATCTCTTTTGTAGAGTGCATCTCTGCTCAGGTAGAATTTCATAGCAAGTCGATGGATCTGCCTTTTTTCAGTCGGGCTCGCCTCAGCGGGTGTAGATCCATCTCATAAGTACTCCTTGATGTGTTAATACCAAGGGTGCTGGATTGGAGGTAACTCATCCGATACTTCTCCAACGTAGTTCCCATAGGCTGGTGCCTTGTGCAGGGTAATTGTGACGCTTGGCAAGTGTTCCTTGTCAAGTATGTGGATCAAGGAGTCCAAAGTTGTTAGTGCGTCTGCAAAGTCATTCCTATTATGAGGAATGTGTAAAAAGGAGATTTTTTCGAACTCCAAGACCATCTGTAGAACCTGCCGATGGTAAGGAAGCAAATGTAGAACATGTTGAAGAGCTTTTTTCTTTTTCTTTTTTCTTCTATTTTTTTTTCTTTTTCTTTTTTTTTCTTTTTCTTTTTCTTTTTTTTCTTTTTTTTATGCATTAGATCGTGGAAAAGAGCCATATGGCTCACTGATAGGTAGCTCCGGCAATGATGAGGTCGAATGACAGTCGTCTGTAGCAAAAGATTCCCCAAGACGTGATGAAGTTTTCTCACGATCATCTTCAGTAACCATGATTTGATGGTACACCACGAAGCAATCAGCAAAGGAGTACATGTCGTATTGAGCTGTATTGTCAATGCGTATGTGGATGAATGGCACGGGAAGCTTTCTTTGAGGCAAGCTTTATTCAAATACATATAATCCACACAAGCTCGCACCTCCCCTCCCGGTTTGGACACAAGGACTATGTTGGATAGCCATTCAGGGTATGTTGACACCATGATGATGTCGGCTTGAAATTGTTTCACAATTTCTTCTTTAACTTTTAGCCTCCACTCAAGTTTTAAACGCTTGATCTTCTGCCTGATTGGATTGAATCTTCCTTTGATTGGAAGGCGATGAATGACAATGTCAGTGGATAAACAGACCATGTCTTCGTGAGACTATGCAAACACATCCTGGAATAGGGTTAATGGAGTAACCATGTCATTCCTTTTGTTTAGAGTGAGGTTCGTACCAATCTGGATTTGTTTGGGGTTTTCTAATGTTCCGAAGTTGAAGGAGGTGGTTTGATCAAGGTCGGGTTTAGGTTTGTCTTCAACCCATTCTTTGATCTTCAGAGGTATCTCATAGTCCTCTTATGTTTCCATCAAGTCTGAGTCCAACTTTACATCAAAGTTACAGTCCTTGTGGAGAATAGGCACCTCATCAGCAAGTACATGCACATCTACATTCAGAGTCCTGAAATAAAATATGCTTTCACTTAGTATATGAAACTGTTCAATCACACAAAGTGTTAGCACGTAATGACAAAAGTAACTGCTAATACTGTACAGAAAAAGTAAGCAGTTATGATATCTACAGGGAAGAAAGAGTTCCTTCCCATTTTACCCTCGTCGACCAATGCAAGGAGTGTTGCTCTAATTGTCGAGGGTAAAGTCTTGGTGTGGACTACAGTGATGGAGGGGCTATCATCGTCCTCCTTTTCCCGAATGATGACCATTACATCTGGGCAATCATCGTTTGGTGTATCTGTTTGTATGTTCATCATGGATAATGATGCGTATGCCTGACATCATTCTGACGATGTCTTGCTTAATTCTTCGTTCCTCTTCTTCCACTCTGGGTTCTGGAACAGAGACTTTTTTTCCTTTACCGGTATCGTTTGGGAAATAACATAGCCATTACGTTGGTTGGCACCTTTATAGGAGGTTGTGAGAACTCAGGATTCACAAGTGGAGACAATCGCCGTGTAACTGAAGCTGGAGGAATCTGATGATGCTTATGTGGATTCCTTCGACTGGAACTAGTAGTATCCGGACCTTGGGTTCCTCCTTGTGTGAAGGATTCAGCATGTACGGGTATCCTTGTACTCTGAGTAGTTTGGTGTAGTTCTTTAAGCAGAACAGCCAAATCTATGATTTGTTTACTTAATTTGTCGAATTCTTCATGGGAGACAGGATTAAGATTAGCCTGGTCAGATGAAGACATGATTGGTTGTAGGCTCATGGCCTTTTTGGACTTTGAACGGGTAATAGGTCCGATTATTTCCCTATAAAAAAGACTTATGTAGTTTAGTCTTAATGAATGTAGCAATATTACGTAATGTGTCCATTGAAGAGTATCGTCCTGCGAAAAGGATGTCAGTTGACAAGATAACATGTCAGGTTTTGATATAAAGGGAAGGCATGTACATATATTCCTTCATATTTTCCATTACATTGAGATTTACATGGAAATGAAATTATAAGTAATTGAATTTACAAGTAATTAAAATGTGAAAGTATGAAGAGACTTTCCTTCACGATTGGTTTATCATAGGCCTATCTTAGGTTACTCTCGCGGTTTTTCGGCATGAAGGTTCCCAAATCATCGCAATTTACTCGACAAAAAGTTAATCCGGTCTTTCAACTGGAGCGAATTTGGGTGGTGCCTTTCGTGAGCCTCAGGGAATAAGTCTTCCCACGAGTGGTGGAGGGACCACACAACATACATTCACATCCATCGCGTCTCACCATATGAAAATGATGACATGTACGAAGCACTAATATCACAAGCAGATATGGTGTGAAGCACTAAGTGCAATTAGGAAATGCATTCGTACACATTCATCATAAATATAAATGCAATATCCACACACAAGCAGATAATAGTTTTGAAAATATTGTAAATAGCGGCTTAAGTCCTCTTACTGGAGTCCCCAGCAGAGTCGCCACCTGTCAACTTCGGGATTTTTAGATGTCCCTTTTCGTTAATTATTCTTTTGTGTTCTCATGTTAGGTGAGATTTGTTTGAAAAAATAAGTGAAAAAGGTCCGATATGTATCATAACGACGATTGGACTGTAAGAGTCGCTAGTTGGTTTTTTATATGTTTGTACCAACACAACCGAGAACAGGTTTACACATTGACCCAGTGATGTGACACTGCTAAACGGGTCTGTGAAACCGAGATTCATTAGGGTCCGGGGAATTGCTTATGCGGATGGAAGGTGTTAGGCACCCCCCCCCCCCCCCGACATCCGTGTTACCACGGTGACCGCCACTTTTCAAGAAACTGTTATATGAATGTGTGTGTGTGTGTGTGGGTCAATGTGCTGTTATTTGGAAGTAGTGCTATGCCTCGTTCGCACCTATATACAAAGGGTTTGAATTTATGTAAAAATTCAGTTTTAAACCAGATATAGCAGTGATGTTTTATCAAAAAGAGGTTTTCCAAACCCTTGTGCTCAATAGTAATTGAGGCCTTTGATACTTCCATTTTATTCTGTATTCGGCTTGATAGATTTTATTATTGAGATGCGAAGCATCTATCAGAAAAATAATGTACAAAATAATGCCGACTTCCTCGTGGGTATGAGAACCATCTGAGGAAATTCAGACACCGCAGATAAATTTATAAGCTGCTTACACCTAAAAAGGTCCATCACGGGAACCGAATCTAGATCCAATGGATTGAATCTGTGATCACATGATTCCTAGGCTCACATGATGCCGCAATTTGATATAAAGTAGTAAGCAGGTATATATATATATATAAGCTGTAAATATATATACAGACATGATCACCAACCACGAAGCACCTCCATGGGGGATCAGAAATGTAAATAAAGCTGTAAAAGCTATCAACCGCCGCGGAGGAAACTCCAGGCGGGACGAAACGTAAATAAAGTTGTAAAGACGGTCAACCGCCACGGAGGAAACTCCAGGCGTGACAAAATGTAAAGAAAGCTGTAAAAGCGATCAACCACCGTGAAGTAAACTCCATGTGGGATGATATATATATATATATATATATATATATATATATCAACTATTGTCAAAATCTGTTCAATATATATATATATATATATATATATATATATATATATATATATATATATATTAAAGAAATAAACGCTCTAGACCGAAGTCTAGCTCATCGAAAAAAGTTTTAAACTTGTTAGTTGACACAGATTAAAACTTAGCAGAATTAGTATTTGTTTTAATCTCCCTTAAGATATAGTGAAGTTATGAAAGTGAGGCAGTTATGACAGTTGTAACGAACAAGAATTTTGTAATTAATTTTAATATTTATTGAATTAAATAAATATTTTTTGATGATTTAATTATTAGATTAAATAATTAATTGACGCAATTATGGTAGATTAATTTAATTATACGTGTTACATTTATTAAATTAATGTAGAGAGTTTTTATTATCAAAGTATGTGATTATGTGAGCTTATTGTATTAAAAGAAATATTTAATAAGCATATTGGTATTTTAATTAATTTAATTATTAATTAGAGAATTAATAATTTGACATTATTTATGAATGAGAAAATTATTTATGTGACTATGTGAATTTATGAGAAATTATTATATTTTATTTAAAATATATTAAATAAAATATTGGATTTATTTTATAAGGAGTGTGACATTTTCAAACTATATGATAAAGCTTTATTAAATTAAATGACTTTAAATCAATTAAGGGTTGCCAAACAAGGCCCTAGTAGTGGTTGGATGCAGTTACCCATGTTTGGGTTAACTAACCATTACGTGCATCAGTTCTCTTCTCCCTCTGTTATATTACGTCTTCTTTTATTATTATTATTCTATGTCTGGAAAAGCAGAGAGGCAGAGAGAGTTTGAGAACTTTGAGAGAGATAGCGAATACTGTGATTAAAGGTGAAAAAGTGTGAGAAATTGGGAATTATTATCACCCTGTGTAATCTAAGCAGAGTATTCAAGGGTAATCCCTTCTTCCCAAATTTTAAAGTTACGTCATTTAGTTTTTATAAAAATGGCTTTTATATATTTTGTAAAATCTCTGTAATTGAAACAGGGTTTGATTATAAGTTTATATATGGGTTAAGATATATCAAATCATATTTGATTATATATATATTATGTGAATTATCATGTCATCAGTTTCATAATACTATGAATTGCTATTTAAAAATTTACAGAGTTTGGGTTTTGGCCATATGGCCTTATACGTGATATTTCATGTATTGAACGTATATTATCCCTAAATTTTACACTTGTATGTTGTTATGCATGTTGATACGAAGAGACCAAAATTTAAATAAACGGATTTGGTGTTATAACGAATTCGTAGTGACAATTTTCATGTTTTATTTTTAAAACCTTCAAGAACATCAAGAACAGTGGAAGTAAATGTGTTGATTTTACAAATTATGTGTTGTAGCTTATTAAAAATCATGTTAGATGGGTTAAGTAATGATTATATATGTATTACAATGATTGGATAAGTCTAAATTCGTGTAAAAATAACTAATTAGAAGTTATGGTTATATTCATGTATAATTTTACCTGTGATTGATTTTTGGCCTTGTTATGTTCGCGAACTGCAGAACTGCAGAAACTGCCGAAAATGAGTCTGGGTAACCCCGCCCCCGGCGGGCGTTACTAAACTAAATTACCCCTCCCCGGCGGTCAAAAAAAAATAAAAATAAAAAATAAAATAATAAAAAAATAATAATAAATATTTGCTTAAAAATATTATTAAAATATTTATAAAATAAATTAAATATTTTAATTGAGATATTTATGGAATAAAATAAATATTTGATGAAAATTATTAAAATATTTATAAAATAAATTAAATATTTTAATTGAGATATTTATGGAATAAAATAAATATTCGATGAAAATTATTATTAAAATATTATAAAATAAATTAAATATTTTAATTGAGATATTTATGGAATAAAATAAATATTCGATGAAAATTATTATTAAAATATTTTAATTGAGATATTTATTGAATAAAATAAATATTCAATGGAAATTATTATGAAATAATTTATTCGAGTGTAATAATAGTAAGACAATGAAAATATTCTAATTTAATTAAGTAATTAAATTAGAAGGGTAATGATTTGTTAAATAAAGTGGAGTTTATATTAAATAATTAAGTGAAAATGTAACTAATGAATGTCGTGAATACATATGGTATGTGTGTAGGATTTGTGGTGAACGGAAGTAGTAATCGTTTAGCCTATGTACGAGGCAAGTTTCCTAACCCTACTTGTCATTATTGTTAAAATTTATTATTTACCTCGAGTAAATTATCATTACTATTATTCAAGTTCGAATGTTATATTAAAGATTTATTATCTTTTCAAAGCATGATTCAGTTATACAATAATTGTTCTATTGTATACTTCTTGAGATTATTATTCGAATTGAATATCATTATTGTTGAACCTTATTAAACTACTGAACTTTATTGATTCAACTAGTCCTTAGTTGATGAACGTTCTAAATTTCAGAACCCTTATTGAATTATCCAAACCAAACTTCCTTTGGTGCGGATTCGAATGTCAAACTGAGATGAACAACCCTGTAAAGGGATTTACTTATGCGTTAACGTTAAGATATTGTGCACAATATGGTACTAAGGGCTGATCCTCCTAAGTACGAGAAGAAAGGTCTATAGTCTTATGACTGTTAAAGGTTTCATGTATAACCCTTGTTAACCTAGGACATAGTTCAAGGTCTTATGACCCTCAGAATTCTTTAGATTCTTGTTATTTATTCTTGATTCAAAAGTTAAACTTTTATTCAGATGTCTTTAATTCACTCGTATGTTATTATACTGTTATTTCATTGTTATACTTGTGGGCAATAGTGCTCACTCTTTCTTTATAATAACATTGCAGTTAAGAACGAAAAAACCGATGAACCTTCCATTAGTAAAGGCAAGGGCAAAGTTAGCAAGTGATGAAGACTTGTTATTTTTATTAGATGATGTATTTATGTTTAAGACTTGAGTTAATGATGTTATTTAAGACTTATTTGTTTATGATTCCACGCAGATGTTTAAGGTTAGTTTAACCTGAGATTGTATTATTATTATTTGGATGTTGTAACCCTTAAGGGGAAGATTTTTATTCTATCTATTGCATGGTTTGCATTTATTATGGGTAGATAGATAGATAATATTTGTATAGTGAACACCAGATCCCGTGGAATCGAAGTACCTGGATTTGGGGGTGTCACAAGTTGGTATCAAAGCTGTAGGTTATGAACCTTAGGTGGGGGAACAACCTTAGGTAGTAGCCTTATAGAAAGAAGATAGTGATGGAAAACTCTTATCGAGTTATAAGAAATGAATTTATGTAATTTATTAAAGATAATAAAAGACCTTATGTGTTTATGTGTTAAAGTATGCGTTAGATGATACGACTTAGTAACTAAAAGTTAAAAATTTTGTTGTCAGGATGTCGAATGTTGGAGAAGCTAGTCAAGCTAGGGAGGAAGAACCCCGAGTACTTATAGTACCTACAGAGGAGGAGCCCCGAGACATTCATGTCGTTAGGGAGCAGCTGGTACAGAGGGAGTCATCTCCATTGATCACCGTTGTTGGTCAGGAGCATGAGCCCGAGATTGATCCTGAGGAGGAATTTGTTAAGGAAGAGGAAGAGGAAGAAGAGGAGTTACCACGGTACACCGTTGATGCTGAGATGTATGGCATGTTATACGACCGTAACGTAGAGTTACGAGATGAGGTCCAGGATTTGACTGAGCGAGCGGTTATTCAGCATATTACTCTAGAGCAGAAGGAGAGGGAGATTTCGACTCTTGACTCTTGACTGGCAAATGTAGAATTGGATTTGGTCCACGAGAAGGGTCAAACTGAAGATAAGACCGAGGAGATAGAGAAACTGAAGAAGGAACTGAAGGAAACCTCTGAAAGGCTGAACATAGCAGAGAAAGGTTGGGTAAGAGAATCGCGTCGAGCTGATCGTGCAGAGGATGATAGTCGTGCAAAGAAAGCGAAGATTGGGGAAATGTACTCTACACTTAACAAGGCAATGAATGATACCCAAGATCGAGTTTTGAGGTACCCAATCCAATTCGAAGGACTACCATTATACATGATGGATCGCAGGACGATGCATCGCATCTTAGAAGAGGAGCGTAGCAAGGCTAATCAGTACCTTGATCGACAGTGATATAATTTATTTAATTATGTGAAGAACTTAATTAGTTTTTTATGTAAATTCTGACGTGATTATGAACGAAAGAATATTTGAATGTTTTAAATCCTGTGGATTCTTTATTCCTGGATAGTTGATGTAAATAGCAGTTATGCTATCGTTTAATGTTAAAACTTTGATTTGAATGAAAATATATCAAGTTGTTTGAGATGATGTGTTAAATGAATATGTTTAATTGTTAAGTAATGCCTTAACTATTTATAAAAATAAATAAAGTTCTAATAAGCGTTTATTTAACAGAAAAATGCCGCCAAGGAGAAGACAACAATGTCACCCGGCTCAGGAAGAGTCAACCAATAATAACAATAATGTCAACGCTTATCCCGTTCAGCAGTTGGTGAACTTACTGACTGGAGCCATGAATAACCAACCTCAAGCTCCACCAAACACAACATTTAAGGACTTCAAGGCGGTGGGACCGCCAGAGTTCAAAGGTTCCATGAACCCAATTGAGGCTCAAACGTGGGTTATGGAAATAGAGAAGGTTTTCGATGTTGTTAGGGTTAGAGAAGACCAGAAAACCGCTTTTGCAATGTTTATGTTGAAGTCTGAGGCTAGCTACTGGTGGCAAACAAATAAAGTGCAAGGAGGGGAAGGTGTAATTACGTGGGAGAGATTTAAAGAAATGTTTTTCGAAATGTATTTCCCAACTAGTTCGCAGAATCAAATGGAAGTTCAATTTCTGGAACTGAAGCAGGGAAACATGAGTGTACCTGACTACGCGGCTAAATTCAACGAGTTAGCGAGGTTCACCCCGTATCAAGTACACACGGACGAAAGAAAAGCCAGAAGATTCGAGCAAAGACTAAAGCCTTGGATGTACAGCAAGGTATCAATGTTTCAGCTAAACACGCTTGCTGGAGTACTGGAAAAGGCCATCCTCGCCGAAGGACGAAGCGATGCAGTGACCAAGTACAACCAAGATCAGAAGAAGAAGAAGAAGAGTGAAGGTGAAATTAATAACAAGGCCAGTGGAAGTGGCACAGGAAGTGGAAATTTTAATCAGAAGAAAAGGTTGAACGACAGCTCATCATCAGGGAATCAGCAAGGTAGTCAGAAGAAAAGAATCAAAGCATGCCCGACTTGCGGGAAAGCCCATCTGGGAGTTTGTATGAAATGAAAAAGAGTGTGCTACAATTGTGGACAGGAAGGCCATATAGCACCAAACTGTTCAAACCCAAAGAAGGGTGCTTGTTTTACTTGTGGTTTGAAGAACCATCTGGCAAGAGATTGTCCCAAGAAGGGATCAGGAGGGTTAGGATCAGGAGGAAACCGGGGAAATAATAGTGGAAATGCCTTAACCATCACCGGACCAACCGCAACAAACCGACCGACTGCCCGAACTTTCAATATGACGGTGCAGGATGCAATCCAGTCTCGTGATGTGGTGTCAGGTATCATTTCGATCAATGAAATTAATGCTTATGTTTTATTTGATTCGGGTGCTACTTGTTCCTTTATATCCGAAGACTTTGCTAATAGTTTAGATTTGCTTATGGATGAGTTGGAATATCCCTTGAATATAGAAATTGTGAATAGGTAGATAATTCCTGTTAAGTATGTGTTTAAGAACTGTAGAGTGGATATTAAGGGTAATATCATGAACGTAGATCTTATCCCTATTCGACTTAGGGAATTTGATGTTATTTTGGGAATGGACTGGTTATTCAATTACGGGGTTGTAATTGATTGCCAAAAGAAGCGTATTAACCTTATGACTCCATCAAAGGTTGTGTTTTATGGTAGCAAGTCGCCTAGACAAGCGAGTTGTCTGACGATGATGTACGCCAGGAAGTTGTTAAGACAAGGCTGTGTAAGATACTTAGCTTACATATTCGACAGTCGAAAAGAAAATCCAAAGGTAGAAGAAATACCGATTGTGAGGGACTTCGTCGACATATTTCCAGACGATTTACCAGGACTTTCACCAGATAGAGAGGTAGATTTCGTAATCAATTTGGCGCCTGGAACTGCTCCAATATCGAAGGCACCATACCGAATGGCACCAGTAGAGATGAAGGAATTAATGGTACAACTACAAGAATTGTTGGACAAGAAGTCAATTCAACCGAGCGTATCGCCGTGGGGAGCGCCGGTGTTGTTTGTGAAAAAGAAGGATGGATCGATGCGACTCTGCATTGACTATAGAGAACTGAATAGGGTCACGATTAAGAACAGATATCCATTACCGAGGATCGACGACCTGTTTGATCAATTGAAGGGAGCGAGATACTTTTCCAAGATAGACTTGAGAAGCGGTTATCATCAATAGAAGGTGAGGCCGGAGGATGTATCAAAGACTGTGTTCAGAACACGATACGGTCACTACGAATTTTTAGTAATGTCGTTTGGTCTTATGAATGCTCTTACAGCATTTATGGGACTAATGAATGGTGTGTTCAAGCCATTTTTGGACAAGTTCGTAGTGGTATTTATAGATGACATTTTGGTCTATTCAAAAACCAAAGAAGAACACGAAGAGCATTTGAGATTAACGTTGGAAGAATTGAAAAGGGAAAAGTTGTATGCAAAGTTTTTGAAATGCGGATTTTAGATTGAATGAGTGCAATTTCTTGGGCACGTGATCGATAAAAACGGAATTTCGGTAGATCCATCCAAAGTCGAAGCCGTGATTAACTGGGATCAGCTGAGGACGCCGTTGGAAGTACGAAGTTTTCTTGGATTGGCAGGATATTATAGAAGGTTCATACAAGACTTTTCTAATATCGCAACTCCGTTAACGAATTTAACTCGAAAAGCTATGATATTTATTTGGACGGATAAGTGTGAGGAAAGTTTTCAAGAATTGAAGAAGAGGTTGAGTACGGCCCCTGTGTTATCTCTTCCAGATGATACAGGAAATTTAATTATTTATAGTGATGCATCGCATAAAGGACTTGGCTGTGTGCTGATGTAAAATGGCAAAGTCATTGCGTATGCATCACGATAATTGAAGGATTACGAGAAGGGATATCCGACCCATTACTTGGAGTTAGCTGCAGTTGTTTTTGCTTTGAAAATTTGGAGGCACTATCTCTACGGGGAGAAGTGTGAAATATATACGGACCATAAGAGTCTGAAATATATTTTCACGCAGAAGGACTTGAATATGCGTCAAAGAAGGTGGTTGGAGTTAATTAAGGACTACGACTGTGAGATTTTATACCATCCGGGTAAGGCGAATGTCGTTGCTGATGCCTTAAGTAGAAAGGGTCGGGAGAAGTTGATGATGTTGACTGCTCAGGATGAGCTAATTGCAGAAATGGAGAAACTGGAATTGGAAGTGAAGCATCCTATGGAGATTGATGAGAAAATAGTTTAGATGCAATCTGGTATAACCCTACTGGATAAAGTCAAGGAGGCTCAGCTTCAGGACGAAGAATGAAAAAATGTGACAAAGAAGATATCTGAAGGAACTGAACCAAGATTTAAGATGGATAAGGAAGGAATACTGAGATTTGATAATAGAATTTGGGTATAGCCAGTTCAAGAGATTAAGGAAGATATTTTAAGCGAGGCTCATAATTCACGATATTCGATTCACCCTGGTAGTACCAAGATGTACAAAGATCTTAGACAACATTTCTGGTGTCCGAATTTGAAGCGTGATGTTGCAGAATATATTGCCAAGTGTCTGACCTATCAGAAAGTGAAAGCGGAACATCAGAGACCGAGTGGATTGTTACAACCGTTAGAGATCCCAGAGTGGAAATGGGAACATATTACAATGGACTTCGTGGTTGGCCTTCCGACGACTCAAAAAGGCTACGACGCAGTATGGGTTATCGTTGACCGACTGACGAAATCTGCACACTTCCTTCCGATCAAAATAAGATTGAACTTAGATCAGTTGGCGAGGCTATACGTAAAAGAGATTGTTTCGAGGCACGGAGTTCCGGTATTAATTATTTCAGATACTTCACATCAAATTTCTGGAAACGTCTTCAGGAATGCATGGGTACACAATTGCAAATGAGTACAGCTTACCACCCTCAACAGACGGACAGAGTGAGAGAACGATTCAGACATTAGAAGATATGCTAAGAGCCTGTGTGATGGACTTTAAAGGAAATTGGGATGATCACCTACCATTAGTAGAGTTCGGTTACAACAACAGTTACCACGCTAGTATTGGAATGCCACCCTATGAAGCGTTATACGGCAGAAAGTGCAGAACTCTGCTTTACTGGGATGAAGTTGGTGAAAGACAATTGTTAGGGCCAGAATTGGTACAGCAGACGGCAAAAATAGTCAAAGTGATCCGAGCACGACTGTTAGCGGCTCAAGATCGACAGAAGAAATACGCTGATCCACATCGTAAAAATATCGAGTTTGAATCAGGTAGTTATATTTTCTTGAAGGTCTCTCCATGGAAGGGGAAGATCAGGTTCGGAAAGAAAGGGAAATTGAGCCCAAGATTCATTGGACCCTTTAAAGTACTGAGAAGAATCGGAGAAGTTGCGTACGAGGTAGCCTTACCTCCAGCACTCGAGAATGTCCATAACGTCTTACATGTTTCTGTATTACGACCCTACAAGGCCGATTACAAGCATGTAATTGAATATGAACCCCTACATTTTGAGAAAGACTTATCTTACGAAGAAATTCCTGTACAAATTGTCGACCGAAAAGAACAAGTTCTCATAAATAAAGTTATACCTTCTGTTAAGGTAATTTGGAAGAACCACAACGCTGACGAAGCTACGTGGGAACTCGAAGAAAATATGATAAAGAATTACCCTCATTTATTTACTTAATTATGTGTAACCGATTCTGGGGACAGAATCTTTGTAAAGGGGGGAGAATGTAACGGGTCAAATTTATTGAGTTGTCATTCTGGGGACAGAATCATTTTAAGGGGGGAAAGATTTGACGAACAAGAATTTTGTAATTAATTTTAATATTTATTGAATTAAATAAATATTTTTTGATGATTTAATTATTAGATTAAATAATTAATTGACGCAATTGTGGTAGATTGATTTAATTATATGTGTTACATTTATTAAATTAATGTAGAGAGTTTTTATTATCAAAGTATGTGATTATGTGAGCTTATTGTATTAAAAAAAATATTTAATAAGCATATTGGTATTTTAATTAATTTAATTATTAATTAGAGAATTAATAATTTGACATTATTTATTAATGAGAAAATTATTTATGTGACTATGTGAATTTATGAGAAATTATTATATTTTATTTAAAATATATTAAATAAAATATTGGATTTATTTTATAAGGAGTGTGACATTTTCAAACTATATGATAAAGCTTTATTAAATTAAATGACTTTAAATCAATTAAGGGTTGCCAAACAAGGCCCTAGTAGTGGTTGGATGCAGTTACCAATGTTTGGGTTAGCTGACCATTACGCGCATCAGTTCCCTTCTCCCTCTGTTATATTACGTCTTCTTTTATTATTATTATTATTATTCTAAGTCTGGAAAAGCAGAGAGGCAGAGAGAGTTTGAGAACTTTGAGAGAGATTGCGAATACTGTGATTAAAGGTGAAGAAGTGTGAGAAATTGGAAATTATTATCACCCTGTGTAATCTAAGCAGAGTATTCAAGGGTAATCCCTTCTTCTCAAATTTTAAAGTTGTGTCATTTAGTTTTTATAAAAATGGCTTTCATATATTTTGTAAAATCTCTGTAATTGAAACAGGGTTTGATTATGAGTTTATATATGGGTTAAGATATATCAAATCGTATTTGATTATATATATATTATGTGAATTATCATGTCATCAATTTCATAATACTATGAATTGCTATTTAAAAATTTACAGAGTTTGGGTTTTGGCCATATGGCCTTATACGTGATATTTCATGTATTGAACGTATATTATCCCTAAATTTTACACTTGTATGTTGTTATGCATGTTGATACGAAGACACCAAAATTTAAATAAACGAATTCGATGTTATAACGAATTCGTAGTGACAATTTTCATGTTTTATTTTTAAAACCTTCAAGAACATCAAGAACAATGGAAGTAAATGTGTTGCTTTTGCAAATTATGTGTTGTAACTTGTTAAAAATCATGCTAGATGGGTTAAGTAATGATTATATATGTATTACAATGATTGGGTAAGTCTAAATTCGTGTAAAAATAACTAATTGGAAGTTATGGTCATATTCATGTATAATTTTACCTGTGATTGATTTTTGGCCTAATTTGGCCTTGTTATGTTCGCGAAGTGCAGAACTGCAGAAACTACAGAAAATGAGCCCGGGTAACCCCGCCCCCGGCGGGCGTTACCAAACTAAATTCCCCACCCCGGCGTTCAAAAAAAAATAAAATAAAATAAAATAAAAAATAAATAAATAATAAATAATAATAATAATAATAAATATTTGATTAAAATTATTATTAAAATATTTATAAAATAAATTAAATATTTTAATTGAGATATTTATGGAATAAAATAAATATTTGATGAAAATTATTAAAATATTTATAAAATAAATTAAATATTTTAATTGAGATATTTATGGAATAAAATAAATATTCGATGAATATTATTAATAAAATATTATAAAATAAATTAAATATTTTAATTGAGATATTTATGGAATAAAATAAATATTCGATGAAAATTATTATTAAAATATTTTAATTGAGATATTTATTGAATAAAATAAATATTCGATGGAAATTATTATGAAATAATTTAGTCGAGTGTAATAATAGTAAGACAATGAAAATATTCTAATTTAATTAAGTAATTAAATTAGAAGGGTAATGATTTGTTAAATAAAGTAGAGTTTATATTAAATAATTAAGTGAAAATGTAACTAATGAATGTCGTGAATACATATGGTATGTGTGTACGATTTGTGGTGAACGAAAGTAGTAATCGTTTAGCCTACGCACGAGGCAAGTTTTCTAACCCTACTTGTCATTATTGTTAATGTTTATTATTTACCTCGAGTAAATTATCATTACTATTATTCAAGTTCGAATGTTATATTAAAGATTTATTATCTTTTCAAAGCATGATTCAGTTATACAATAATTGTTCTATTGTATACTTCTTAAGATTATTATTCGAATTGGATATCATTATTGTTGAACCTTATTAGACTAATGAACTTTATTGATTCAACTAGTCCTTAGTTGATGAACGTTCTAAATTTCAGAACCCTTATTGAATTATCCAAACCAAACTTCCTTTGGTGCGGATTCGAATGTCAAACTGAGATGAACAACCCTGTAAAGGGATTTACTTATGCGATAGCGTTAAGATATTGTGCACAGTATGGTACTAAGGGCTGATCCCCCTAAGTACGATAAGAAGGGTCCATAGTCTTATGAATGTTAAAGGTTTCAAGTATAACCCTTGTTAACCTAGGACATAGTTCAAGGTCTTATGACCCTCAGAATTCTTTTGATTCTTTTTATTCATTCTTGATTCAAAAGTTGAACTTTTATTCAGATGTCTTTAATTCACTCGCATGTTATTATACTATTATTTCATTGTTATACTTGTGGGCAATAGTGCTTACACTTGCTTTATAATAACATTGCAGTTAAGAATGAAAGAACCTATGAACCTTTCACTAGTAAAGGCAAGGGCAAAGTTAGCAAGTGATGAAGACTTGTTATTTTTATTAGATGATGTATTTATGTTTAAGACTTGAGTTAATGATGTTATTTAAGACTTATTTGTTTATGATTCCACACAGATGTTTGGGTTAGTTTAACCTGGGATTGTATTATTATTATTTGAATGTTGTAACCCTTAAGGGGAAGATTTTTATTCTATCTATTGCATGGTTTGAATTTATTATGGGTAGATAGATAGATGATATTTGTACAGTGAACACCAGATCCCGTGGAATCGAAGTACCCGGATTTGGGGGTCTCACATCAGTTATAACAGATATAGCAGTTATGCTAAGAATGTAAGAGACACATTCGTTTTTAAGTGGTTCAGAGCACTTAAAGCTCCTAGTCCACTCTTCTACTCCTCGAGTAGGAAATCCACTAAGGATATCTTTTACAACTTCTGAATCACACAGATTCCTTCTATACCAACATTCTAGGAACTTCTTAGTTCACTCTTGAACTCTTCAAGTCCAGCAGACTTGGCTCTTTACAGTTCACTTAGAACTCTTCAAGTCCTTCTGACTTGGAACTTTTTCTTCAGTTGATTGGTAGATGTTGAGTTCTTGATGGTTGCTACTCAGTTACTGTTGAAGCACTTGTTCGAAAGAACTTAGTATCTGAGCAAGCTTTTCTTTTTCTCAGATCGTAGAGTTGTGCGTTGAGAGTACTTGTACGTTTTTGTTCAATGCTTGTGTAGTCTCTCTCATCTGCTTGATCTGTATATATGTGATCTTGCAAACTATCCATTGGATCCATCTATTGAAGCATTAAATGCGTTTGACATTTATGTTCTTTGATGGAGACATTTCTGCACATCTTCTGAATTGCATTCTGGCCCACTAACAGAGCAGGCTGCTTTCTCACCTAACACTTAAAAAGGTGTTTTTCCTCTTTCTCATGGTACTATCCTTAGCTTCTTCAATACGTTTCTTTGTTGCATACTTAGACCTGGCAAAGATGGCCTAGGCCGCGGGCCGCCCCGCCCGCCATGGGCTTGGCTTTGTGCCGCCATTTTTCAGCCCATAAAATCTGGGCCATTTTTGGCGCGGCCCGGTCCGCAGCCCGCGAACCTTTTCTTTTTTTAAAACAAAAATTTTGCTATTTGTGGGTTACGAGGCTTGAACACAAGACTTGTAAGTAAATAAATAAGAGTTCAAACCAACTGAGCTACAATAACTATTTATTTTTAATGCAATCTTCAATATAAAAATATATTTTTAATTATTATAGTTGTAGTAAATAATAATTGTAGTTTGAAATTTCTTACTTGATGTGGCTGTTAATAATGAGATATTGGGTAATGCCTAAAATCATGTCATGCAAATATTCTGAAAATCAATTTAAATTGCTAAAATCTTGGCATTTCCAAGCTCCAACCATGTAAATCTTGGAAATTAATTAGATATCTCTTGGAACAATATTTGTGGAGTCATGAATGCATTTTTTAAAGTTAAATAAATTATATTAATTTTAAAGTATAATTTTAAAAAATCAATGATTATATACTTTGAAAGTAATTTATAAAACTATTAAAATTTTAATTGATTGAGATATGTAGTTAATGTGGGTAATTAGAATTATTATTTATTATAAATTATTTTATTACTTTAAATATTTTTTATTATTACTATTTTTGGTGTAGCAAATTTTTTTTAAAAAAATAGGGGAAGAAGCCCGCGAGCTGGGCCGAGCCCGCCCAACCCGGGCCACGAGCCTAATATTTTTAGCCCGCCAAAACCCGGGCCTTTTTTTGCCCGGCCCGGCCCTTATTCGCCCGCCCGTTTGCCACCTCTATTCATACTAAGGATATCTCTTATGCTTTTGGGACTGGTGAGTACTACAACGTTTAGAATCTATTCCACAAATATTGGAGTTTGTCTCCATACAAAATGTGGGGCTTGATGCTTCTGACACAAGGCAGATGATACTCTACGATTTAGATCGTGGTGTTGTGTAGCCTTGGTGCTTGGTCTGATGCTATTAATAGAGAGCACTACGATTTCTCTTAAGCACTTGCACACTACGATCTTCACTTGCTTGAGTTGTAAACTCTACATTTCTGAAAGCACAGTACGATCTCTAAGTTGGCTCGGCAAACGTTGGGACCACTCTATGTTTTTCGAAGAGGCCCTTCAAGGCAGGCACACTATGATTCTTGAAGCTCTACGTTTCTACCTTGACTTCTGCAATGTTGATCAGATTGATACACTACGAATTCTTCGAAGCCTATCTATTACATCTCAAGATCAACCTAACAGCTTTGATCTTTCTATATATACATTCATTTCCAGAATGATACACATAGAGCTTAGATCAACCTAACAAATTTGATCTATCACTAAGTCTTTGTACATATATTCCTTGAAGGACTTTACAAATAATTGTGAGCATTTATATTTAAACATCAAATCAACATATTCATTCTCCCAACAATCTCCCCCTATTTGATGTTGACATAACCAAAGAGATTTGTTTTCATGATCATTAGTATCTAGATGCAATTGCAAGAAATTTAAACATGGCTTAGTATTTCAGTGAGCAGCTGAAATTTCTAGAGAATAAGCATGAATTTATTGATGATTGAAGAGTATTGCAATTTAGCTTTACATCAATAAGAATTTAAATTTTCACTTATCTATATTTCTTTGGTCTTTTGCGTGGAGGATTGGCCTACTCCTCAGCCTTTCTTTTTCTACTTGCTTCATTCCTTTTGGCTATCTCTTCCAACTCACTTAAGCTTAACCTTAGGTTGAGATCATGCCTATTCATGAATGCAGGATCTCCAATTGGCATTCTTAGGCATGTAGTGGTCACATTTTGTGAGCTAGTAGTTGGCCCTTGACTCCTTAATGGCTGAGCCATTAAGACTTTCTGTTGATCAGATCGTTGAGTCTGATTGCTTGATCGTGGAGTCTGTTGATGGCTTCTTGATGCTTGACTGTGAAATTGTCCTCTCACTCTTCCCTGACCTCCTCTGCCTCCACCCTGGGCTCCTTCTCCTTTCCCTTTATTCTCCCCCTTTATGTCAACATCAAGGGTTTGAATGTCTGTTGAGAGGCGATTCAGTCCTTGGATAAGCTCGTTGAGCTAAATTTTAGTCTGAGCAATGTCCTCTCAATTTTCGTCTATTAGAGCCTCAGATCGAGCTTCCTTTTGTTGGAGAACTGATAGAATGTTGTCAGTTTGCTTACCACTGCTGACGTAGAATTTTTGGAATTCTGTGACAGCAGTTTGTAGATTGAGGAAGCTTTCCAACATATTTTTATTCTGATTTTCTTGAGTCGTCTGTAAGGCAATGACAACTTCTCTGTGTTTCTTGGCTGCTAGAAAGTTAATGTCATCCCGGTCCTTTATGCTTTGAATCATACTCTTGACCAACTCCTTAAGTGTCTTAGATAGCGTAGATCTTAGGGATTGTGGGAGTTGATTGGCAGCATTGATCATTGTTGTTAATTGCGGCTGAATGAGGTCAGTGTGTTCTTTAAGACTCTCATCGAGTTCCTTGATCACTTTCTTAGACATTTGTTCCAAGTTAGCTAATTTTGTGGACAACTCTGAAAGAATTTCATTCAGTTGGGGAGTTTGTGAGGAAGGGATTTGTCATTGGTATTGATCTTGTAGTGAGTATAGGGCAAGATCGAGATTGAAGTATTCGTTGCTGGATGAGGAGGGAATATCTGATGGAGGGGCCTGGGTTTGGGTGTCTGGAATATATGGCTCTACGATTTCTCCTTGAGACTATACGATGGGGCTAGAGTCAGTGATCATAGAGATGATGGGATTTTGGATTAATATGAAGTTTGGTGTATTTGGTTCATCAGTTACAAAATTTTGGGATTCTGTAACTGGGAGTTGACTTAATGGATTTAGAGTCACTTCCAACCAACTTGGGAATTCATAAAATTGGCTTGAAAAAGTTAGTGGATAATGATTTACTCTGAAAAGGATTGGAATAGATAATATCTCATGCACCACTCTTGAGGAGAGTTCATTTGTGATGAGCTTCTTGGCAAATTTGAAGGTGCCTGGGAATCCATGAGCCAGCACAGTGATGGCTGGGTATTCTTTGAAGCTCCAGAACATGTGGTTCCGAGAGTTTAGGATTTGGGCTTGATGATATGGCATCATGGGTAGGTAAGAGAACATCTGATTGTAGAGATAGCTTCTATACCCATCTTTGCCCACACCAGTGATCTCAAGGTCATCATCATCTTCTTCTCCCTTTTCTTCACTATCTTCTTTTGGGGATTCCAATATCTCAATGACATCATTTTGCTCTTGCTCTGGTTCTCCCTCGTTTTCTGTAAGAGCAGCTTCTTCTATTAAGGGAATATCATGGGGCTCCCCCTCAACATGATCATCCCTTTGCAGGACTAATAGCTCCCCCTCAGCTGGAGCACTTTCAATCATTAGAACTTCTAGAATTCCCCTTTCATCTTGAGCATTTTCTTGAATGAGAGCTTCAAGCATCTCCCCCTCAGCTGGTGTATTCTCTATCATAAGAACTTCAGGTGTCTCCCCCTTAGCTGGAGCATTGTCCTCTTAACTTTCTTTGGACAGTTCCTTTTTAGTAGCCATTCTCTTGTCTTCCTCCTTGAGCACTCCTTCATTAACAAGGATATATTTCTTGACCAGTTTTTTACTTGGTTTTCTAGGCTAAGCCACAGCCTCAGGACTTTCTTCAGCTCTGTCCTGTTGATCAGCCAGACCAGCAGGTGTTGCAGCTTCTTTGCTCGAGGTGATTGTTCTGGTCTCTACGATCAGTAGAGAGTCTACGATTGAAGAGACGAATGGCCTTTTGGATTTGTGGCTGATCTTATTCTTCGTCAGCAACTGAGATATGGTGGCTCTATCTTCTTCTGCCTCAGCCTGCTGTTGCTTCTTTCTCAGGATCCTTAGAGTCTCAATGTCAGAGGACCCTACTGGTTTATCAGTTGTGGATCCCTAGGCTTCTTCTTCCATCCTATCCTTAAGCTTCCTCTTACCCTTGCTTTTTCTAATAAGGACAGAGGGTTCTCCCTTGTTTGTTTCTTCTTCTTCTTTGGTCTCCTTAACAACAGACATATTTCCTGGAATGCCTGCATCCTTCAGATCACAAGTTCTTCAACTGGACTCGGTCATCATGCGTACATATTCAGCTAGGTTCCTTTTCCAATTCTCAAACAGTTGCTGGGTCATTCGTCTGTTTGGGTTGATAGCATCTCCTTCTTCATCCCCAATTTTGTCACCCAGAGTAGACTGTATTATGATGCTTATGAATCGTCCGTAGAGCATCTTTTGAGAACCCTTTGTCTTCTTTGAATTGAGAAACCATTTTCATATCCATTCCAATAGTATGGCTCCATAGTTAAGTTGTATCCCACAACTTATTGCAGTTGTGACACCCCCAAAATAGGTCAATTCCATCCAACCCATTCTGAGTCGCCAAATACATGGTACAGAAATAACTACAACTTTATTATTACAACATATAAACTATTGCCGTCTAGACAATATACAAATAAATCCCCATCATAATTATTGATATATTATTTTACAAAAATGGTGAGGACTACTAAACAACTCTCTCTAGAACCATCATTACATCCCCCGACTCGTACTCGCTACATTCTCGTCTCCTGAGAAGAAGAAAAAAATAGAACAACAAGAAAAATGGTGAGCTCAACTAGCCCAGTAAAGAATATTATGACTAAGATAATGTACAACAAATTATCCTTAGTCTTCAACAGGAAAAAATCTGATAGAATACAATAGACAACAAGTTTTAGATCAACTACTGCATCGAAAACAACAATTCATTAGAAGAGTTAAGTAGAGAATAAAATCTACTAACATCTATGAATTTAAAAAAAATCCATCATCAATATTTTATCCTTGTAACATCAATCAATATATATCTAAAATCAAATCAAATATTCATCTTTGCACTACAGCCAAAGATATTCATCAGTCGGTCATGTTCATCTAAACACCTGTTCATCTTTGCACTACGGGCCAAAGATATTCATCAATTGTTCATGTTCATCTCAACACCTGTACATCTTTGCACTACGGGCCAAAGATATTCATAATAAAATCAACCATCTTTGCACTACAGGCCAAAGATATTCAGTAACACCATCATTTAGGACTGAGGATGATGAAAAATATTTTAAAGGAAACGAATCCAGTGAAACAAAATAACAAGTATTAAGGATTCGTACTTTAAACAATCCAAGTTCAAAAATACTTCATAAATAATCATACTGAAGTAAAATTCAAGAATGATCAAAACATGGATACAATCAAAGCTAGTATCCAGAATAGATATTTTGGACAAAAAGAAGAAATTTTATTTTTTTGGTGAATAGTGTCGTATTCGTGAATAGTGCCGTATACGTGAATAGTGCCTTATACGTGAATAGTAACTCCGACACCAAAAGATAGAAATTTCACAAAAAAACATATTCACGCTTCGTCAATAGTACTCATGAATAGTAACTTGTGAATAGTAACTCATGAATAGTAACTCGTGAATAGTAACTCATGAATAGTAACCCCGACATGAAAAAGTTCCAATGTGACAACCCGATATTTTCTATATAAATAAATCATAAATATTGCGTATAAATTTTTTTTTATTTATTAAAATAAATATGAATGATATGTGTCAAGGTAATGTGTAATTATAATTATATGTGTGATAAATAAAATTTATTTATTACATTAAGTATTGCAGATAAATTTATTTTTAGAAGTATTGATTATTATCAATTATAATTTTTATACTAATTAATTTCTTATTGGAAATGCTTTTATTAATTATTTTCTATGAAAATATAATCTTATATTATTTAAATAATATATGAAAAGATTTTAGGATAATTATAATGATTATTTCATTATATGAATTTGTTCAGGATGTTAAATTAAATATTTTAACTTAATTAAGAATCTTATTTATGCAAGATAAATCAGATATGGAATCCAAACCCTAATTTCGGGTTTTGATTAAGGAATGAGAATAATAATATTATATTATTATTTTTCAGTGTTATAGATATGTATGGTTATGTGTATAATGTTAATGTGTGGAACCGTTTTATTATATTACGACCAAACCCTAATAATATTTTATAAAACCTATTTCTGGTTATGGAATGAGGAATGGTGATAATAATATAATATTAATTATATTTTGATTTTTCAGTGCTATAAATATGTGCCGTATGTACGTGTTGATGATGATTGGTCAATTATGGTGTTTAATTTTTAAAAACCCTAATGTTAATTGGTTAAACCCTAGTTTTCGGTGGAAAACCCTAAATTGAAAATAAATTATGAGTTTAAGACTGTTATATGACGATGTTATATGATATATGTTATGTGTTATTTAATATTTTGCTAATTATAGAAAACCCTAACTTTAAAGGTAAACCCTAATTATATTTGATTTTTTTAATAATTAGAAACCCTAATCCGGAAACTTAAACCGGAAGTTTATCTGTCAGAAGTAGTGTTACTATGATTAATATCAAGTATGATAGACTTTAATTACTAATTAAGGTGAATCTAATTAGTAAATTAAAACCCTAAAATCTAGAACCCTAAATTAATTTCTTGAAACCCTAATTGATTTGAAATCTTAATGCGAAAGTCATTCACGACTTTGGGAATTGGTTAAGTCGTTATGTAATCACAATAATGTGATTTATAATCGGTGATATATGTATTAACCCTAATTAGGGAGAATCGCAATTATTCAAAATCCTTAGTAATTTTCTGTATTATAAACCCTAATTTCAAAAGTTAGAAACCCTAATTGCTTTATTAGCAAAGTTAATTGTGATTAAAGATAATAAACTCTAATGTTCATGTATAAGATAATTAATAAAGTTATTATTTTCAAAATTTTAGAAACTAAAAGTTATTTAATTTTATTTATTTAATTTTTATGTAAACCCTAAATTGGGAATCCTAGATTTGGTTTATTTATAAAACCTAAATTTGCTCAAACCCTAAATCTAAACCAAACCCTAAACCCTAAGGGTTTCATCAATTGAAAATTTTAGAATTTAATTTGGAAGTAAAATGACCAAAAAGCCCTTTTATCACATTTTTTTTTTAGTTTGCTTGCAAATCCTTCTATATCTTGAGTTGTTTAACAACTCCAACCACCACCTTGACTCTAAGATGACAACACACAGCCTCTACATCAGTCTAAGACCAGCTATACATGCATCTATCATCACTATATAAAGATTGGAGAGAGAAAAGTTTACTTTTGTTAGCCAATTTTGCACAAACTCTCTAACAAGCCCTCTCTCTCTCTAAGCAACGAAAACCTAAGGCATTTCAGTCCTATTTTGAAGCCCCACATCCTCCATAGGCAAATCACAAACAACTTGGGAGCTAAAATCAAAAATCAAAGCATAAAGGTATAAAAACCCTAATTTTATAAATCCTTCGATTTGTTGTTAAATGTTGTAATTGATTGTTTAAAGATGTGTTATAAGGTGTCAATTGAAGTTCTGGGTTGTTAAATCCATAACCCATAACATCAAAGTGCACGATTTTGAGATTTTAGAAAATCTGGAAATTGGAAAATTTGTGTTTTACAGCCAAATGTCAGATCTTATAACTCCTTGTATATTACGTTTTTTTGATGTTTAAAACTTGTAACATGTAGTCTATAATGTGCTCTTTAAGATGCAAAAAGAATCAAGGCCAGATCAATTGTAGATCGGAAGTTATAGCCGGTCAAAACCCGTTGACCGAAACTGTCCAATTACCGAACCCAGAATTTTTTTTAGCAGTGTCCGTGTTCAACTTTGACTGGCCATAACTTGATCATGTTTTGATGTTAATGTGTTATGATACTTTGTAATTGTAGTCCTACATGTTGTCTACACACTGGAAGTGATAGAACACAAAAACGTGCCACGATCATCAAGTTATAGAGGTCCAAAGTAGGCACCTCGAACTGTTCTTCGTGAAGAACAGCTCTGACAGCTACTTTGATGGCCAATATCTTCCAGATCTGGTGTTTTTAAGCCATGATGTTTATTGTTAATTATATTCTTACATGAGCACTACAAGACCCAATTTATAGATTGTCCAAATTCGTTCGGATGAGAGAGTTATACTCGGTCAAATGTGCCCTCTCGCTAACTGCCTTATGAAATCTGGGTTGATGAAGAACACCATTAGCGACGGTTTCTGTCGCCTAAACCCTATAGCGACGGTTTTGTATTATTTTTAATTTCTGGAAATTCCGAAAATGATTAAAAATTAGAAAAAATTAGATTTTAATTATTAAAAATACCAAATAAATTCTGAAAAATTATTTCAAATTCTGAAAAATAGTTTTTAACTATTTTGAGTATATTTCATAAATATTTAATATTTTTGGAATATAAAAGTTATTTATTTATTTAAATACAATATTAGATAAATTATTTAAAAATGGTTTTAATTCGTGAAAAATCATGAAAAATTATATTATTGTGTTAGAAAATATTTTGAGTTATTTTTGATAACTTTTAATATTTTGTGATAATTTTCATTAATAAATTAATATTAATGATAGTTAAGTTATTTATTAAATGAATTAAATAAATGAATTAAAAATGATTTCAATATATTAAAAAACATTTTAAATAATAATAAGGTATTTAAGAATATTTTAAGTTATAAAATATAACTTTTAATATTTAATGGTTAATTTCATTAATTAATGATTATTAATGATAATAAAGTTATTTAATAATTATATTAAATAAATTAGTTTAAAAATGATTTTAATGTTATAATAATCATTTTAAATGAAAATAAAGTGTTTAAAGATATTTTAAGTTATAAACTATAACTTTTAATATTTAAAGGATAATTTCATTAATAATTTAATATTAATGATATTAAGTTTATTTAATAATTATATTAAATAAATAGTTTAAAAATGGTTTTATTTATTTAAAAATCATTTAAAAGGGATATAAATGAATTAAAAATATTTTAAGTTATAATTAATAACTTTTAATATTTAGATAATAGTTCATTAATATTTAAATATTAATGGTAATTATTTAATAATGATTTTAGATGTTTTAAAAATCATTTAAGGGTAATATAAGTACTTTAAAAATATTTTGAGTTATTATAAATGACTTTAATATTTTGGCAATGGTTTCATTAATAGTTTAATATTAATTAAATATTAATGATAATAGAATTGTTTGATATTTAAATCATTTAATAATGATTCTGATATTTCAAAAATTATGGTAAATGGTAATAATTATTTTATAATTATTATAAGGACATGAAAAATGATATGACTGTTATTTAATTAGTCTAAATGGATATTGGTCAACTATTTAGAGTCTTAGACTCGATAATTACCCGGTAAAGATGTCGGTAGACCGATATATTTCAGAAATTGATCTGGACTTAGATAATGTGATTAGTTAACTGTTTAATTGTGATTCAATGGTTATTAAGGTTGTGTGACAATGTGATTAGGAATGTGTTGATGTTAGTTTGTGATGCCATGATTGTAGAACATGTGTGATAAGATGATTAGGTTATGTGCTGACTGCGAAATGCAGTACTATGTGTTATATTATATTGTTCTAATCGAACGAATGATTTGATTAATGATAGGTTGTGATAGAAAAGAGTAGAACTAAGTTGAGAATTGTAAGCAGCGCATCAGGCAAGTATCCTAACTTTGCATTTTCTTTATGCAATGGTCAGAAGTAAGAAGTTCAGAATTATTATTATTAATGTACAGATGGTTAAACCTATATTATATACACCCTTTGATTATCAACATGTTAGTATATGATAATTCGGATATATATTTTGTTCGTTAATTTCTAGAAATGATTATACAAGTGCCCCACTTGGATAATCATTGTAGTTAATCACATGTTGATACACCTTTGTTATACATATATGTTGAATTATAGATTATTGTTGGATAAAATAAAACTTTTTATCTGAAATCTTGACAAATATGAACATCACGTTCACGGGAAAACTTTTATGCGCCCAAGGCGGATCAAGTAAATGATAACATCGTTCTTGTAATGTAGTATTGATCAATACAGGGCACAACGGGCTGATCACCCCCGTGTCCGTAAGTTATGACGGTTTGCAGATGAAGTTCTGCTAAACCTTTTCGAAAATAAAAAACAATGTTCATAAAATGTCACTTAAACCTTATTTATAGTCAGTACGTAGTTTCAAAAATTTGAAAGAGGGTTGTTATGTTATTAATATCAGTTCAGAATACTTCACAACTATTGACTTGTTTTAGATGGATATTATAAAGAAAACATTTAAATTCTTTCAACTTATATATATATATATATATATATATATATATATATATATATATATATATATATATATATATATATATATAATACTTGCTGGGCACTCAAATGCTCATCCTTGCTTAATTTAAATGTTTTCAGATAAGTGTGAACAATCAGAAAGATCGGTCAAGAACAAATGAAGAGGAAAGCAAACAGATTAGGTTTACAGTGTCATATAGTAAAGGTTGCGTACTTGGGATTAAACTCTGATGAAGGTAAGATAAGTTTATAATTTATATTAGTGTTATTATTAGTAATATTTCCGCTCATAGAAATGGTATCGTGAAGTACCGAGTTCGGGTTTCAAGTATCCGGGTTCGGGGACTTTACATCCAAATTTGATAAAAATTTCCAACCAACATTTCAGCATAATGATATTGAAGAAATAATATCATTTGAGAAGAAAATAACATCTCTTACCTCGAAAGACAGTACTTCTAGTTGAAACACAGGATATATGCTATGACTTGAACTTGCACCGTATAGCAATACTCAAAGTATACTCAAAATACTCACAAGAATACGCTCGATAATATAAAGAGAGAAAACTTCAGTTTCTGGTGTGATTTTTAATTCTAACCTAAGCACCTATTTATAGGAAATTGCTTAGAACACCAAAGCAGAAAATTTAATATAATAATAATATATATAATCAAAATTCTCTACGCACACAAATCTGGTCCAAACTTCAGCCACACATGTTAAATGACTTTCAAAAATGAAAAAAACGTTTTTCTTAAAAAAAATATTTTAAACTTCCAAAAATCAATTATTTCGGAGCTTCGGAACTTCAATAATTCATAATAAATAGCCCTTTTGTCAGAAAATTCGAATCTCGCGTTTTTTTATAGGAAATTCAATTCTCTACAACTTTGTAGAAGGAAGTTTTTCCAAATTCCAAACAGAAATTGACCGAAATCTATAAACGGGCGATTTTACAGGCTATAATCAAATTTTCAGTCAAGAAATAGGTCTACCGACACAAAAAAATCTGTTTTTAATATTTATTGCAACAAAAATACTCTTTCTCCTCATAAACTCATATATCCCACATTCATTGTCAAAATATCACCATTATTATATTATTAAAATATAATAATATATTTAAATGAATTATTTTATCAGAAAAAGATAAAATATTAATTTTCAACAATTGTCACATTAAAAATTTTCTCCATCTATATCCACATAAAATCAATATTTTCCTCATCATATGAATCAATAATTAATTATTCACAAATAATATTACAGAATCACAATATTGGCAACCACGCCGTTCCCAGGATAGAGGGGACTTTCCAATAAGAATTTCTCCTTACTGGCGCGCAATTAGGTGACCAAACCTCTCCTTAGACAGAACTTTCAAGACATTGCCAATAATGTTATCAAATAATATTATTCAGATAATATGAATTATTGCTTCGATAATGGAAAATACTGTGTAATGACAATTATTGAAACAACAGTAATATAAAATATCAATGCAGCAATTATTGAATCAATAACATAAAATACTGAACAGTAATTACTGTAACAATCATTGAGTAGTGCCTTCTTACGTAAGGTCCAATAATTGGTGCAATACCGTGTGCTACTGTGCAACAACGCGTATTACTGTGTTTTAACCACTGGGTATTCCAACAGTATTAACGGTAACAACTACGCCGTTATTTATAAACAACTATACTTGTCGTTTTCTTCATCAAATCGCTTTCCGTTATGGGGCCCACAAAAGACTGTGCCGTCGTACGAATATTCCCCGACAGCAAGAATATTCCACAACAAACGAATATTCCCCGACAACAATGAATATTTTATAACCACCTGCTTATTTAAAATATTTGCGCAGTTTACCCATAACTAACCACATTAATCAAATTCACCCTTACTATTTCAAAAATAAATAAATAAAGGAAATTCCTTTTTATTTAAAAAATTTCGGGGTCTTACAACCTCCCCTCCTTATGAAATTTCGTCCTCGAAATTGACGTACATAACTGGTGTTTCGAAAAGGTAAAGATACCTCGCTTTCATTTCCGTTTCCAACTCCAAGGTCATTTCCTCTATAGCATGATTCCTCCACAAAACTTTAACTTGTGGTATGACCTTCGTGCGTAGGACATGCTCCTTCCCATCCAACATCTTGACAGGTACCTCCTCGTACGTTTCGTCCGGTTCTAACTCAATAACATGGTTCGGGTCGTCCACATATTTACGTAACATCGATACGTGGAAAACGTTATGAACACACGTCATACTTGGCGGTAAAACGAGTCTATAGGCCACAGTTCCTATTCGATCGAGAATTTTAAATGGATTAATAAATCGAAGGTTTGAGCTTTGCTCACATCACCAATTCTCGCTTTTGGAATAACAACTTCTTGTACCTGCTTCTTCATATTCACCAGCTCCGGTGTGTAGCTTGAACAGCTTTAACTTTATCGATTAAAGTCGATTATACTCGTATATCATCACGTGGGTACCTAAAGTTTTCATCTCCATCTCTATTATTTGTAAATTATACGAAATTAGTCTTTGACAATATCGTACTCGTACTTGTATACGATCTTCTACTCAACACGTCAGCTACCACGTTCGCTTTTTTAGGATGGTATGGTCCGAACATGTGCTGAAATGAGTCTCCTCTTGATTTCTTCGAAGCTCTTCCCACATTCCTTGCTCTATTTAAATTTTGTATCTCTACTAGTCAGCTGCGTTAATGGAATAGCGATTCGAGAATATCCTTCAACGAATCTCCGATAATAATCAACTAAGCCTAGAAAGCTACGTATTTCGATTACCGACTTAGGTTGTTCTCAACTGTGACTCATATCCCAACCTTGGATAGCACGTTACAATGACACCTATCAGTTTACTATCGCACGAATATTGTGTCCCCTACGAAGAGTCTGGCTTCGGTGCATTCCACAAAGGAAGTCACCAGATAAAGTCTCAGGTACCAAATTCTATAGTTGAATTCTTAACTCCTGAAGTTCAATAAGAGCCATTCGATATGAGATTTTAGAAATGGGTTTTGTACCGGATTCAAAGTCAATACAAAATTTAATATCAGGCTTTGGGAGTAAGCCAAAAAATTCCTCAGGAAATACGTCAGGGATTTTACCAACAACAGAAATATCATTCAAATCTGATGTACTTTTGTTCAAGTCCATGACATGGGCTAAGAAAACATGACATCCATTTTTCAATAAACGAATGACTTTATGGCTTGATATAAAAATGTTTGACTTCAATGGTTTGATTTCTTGAGTTTGAATATCAGTTTGCTTAGGAATATGAAAACTAACAACCTTACGAAAGCAATCAATTTTGGCATGATGAATAGTTAACCTTAAAATCACATCAAAAGCAAATATCTCTATAGAAATAAGGTTAACAGGTAATGTGATAGTGCCAACCTGAATCAAGCAAGATTTCTAAACAATGGATGTAATGAAAGTTTCTCCTAACGGAGTCTCCATAAATAGGTCAAAGTCTAATTTCTCCGTAGTCAAGTTCAAACGTTGAGCGCAAGCAAGAGAGATAAAAGAATGGGTAGAACCGGTACCTAGTAAGGTATAAACTTCGCAAGAATTATAATTAACTAACCCGTGCTAACTTCGTTCGGGTTCCTCGCATTTTAACCGGTCACGACAAACGCTCATCCAGGAACCGTTGACTTTGACTTTTCTGGGACAGCCTTTTGAATCACCATCCCCGCTGGAATTGGTTTCGCTACCGTACACTCTCGAGCGATTTGTCCTTCCTTTTCACAATTATAGCATACCTTGAACTGTTGTGGGCAGTTTGGGCTGATATGTCCATCTTTCCCGCATTTGTAACAAACGACCGATGGTCTTTCTCCTTCCTTGGAACCAGTTGCTGCTGGTGCTGACATCTTCACATGGTCGTTGTTGAATCTCCTCTTTTTAAAATCTCCTCCTGACTCGCTTCTTCTATTTTTATAGCCGTAATTACCACCAGAGTGGTTACCGCCTTTATCCGTATTCTTCTTTCTCCGCTGGTTATCGTTATTCTGATGACTGATATCTTCGGTATGATCCTGGTTATGGTCCCTCGGTTGAACGTACTCGTTATCTCGCTCTAAAAACTGAGCCCTGTTGACAACATCTGAATAGAGAGAAAATTTATGAGAAATGAGATACTGACGTATGCCGGGTTTCAAACCTCTCAGAAACATCCGCGTCATACGTTCCTCATTCTCCACCAAATGAGGTGCAAACCTGGATAACTCCGCGAACTTCGCCTCGTACTGGGACACCGTCATGTTATTCTGCTCTAGTCTAATAAACTCCACTTCCTTCATATGGCGAATACTTTCAGGAAAGTATTTTTCGTTGAAAAGTTTCTGAAACGTCTCCCATGACATGCTGAGTGCGGCTGGATGTGTACGCTTCACAGACTCCCACCAGTAGTCTGCCTCGCCACGGAACATAAAGGTGGCGAATGGAACCTTCTGTTCCTCCGTGCATCCCAAGACATCGAATATCTTGGTAATTTGCTTGACCCATGTTTCCGCCATGATCGGATCAGGCTTTCCCTTAAATTCTGGTGGTCCCAACTCTTTGAACTGCTTGGCCGTGACAAACCGTGCGTTGTTATCATTTCCACCTGTAATTTGTGCACATGTCTCCCTCGTTTGATTTTGCATGAACTGCAAAAAGCTTCTAAACATCCCATCGTTCATCATCTGCTCAGTGGCGTTGTTCACAAGAGGAACATTGCCAGCCTGTTGCACATTCTCCTCGTTGGTGAGTACAAGCATCTCCACGGTCTCATTTACTCCACTGTTAATATTCTCAGTCGACATTCTCAAACACTGTCATAAAACAAGGGTTAATTAAGGAAATCAATGTATCACATAATATCATTATATACTGACCAACTAACAAATAAGCTTAGGTAGGACACACTAGCGAAGGATTTACTCGTCTCTTCCCTCCTAGTTCTATTCCCCGATCTTCGCCAGAGATCATATCCCTAAGCTCTGATACCAACTGTGACACCCCCAAAATAGGTCCATTCCATCCAACCCATTCTGAGTCGCCAAATACATGGTACAGAAATAACTACAACTTTATTATTACAACATATAAACTATTGCCGTCTAGACAATATACAAATAAATCCCCATCATAATTATTGATACATTATTTTACAAAAATGGTGAGGACTACTAAACAACTCTCTCTAGAACCATCATTACATCCCCCGACTCGTACTCGCTACATTCTCGTCTCCTGAGAAGAAAAAAAATAGAACAACAAGAAAAAGGGTGAGCTCAACTAGCCCAGTAAAGAATATTATGACTAAGATAGTGTATAATAAATTATCCTTAGTCTTCAACAGGGAAAAATCTGATAGAATACAATAGACAACAAGTTTTAGATCAACAACTGCAGCGGAAACAACAATTCATTAGAAGAGTTAAGTAGAGAATAAAATCTACTAACATCTATGAATTTAAAAAAAAATCCATCATCAATATTTTATCCCTGTAACATCAATCAATATATATCTAAAATCAAATCAAATATTCATCTTTGCACTACAGCCAAAGATATTCATCAGTCGGTCATGTTCATCTAAACACATGTTCATCTTTGCACTACGGGCCAAAGATATTCATCAATTGTTCATGTTCATCTCAACACCTGTACATCTTTGCACTACGGGCCAAAGATATTCATAATAAAATCAACCATCTTTGCACTACAGGCCAAAGATATTCAGTAACACCATCATTTAGGACTGAGGATGATGAAAAATATTTTAAAGGAAACGAATCCAGTGAAACAAAATAACAAGTATTAAGGATTCGTACTTTAAACAATCTGAGTTCAAAAATACTTCATAAATAATCATACTGAAGTAAAATTCAAGAATGATCAAAACATGGATACAATCAAAGCTAGTATCCAGAATAGATATTTTGCACAAAAAGAAGAAATTTCATTTTTTTGGTGAATAGTGGCGTATTCGTGAATAGTACCGTATACGTGAATAGTGCCGTATACGTGAATAGTAACTCCGACACCAAAAGATAGAAATTTCACAAAAAAAACATCTTCACGTTTCGTGAATAGTACTCATGAATAGTAACTCATGAATAATAACTCGTGAATAGTAACTCATGAATAGTAACCCCGACATGAAAAAGTTTCAAATTTGATAAAAAGTTCCAACCAACATTTCAGCATAATGATATTGAAGAAATAATATCATTTGAGAAGAAAATAACATCTCTTACCTCGAAAGACAGTACTTCTAGTTGAAACACCAGATATATGCTATGACTTGAACTTGCACCGTATAGCAATACTCAAAGTATACTCAAAATACTCACAAGAATACGCTCGATAATATAGAGAGAGAAAACTTCAGTTTCTAGTGTGATTTTCAATTCTAACCTAAGCACCTATTTATAGGAAATTGCTTAGAACACCAAAGCAGAAAATTTAATATAATAATAATATATATAATCAAAATTCTCTACGCACACAAATCTGGTCCAAACTTCAGCCACACATGTTAAATGACTTTCAAAAATAAAAAAAACATTTTTCTTAAAAAAATATTTTAAACATCCAAAAATTAATTATTTCGGAGCTTCGGAACTTCAATAATTCATAATAAATAGCCCTTTTGTCAGAAAATTCGAATCTCGCGATTTTTTATAGGAAATTCAATTCTCTACAACTTTGTAGAAGGAAGTTTTTCCAAATTCCAAACAAAAATTGACCGAAATTTATAAACGGGCGATTTTACAGGCTATAATCAAATTTTCAGTCAAGAAATAGGTCTACCGACACAAAAAATCTGTTTTTAATATTTATTGCAACAAAAATACTCTTTCTCCTCATAAACTCATATATCCCACATTCATTGTCAAAATATCACCATTATTATATTATTAAAATATAATAATATATTTAAATGAATTATTTTATCAGAAAAAGATAAAATATTAATTTTCAACAATTGTCTCATTAAAAATTTTCTCCATCTATATCCACATAAAATCAATATTTTCCTCATCATATGAATCAATAATTAATTATTCACAAATAATATTACAGAATCACAATATTGGCAACCACGCCGTTCCCAGGATAGAGGGGACTTTCCAATAAGAATTTCTCTTTACTGGCGCGCAATTAGGTGACCAAACCTCTCCTTAGACAAAACTTTCTAGACATTGCCAATAATGTTATCAAATAATATTATTTAGATAATATGAATTATTGCTTCGATAATGGAAAATACTGTGTAATGACAATTATTGAAACAACAGTAATATAAAATATCAATGCAGCAATTATTGAATCAATAACATAAAATACTGAACAGTAATTACTGTAACAATCATTGAGTAGTGCCTTCTTACGTAAGGTCCAATAATTGGTGCAATACCGTGTGCTACTGTGCAACAACGCGTATTACTGTGTTTTAACCACTGGGTATTCCAACAGTATTAACGGTAACAACTACGCCGTTATTTATAAACAACTATACTTGTCGTTTTCTTCATCAAATCGCTTTCCGTTATGGGGCCCACAAAAGACTGCGCCGTCGTACGAATATTCCCCGACAGCAAGAATATTCCACGACCAAACGAATATTCCCCGACAACAATGAATATTTTATAACCACCTGCTTATTTAAAATATTTGCGCAGTTTACCCATAACTAACCACATTAATCAAATTCACCCTTACTATTTCAAAAATAAATAAATAAAGGAAATTCCTTTTTATTTAAAAATTTTCGGGGTCTTACAGCAGTCATGAGCTTCAGTTGTACCTCATTGACAGAGTCGTGCCCAGTGCTCTTGCAGCATATGCATTTCCCAATAATGTCAGCCAAAAATTTGTACCTCTGAGGAAACTCCTTCTTTTTGTATCCTCTGACAGTGGGAGATTTCTTGTGATGCATCGTTTTGAGTCCCTTATGGCAGTCTATGCCATCTAAGAACCAGTAACCTTCAAATTTGAAACCTAGGGCTAGGTTGATGTTTTCAACCTTTAATTTGATTTCCACGTCATTGACTCTCATCGTGAGGACTTCATTTTCAAACATACCATTCCTATTTAATTCTTTCACTAACTTAGGGTAGATCAATATGTCTATACCCAAAGCTTCTTCAAGGCCTGCCTTCTTTAGTAACGACAGAGTCTTGTGAAATTTGGGTACAGCTGTTTTGAACTCGTCAAAACAGAGTCTGTAGCCGGAGATAACACAGGAAGCCGCCATTGATTTTCTTGCAAGAAGTGTGATTGACTGAGCTTTCTTCTGACTTAGGGTTTTTGTTTTGAGAGAGGGTGAGAGAGATAATCTTTTGAACTTCTGATTTCAAAAAGATGCTTTCAAATAGTACATGTAACTTCCCTCTCTCCATTTTGCTTAGTGGGACAGGTGTCGAATTCTGCTTGGCTCTACGAATTTGACTGAGAAAGATTGTACCGATTTGCCCTCGGCTCCTGTAGACCTCATGTGTCCTTAAGGAGGACTACGATCGTTGAGGTAGCTTTTGTGATTGTTGAGTCTGAACTACGGTCATTGATTATGTCCAGCAATCGTCATGTCTGAGCTACGATCATTGAGTATGTCCAGCTTTCGTCGTGCCTGAGCTACGATCGTCGAGTCTGTCTAGCTTTTATCGTGTCTGAGCTACGATCGTCGAGTCTGACCTGATCCTTGTGATGAGTTTTTGACTTAGCATTCTTTTAAGGTAGCTCAGGAAGGGCCAACCTCAAGACTTAATCGAGGGTTAGGTTTGTCCCTGAGGCGCTTATCAAAGGGATGGCTTAGTTTTGAGCTTTCTCATCACAGGGTGTACTCTTGCTTTGTGGATGAGGCTTCTGCCATCGTTGAGTCTGCACTACGAACGTTGTCTTTTGTAAATTCAGTTCTACGATCGTGGACTTCCTTTGATCATGTTTATAATTTTGAACTTAGCATTTTGTATCTGTATGGTTAGCACAAACTAGAGCATATATTTCATGGTTGTAAATTTAGCATGCCTAGCTCACTTATTTACTTATTAAATCTGGATTCATCTAAAGGTTTTGTAAAGACATCAGCAAGTTTATTTTCAGTAGGGATATATTGTAAAGAAATAGTTCTATTTTGCACATGATCCCTAATGAATTGATATATTATTTCTATATGCTTGGTCCTAAAATTCATGACAGGATTATGAGTAATTGCTATTGCACTTGTGTTATCACAGTGAATGGATATTTATTTGAATTCAAACCCATAGTCAACTAGCTGATTTTTCATCCATAGGATCTGAGCACAGTGATAAGTGAGTTTTACACCTACTTATTGGATATTAATTCACGCGAACTAGGCCCATCTCAAGTATATTTTAGTGTGTTTTTAGTTGCATTTTATGTTATTTTGTATTACATATACTTAAAACTCCTTTTGTGAATAAGTGTAGAAATCGGCCTAATTTGGTGGTATTAGAGGGTACGAGGCTATTGAATGTGTAAAGGCGAGGCATGAAGTTATAATGGAGCAAGGAGACCAATCATGGAAGGAATGAGCAGCAGGACAAAGCGACAGTAGCAGCAATATTGTAGAATCAGAACCAGAATCTACAGACTGTGAGTCGTGCGGTCGCGCGGCTATATAGGCCAGCACACGCGCGACCACCCGGCTGGACCAGACAGGGCACACTGCAAGTCGCGCGCCCGCGCGAGAATTTGCTGACTTTATTTTATTTGAAGCATAACTGAGAAGGGGGTTCAAGTAGGGTTTATGTATATTAGACGTATATCAGTTGTAAAAGGGGATTCCACCCCTTGGGGCTGAAGCTATTGTCTTCTTCTATCTTTAATTTCAATAATAGAATAGAGTAGTTTCGTGTAGGTATTTTCTAGAGTTGATTGGATTGGATACTTGAAGCAACTGGAAATCATTAGAGATTCAACCTTGGCTCAAGAGAACAGATTTTCACTACAATTATCTATCCTTATTCTCACTTTGATTGCTTCTTGTATCTCATGATGTGTCTTCAATATGTGGATAATAACATTAATTCAATTATGACTTAACTTCTATTCTGAGATTGCAATGGATTCTATGGATTAGTTATTCCTGATATGTTTCATTGTTAGCCTTATTGATTTCTATGGATTTGTCTATTAAGATTCATGCTTAATTGCTTAGTTGATTGGCCATCAATTACTGTGATAACCCATATGAACTTGAAAGACAAAGTATGGGTTTAGATCTGATCTTGATAGCTTGTGATTGTATATTCTACGTTGTGATGGGAGGAATGATTTGTGCTTAGGATTGACATATACCGAAGCACCACTCGTAGTCAATTGAGAACTTGGAATTAAACCCTAATTATTTGTAAATCACATAGACATATAGTGATTTAGGTAATGTGGGTGTTCATGTGTATTCTATCAATTGTGGATTATATGTGATATGGGTATGGTGCATTGAAAGATGGCTATACTTTACTTTAGTGTTCTCGACTAACAAACCGGTACAATTAGTTTGTCTTAACATGAAATGTATGGATTTGAATAAGTCAATAGATGAAATTGTAATCTCAGGTCTTTATTATCTAGTCTCACTCTAGGAATAGTTAGGTTTATTTAATTTTGTAGTTTAAATACAAAATATAATATCATTCGTTTAAATAAGACTAAGATGGTTATGGGTTAATGCTTGTTGAACTTTGTTAGTTAATTCTCTGTGGGAACGATACTTTACTTACTCTTTATTACTTGTTGACCATGTATACTTGCGTGTTGTGCGTAACTAGAATTTACCCAACAAGTTTTTGGCGCCGTTGCCGGGGAATTATTTTAATAATTTTTGACAACATTAATTTCAATCAAATTAGTCTTAATTTAAACATTTTATTTTATTTTATTTTATTTTAATTATCTTCTTATATTTCTCTCTTTTCAGGAACCATGGGTGACTTTTCTTATCATTGGCCTTATGCAAATAGGACTCAACCAAGGGACATAAGCACTTAGGGACTCAATGTATTTTCTACATTGTCAGTACAAATTGCAACACTTTCGGAGAGGTTGGATATTCTTGCAGCCCAACGCACTCGAGTGATAGTAGTTATATATGAATACTGTGTTGGCGAGCATCCGAGTTATCAGTGCAACATCAAGGTTGGACAAGTGCAGTTTGGGGGTAATTACTTCAACAATGATGTTTATTCTGATTATCAACAAGGTTGGGGGTATCACCCAGATTATGAATGTGGTTATAACTATCAAGACCAACACTACGTTCCAAGTCCAACACATCCATCGGATTTCTCATATCCACCTCCAATGCAACAAGAAGAAAATTCAAGATTGGAGGATTTGTGGTTCAAATTTGTAGCATCAACTGAGGTGAAGATTATTGAGCAAGATAGGTCAATTCAAAATCTTCAGAATCATATGGATCAAATAATCGAAGCCTTAAACAATCGCCCTCCAAACAATTGGTGCTATGACATGGATGATGAAACTGATGGAGAGCCAAAAGTGTACATACCACTGAATGAACTGAAAGGAATGGACATTGAGGAGACAACTGGAGGTATGGAAAATTAAGATCATGAGCTGACTTGTATAATACCCCAAGTGCCTTCTCAGATAGAGTTAAAAAATTCAGTGAAATTTGCACACCCATGTCCCCTTGGTAGCCACATCCAAAGCAAGAATTTCTGCGATTATGAGGCCTCTTACAAATCATGGTGGGCTGAGGAAGAGATAATAGAAGAAGAGAATCATGTTGTATCTGTCAGGCCTCAATGCAAAAATCTATTCACAGACACAGTGGAAGGAGCACCTGGCTATGCAATAGAACTGGGGGCATCATGGACAAGAAATACGCTAGGTTGCTTCAATTCACAGACACGCATGATGGGGGATCCACCAAAACACATAGCGGTTCTAATGGATGGAGGGTTCCTAGCTTATCATACAGGAATTGGATAGCGGTGTCAGAAACAGAGTCCAACTAACGGACTATAAACCGAGCGCTAGATGGGAGGGACCCCATCTAATCTTTCTCCCTCCTTGTTTAATTCTTATTTACATTTCCATATTTAGTAGATGTTAGATAGTGGTAAGTCTTAATAATAGTTTTATTGTTTCTCCTCCCAGGTTCAATCCAATTGGTATAAGCATTTAGGATCAAACAGAAGTAAAAAAAAACTGAAGCTGCCAGAATACAGGGTCGCGCGGCCGCGCAAGAGCTCAGTTACAGAAAAAAATGTTAAATTTTTAGAATTTATGACTCAAGCATTCGAACAGTTAGAAGCCCTCACTCAGTCTCTAACTATAGAATATCTCAAACTTAGCCATCGCTTGATATACCATCGGATCATGAGGAGGCGGACGGAGATGACATTGCCACTTAGGGGAGTATTCTTTCACTTTTAATTACAATGAGGGCATTGTTTATTTTAAGTTTGGGGGTATTGGGTTGTAGTGAGTAGTTGTTACATATAGTTAGTTGCATATAGTTTGATTGCATGTTTAAGTTGCATAGTAAGGGTATTTTAGTATGAAATTTTTTATTTTAATTTTTAATTTTTTTTAGTTTTCTTTTGTCTTGTTTACTTAGTATGTGTTTAGTTGCATAACATTGCATAATCTCAGGCTTTTAGTTAGTTAAATTCTAATTTGGTCAATGATGACATAGAAATTTGATAGATTATTGAATTCAGTGGATATCTTGAGCTTAGTTATAATTTTATACAGGATATAATTCATGTTTGCTGTTTAGATGTTACCAGGTAGCACGACAATGTTCCTATTTGCTTGTTGGTTAAGAATAACATGTTTGTCTGTTGAGAGAAAAATGTTGTTTCTAATGATAGAATTGTGTAGGAAGTGAGTAATGACTAAAAGACACTTAAACTCAAGTTTTGGGAACGCATGGATATGCTTGCTTTTTAAAAAAAATAAGAGGAAAAAAATAAATAAATAAATAAATAATTACCGTGGCTAGTCTTGTTTCGGGACCTTTGTTACTTGAGTAAGTACGCGCAAGGGAATTATCTCTACACCTAGCGCCTTAAGGTCTTAATGGCCTGTGAGTCGTTGGTTGAAAGCTCGCTAAGGGGTAGCACTGTTAGCCTAATGGAATGAGACATTGCACAATCATGGGAAATATATATATATATATATATATATATATATATATATATAATCAATAAACGCCGCGGGAAAGTGCGAAAATCGCCCTCGTGAGTAAAAATAAAGCAGAATAAACCCATTGTTGAACCTTAATTTGTATTGATGAGTTGAAGTAGTTGATGTCTCATTAGTATATGCAGCTCTTGATTTAAACTTTAACTTTCTGTCTTAAGCAATTTAGCATGTGGTATCTTCATCTTTATCAAGCTTATCTGTGAACACATCACACACACACAACATCTTTATAGCTTAGTTTAGCTTAGCTTATTGTATGTCATTATGCCTTTAGCTTAGTTTGATGCTTTGTTCTTGGATCTTGATATTTCTCTAAGGCATACCTTATTGCAATTTTTAACATGGCTAGAAATCGGGGGATTCATTGTCATAGTAGCGTAGCTTGCATAGCATGTAGATTGCATTATATTGCATTGCTTGAGGGAAAACAATAGTTCAAGTTTGGGGGTATTTGATAAGTGAGTTTTACACCTACTTATTGGATATTAATTCACGCGAACTAGGCCCATCTCAAGTATATTTTAGTGTGTTTTTAGTTGTATTTCATGTTATTTTGCATTGCATATACTTAAAACTCCTTTTGTGAATAAGTGTAGAAGTCAGCTTAATTTGGTGGTATTAGAGGGTACGAGGCTAATGAATGTGTGAAGGCAAGGCATGAAGGTATAATGGAGCAAGGAGACCAAGCATGGAAGGAATGAGCAGCAGGACAAAGCGACAACAGCATCAATATTGCAGAATTAGAACCAAAATCTACAGACTGTGAGCCGCACGGCTATACAGGCCAGCATACGCGCGCCCGCGCGACCACCTGGCTGGACCAGACAGGGAACACTACAAGTCGCGCGCCCACACGAGAATTACTAAGGGGCTGCGCGCACCCGCACGCGACGTTGACTGAAGTTGCTGACTTTATTTTATTTGAAGCGTAACTGAGAAGGGGGTTCAACTAGGGCTTATATATATTAGACGTATATCAGTTGTAAAAGGGGATTCCACCCCTTGGGGGCCGAAGCTATTGTCTTCTTCTCTCTTTAATTTCAATAATAGAATAGAGTAGATTCGTGTAGGTATTTTCTAGAGTTGATTGGATTGGAGACTTGAAGCAATGGGAAATCATTAGAGATTCAACCTTGGCTCAAGAGAACAGATTTTCACTACAATTCTCTATCCTTATTCTCTCTTTGATTGCTTCTTGTATCTCATGATGTGTCTTCAATATGTGGATAATAGCATTAATTCAATTATGACTTCACTTCTATTCTGAGATTGCAATGGATTCTATGGATTAGTTATTCCTGATATGTTTCATTGTTAGCCTTATTGATTTCTATGGATTTATCTATTAAGATTCATGCTTAATTGCTTAGTTGATTGGCCATCAATTACTGTGATAACCCATATGAACTTGAAAGACGAAGTATGGGTTTAGATCTGATCTTGATAGCTTGTGATTGTATATTCTACGTTGTGATGGGAGGAATGATTTGTTCTTAGGATAGACATATATCGAAGCACCACTCGTAGTCAATTGAGAACTTGGAATTAAACCCTAATTATTTGTAAATCACATAGACATATAGTGATTTAGGTAATGTGGGTGTTCATGTGTATTCTATCAATTGTGGATTATATGTGATATGGGTATGGTGCATTGAAAGATGGCTATACTTTACTTTAGTGTTCTCGACTAACAAATCGATACAATTAGTTTGGCTTAACATGAAATGTATGGATTTGAATGAGTCAATAGATGAAATTGTAATATCAGGTCTTTATTATCTAGTCTCACTCTAGGAATAGTTAGGTTTATTTAATTTTGTAGTTTAAATACAAAATATAATATCATTCATTTAAATAAGACTAAGATGGTTATGGGTTAATGCTTGGTGAACTTTGTTATATAATTCTCTGTGGGAACGATACTTTATTTACTCTTTATTACTTGTTGACCACGTATACTTGCGTGTTATGCGTAACTAGAATTTACCCAACACACAGCAGCTGCCAGCAGCAATATATTCAGCTTCTGCAGTTGAAGTAGATACTGAGTTTTGCTTCTTGCTAAACCAGGACACAAGTCTGTTTCCTAGTAATTGACAGGTGCCACTGGTATTCTTTCTATCTATTTTGCAGCCTGCAAAATTAGCATCTGTGTATCCTGTTAGTTCAAATCAGGATTCCTTGGGGTACCAAAGCCCCAAGTAAGGTGTACCCTTGAGATACCTGAAGATCCTCTTTACAGCAGATAAATGTGATTCTGTAGGGTTAGCCTAAAATCTAGCACATATGCATGTTACAAACATTATATATGGTCTACTGACAGTTAGATATAAAAGAGAGCCTATCATACCTCTGTATTGAGTCATATCAATACTTTTACCTTTTTCATCTTTGTCAAGTTTGGTTGCAGGAGTAATTGGGGTTTTCATGGGAGATGTTGTTTCCATTCCATACTTCTTGAGTAAATATTTGATGTACTCGGCTTGGTTTATGAAGATTCCTTCATCAGATTGCTTTGCTTGCAGTCCAATGAAGAAATTCAGCTCACCCATCATGCACATTTCAAACTTGCTCTACATAAGCTTGGAGAATCTCTTGCATAACTTTTCGTCAGTAGAACCAAAAATAATATTATCAACGTATATTTGAACTAATAAGACTTTATCTTTATGCTTTCTAAGAAATAATGTGGTATCTACTCTACCTCTAGTGAACCTATTTTCAATAAGGAAGTTAGTTAGTGTTTCATACCATGCTCTAGGTGCTTGCTTAAGACCATATAAGGCTTTATCTAATCTATAGACATAATTAGAAAGAGATGGATTGATGAAACCTGTAGGTTGCTCTACATAGACTTCTTCTTGTAGATCTCCATTCAAGAATGCACTTTTAACATCCATTTGGAAGACCTTGAACTTCATGTGAGCAGCAAAGGCAAGGAATATTCTGATGGCTTCTAGTCTGGCAACTGGTGCAAATGTCTCATCATAATCAATGCCTTCTTCCTGAGAATAACCATTGGCCACCAGTCTTGCCTTATTTCTGGTTATAACTCCATCTTCATCCATTTTGTTTCTGAAGACCCATTTGGTTCCAATGACAGGATGACTATTTGGTCTTGGTACCAGTTTCCATTCTTTGGTTCGTTCAAATTGGTTGAGTTCTTCCTGCATGGCTTCTATCCAGCTGGAGTCTTCCAAGCATCCTATATCTTCTTTGGTTCCATTTGTGACAGGAAGCTTAGATAAAAGCATTCATTATTTGTGGCAGCTCTTATTTTGACTCTTGCACTCGGATCTCCAATGATTTGATCTTGAGTGTGATCTCTAGCCCATCTGTTTCTGGTTGTGACATCTGTCCTTATGCCTTCTTGTCTTAAGTCTTCAAGATCTATTTCTTCTTCGTGGTATGGAGGTTCATTGTCTTGTGTAGGCCCCTCTACGATCTCATTTTCTTGCTCAACGATTTCACTATCTGGCACTATGATCGTAGTGTTGAGCTCGACGACTTCATTCGTAGTGTCTGCACTATCGGTCATAGTGTCTTGAAGCACTGATTTGTCTAAGTCTGTTTCATCAAAGATGATGTGAATCGAGACTTCAACACTTAGTGTCTTCTTGTTGAACACTCTGTAGGCCTTACTGTATGTGGCATATCCAAGAAAGATTCCTTCGTCTGACTTGGGATGAAATTTTGTCAGGTACTGCTTTCCATTGTTGAGAATGTAGCATGCACAACCGAATACATAAAAATAGCTCACACTTGGCTTTCTTCCTTTCCACAGTTCGTAGGGTGTCTTCTTGATCGTAGAGTGTATCAGTGATCTATTCTGCATGTAAGATGCAGTGTTGATGGCTTCTGCCCAGAAGTATTCAGGTAGATGAGTTGCTGCTAGTAAAGTTCTTCCAGCCTCTATCAAAGTTATGTTCTTTCTTTCAGCTACTCCATTTTGTTGGGGAGTTCGTGGAGCTGAGAAGTTATGACTGATGCCATTGTCTATGCAGAACTGGTCCATTTCTGAGAAGTCGAATTCTCTTCCATGATCACTCCTTATGGCCTTGATTTTCTCTACTTTCTCGTTCATAACCAGTCTGAACATCTTGATCAGTTGGGAGCTTGTTTCATCTTTAGAGGTTAAAAAGAATACCCATGTGAATCTGGTATAGTCGTCGACTATAACTAGTGAGTACCTTTTCCCTCCAAGACTAGTTGTTGGAATTGGCCCAAATAGATCCATGTGAAGCAACTGCAAGGGCTTATCGATTGAGTTGGCAGTTTTGCTCTTGAACGAGCTTCTGGTTTTCTTTCTAAGCTAACATGCATTGCATGGCCTTTCTTTAACGAAGTTGAACTTGGGTAGGCCTGAAACAAGATCTTTTGATGCCAGTTTGGACATGCTTTTGAAGTTTAAATGGGACAATCGTCTATGCCATAGGCAACTTATTTCTTCAGATGCTTTTGCCAGAAAGCATATTGTCTCTTCTGAGCTTAGTTGACCAAGATTTACTGTGTAAACATTTCCTTCTCTTGTCCCGGTTAGCTTTACAGTAGATGTCTGCAAATCTCTGACTTGACACTGGTTGTTGAGGAATGTTACTTGATGACCCTTGTCGCAGAGTTGGCTAATGCTTAGAAGGTTGTATTGGAGACCTTTGACATATGCCACTTTGCTGAAAGACACTGCACCATTACCAGCTGAGCCATATCCTCTTGTCTTGCCCGAGCCGTTGTCTCCAAAGATTACTGAGGGACCCTCCTTCTCTATGTAGTTAGACAGAAGGGTTTGTTCCCAGTCATGTGTCTTGAGTATCCACTGTCCAGATACTAGGTTGTGATCGTGGAGCTCTTTTCCTGTCATAACATTGAACCTTCATTTTGGTACCCATATTTGTATGGGTCCTACTTTGTTAGTGCCCTTGGGGACCCAAATCTGTTTGATCTTGAGTCTCACATGCATTGAATTATAATAGCACTTGGCAGTCTTGTGACCAACTTTATTGCATATATAACATCTAGTGTGATGCATGCCTTTGTGTTTATGATAATTCATCCTCTATTTGGACTTGTGTGGTTCTTTAGTTATCCTTCTGTTAAACTGATTTTCCTTTTTCCATGTGTCCTTGGGTTTCATAAATAATGATGAGTGTGCCTTACCTCTACTATACCTTCCCGGTTGATTCGTAGAGTTGGTCTTACTTGACTCTACGATTCTTCGAGGTTGGTAAGTAGAGATTTGGTTACTCTTCTCTTTTATGAAGCCCAGGCCAGCATAAGATCCTTTACTCCTTTGAGTATGAATGGAAACAGTAGAACAAGGTTGGACTGATTCGTCCTTCTCTGAGGATTTCACAAAGGTAATGCTTCTACTAAACCCTGAGGCATTACTAGTGCTAGTTTCCTTTGTCTGTTCCACACATGGCTCTGAGGTGGATTCCCCAAAGCCTAAGCCTGTTCTGTCAAATGTACTTCTCTTACTAGAGAGCAGGGAGTCCATGGATGATGAGGATTTGTTCCATGTAGAGATAGTATTTTCTAGTTCCTCAATTTTAGAGGTTAGATTGGATTCTCTTTGTGCATTGAGCTCATTAGCCTATTTTAAGATCTCATTCTCAGCTTCAAGCTTGGAGAAAAGGTTAGTACTTAGAAGAGCTGTTTCTAGCTCTTCTTGAACTTTGTTTTTCTCCTCTTGAAGAAGTGAATGATCTTTAGACAGAACCCTGAACAACTTCATGTATTGATGTAGATCATTTGTTATGCCATGAAGTTCAGTTCTTAAATCATTAATATCTACATCAGGAGAGTTGAAGTCAAATATCTCATTGAAACTTACTTCATGTATGTTGTAGTTTAGTTTGTTCTTTGCATGTTTGGCCATTAGGCACAGATTTTCCATTTGTGGTTCTTCGTCATCTCCAGATTCAGAATTGGAGTCATTGTCTGAATCACTCCATGATCCTCCAGCTACAAGACCTTTGTCTCTCTTTTAAGGCTTTTTGTTGCCTTTGTATTCCTTCTTTGCATCTGATTTCTTCTTTAGTTCTTCTCTGAGAGGTTTGTTGCAGTTGGCAATGAAGTGGCCAGGCTTCTTGCAGTTGTAGCATATATCATTCATTTACTCCTGGCTGATGTAGTTGCTCACCTTCTTTGGCTTGCTGGTTTTGCCTTATCGCATGAACCTTCTTAGTCTTTTTACCAGCATAGCAAAGTCTTCATCATCGTTTTCGTCATAGTCAGAGTCAATCTCAGTATTGGCTTTGGATGCACTTTCTGCTGCTTTGAGAGGAACACCCTTATCCTTCTTTCTTCCTTCTGATAGGGTTTCAGCTCGTTGAGTCAGTTCCAGTTCCTATGTCAGAAGGTTGCCATATAGTTGTTGAACTGTCATCTCATGAAGATTCTGTGACTCTCTAATGACAGTGGTTTTGGCATCCCACCTGTTTGGTAGGGCTCTCATGAATTTTATGATTAGATCTTTGTTTGGATAGAACTTCCCATAGGCTCGTAGAGAGTTGAGCAGAACGTTGAATCTCTCGTAGGTGGCAGTGACGTTTTCTCCTTGAACATTAGCAAACATTTCATACTGCTGTGTCAGGAGAGATTGTTTATTTTCGCTTACTTCTTCTGTTCCTTCGTGCATGATGAGTAGAGCTTCCCAATCCTCCTTCGTTGTTTTGTTGTTGACAACATTTTCGAACAGATCGTCTTCTAAGGATTGAAACAAAATGTTCTTTGCCTTCTTGTCGAGTTAGAAAACTCTTTTTTCGTTGTCAGTCCATTCTTATTTGACTTTGATTTGTATTCTGTTTGGATCGTCCGTTGTTGGTGCAATCTTTGTTGGAATATAGGGCCCATTTTGAACGGTCTCAAATAGATCTTCATCTATTGAGTCCATGTATGTTTGCATATGGACTTTCCAGCTAGCAAATTTATCCTTGTTGCACATTGGTGGCTTGCTGCCTCCTCCAGTCTTGATTCGCTTGGTAAGTGTGCCATTGGATCTACTAACGCTTTGTAGGCTGTAAAATAGAACCTGCTTTGATACCAATTGTTAGTTCCCGGAGGCACAATAGTTATCTAGAAGGGGGGTTGAATAGATATTTAAAAATCTTTACGTTTTAAACTTGTTAGTTGATACAAATTAAAACTTAGCGGAATTAGTATTTATTTTAATCTCCCTTAAGATATAGTGAAGTTATGAAAGTGAGGCAGTTATGGAAGTTATAGCAGATATAGCAGTTATGGTAAGAATGTAAGAGACACAGTCGTTTTTAAGTGGTTCAGAACATTTAAAGCTCCTAGTCCACTCTTCTACTCCTCGAGTAGGAAATCCACTAAGGATATCTTTTACAACTTGTGAATCACACAGATTCCTTCTAGACCAGCAGTCTAGGAACTTCTTAGTTCATTCCTGAACTCTTCAAGTCCAGTAGACTTGGCTCTTTACAGTTCATTTAGAGCTCTTCAAGTCCTTCTAACTTGGAACTTTTTCTTAAGTTGATTAGTAGATGTTGAGTTCTTGATGATTGCTACTTAGTTGTTGTTTAAGCACTTGTTCGAAAGAACTGAGTAGCTGAGCAAGCTTTTCTTTTTCTCAAATCGTATAGTTGTGCGTTGAGAGTACTTGTACGTTTTTGTTCAGTGCTTGCGTAGTCTCTCTCATCTGCTTGATCTGCATATATGTGATCTTGAAAACTATCCGTTGGATCCATCCGTTGAAGCATTAAATGCATTTGACATTTCTGTTCTTTGATTGAGACATTTCTGCACATCTTCTGAATTGCATTCTAGCCCACTGACACAGTAGGTTGCTTTCTCACCTAACACCTGAAAAGGTGTTTTTCCTCTTTCTCATGGTACTATCCTTAGCTTCTTCAATACGCTTCTTTGTTGTATATTAAGGATATCTTTTATGCTTTTGGGACAGGTGAGTACTACAACGTTTAGAATCCATTCCATAAATGTTGGAGTTTGTCTCCATACAAAACGTGGGGCTTGATGCTTCTGACACAAGGCAGATGATACTCTACGATTTAGATCGTGGTGTTGTGTAGCCTTGGTGCTTGGTCTGATGCTATCAACAGAGAGCACTACGATTTCTCTTAAGTACTTGCACACTACGATCTTCACCTGCTTGAGTTGTAAACTCTACGTTTCTGAGAGCACAGTATGATCTCTAAGTTGGCTCGGCAAACGTTGGGACCACTCTACGTTTTTTGAAGAGGCCGTTCAAGGCAGGCACACTATGATTCTTGAAGCTCTACGTTTCTGCCTTGACTTCTGCAATGTTGATCAGATTGATACACTACGAATTCTTCGAAGCCTATCTATTATATCTCAAGATCAACCTAACAACTTTGATCTTTCTATATATACATTCATTTCCAGAATCATACACATTAAGAGCTTAGATCAACCTAACAAATTTGATCTATAACTAAGTCCTTGTACATATATTCCTTGAAGGACTTTACAAATAATTATGAGCATTTATATTTGAACATCAAATCAACATATGCATTCTCCCAACAGATATCATGGTCTACTTGACTCTTCTAATGGATTGTTTGTTCCGTTGCAGTTAAACTTGTTGTTTATTATCAGTTTAACACTGTTGAAGGCTAACGATAATTTATTATGCATTATCTTAGTCATAATATTTCTTACTGGGCTAGTTGAGCTCACTATTTTGCTTTCATTGTTCTCTTCAGGAAATGAGAACGTAGTCGGGACTAGTCGGGGAATGGAGTGATGGTCCGAGATGGTGGCTATAGTAGTCCTCACTATTATGCGGAATAGTGTGATAATAAATGTAATGAGGACTCTATTTGAGTTTGGATATTGTCTAGGAGATAATATTTGTGTAAAAACTCTCAGCTACACTTTTGTCGTAATGTATAAAAGAAGTTTGTTTTTAAATTCGATACCATGTATTTGGCGACTCAGAATGGGTGATGTATACCTATTTTGGGGGTGTCACAATTAACTTTTAATTAAATAAGTTAGTTAATTGATTATGCATAACAGAATGATATTTTAGCAAACCCCTTCAAAGATTATAAGAAAATCATAGTTTAGAATTTAGTGAATTAATGTATAAACAAGTCATAGTCACAAATCGTAAAGTAATTTCAATACAAAATGTAGAATGACTTGAAAGCGCAGAGTGTAGAAAATTAAAACAAGAAAGTAAATGATGTATAGATTTTTAAGAGTTTTGAAGCACCAAGATCTCATAGTCCTCTCTTTTACTCCTCGAGTAATGATATTCTACTAAGGAAAAAAGAGATCACTAATATCACAGTTCATTCAAATCTGTCGTACAACTGGTTCACTAAGAAGAATTAGTTCATAAAGAACCCTTTAAGTCACACAGACTTGGAATTACAAGATGATCACTAAGTTCAAAATCGCAAAGATAAATGAGAGAAATGAGGTGTTGTTAAGTAGCTTGAAGTCCAACAAAATATGACTTAGCAACATAATGAGTTGTTCAGGATCGTAGAGTAACAACTTTTAAGAACTAGAATTGGCAACATTTTGACTTGATCTTTTTCGTTGGTTGTTGTTTGTTTGAAGTTGTTTGCCTTTTATAGACCTTCCTTGGAATCTTCCAGTTAGAAAGTTACAATTGCTCTATTCTGTATTGGACACTTGTCAATCTTCAATTATTTGGGTTTGAAAATGTTGTCAGCTTGGACCACATCACGTCGTTTTCATTGTACTGTGTAATTGTGCAGAAGCAGACGCGTGTTTTTGTTTTTAGCTAATATAGTTGTTATTCACATTTTCATAAAGGCCTTATCCTTATCCTCAAGCGTTTGGACGAATCACCTTGGAATCTTCATCCTTCATATACGACTTTGTCATACCTTATCAGAGATGTTGAACTCTACGATTTTACTTAATCATAGAGTTAAGTGTCTAGTCATAGAATTTTTGTCTTGGCAAACTTAACTCTACGTTTTTCACTTGATTTCAGTGTTCTTCACCCTACGATACTCTTAGTACTTAAGTAATCTTCCTTTGAACTTAATCAAAATACTGAGTTCTTGTCTTACACTTCACTTGATGAGTTCCAATTTATTTTGATTCTATGATCAGTTCACATGCTCTACAAACTTTAAGTACTTGTTGTTGTAACTCTACGATCTTTAAAAGTATGTTATGTGCTCTACGATCTTCAAAAGTATGTTATATGTTGTACTTGTTGTTGCAACTCTACGATCTTCAAAAGTATGTTATGTGCTCTACGATCTTCAGAAGTATGTTATATGTTCTACCATCTTTGAGGCATATTCAGTGAGCTTTACGATCTTTTAGCGCTTCTTTGTCTTCATTATACGAACTGTCTTTAAACTTTTTATAACTCATTTACTGTATGAAATGGATCAACTTAACAAATTTGATTCCTGCACTAAGTCTTTTTACATCAATTGTCTTTTAAGAATTGTACAAAAGCTACTGGTTTTACAAATATACTTTAATTTCAAACTTCATCATCAAAATTAAATCATGTATAAATTTATGTACTAACATATCTATTTATTTATAAACAGAAGGATGTAAGGTAATTATTTTGTGTAAGCAAAAAAAAGTGAATGAAATAATCCGGGTCAAATCCCGAGTCTGGAATAAATCTTGGGTCAAATCTCAAGTCCGAACCGAATCAAATCAAATCCATCCAAATAAGGCTTTAAACCATTGACCCAATAGTATTTTCTTGGGTCATCTTAGTCCACCACAAACTCACCTAAAAAGTTATGACTGAAGGTACTATTGGTAGTAACTTATTTCCTTATATGCAAGCAAAATTTTCTCCTATCTTTTGATATGAGACTGGGGTGTTACAAACTCCCCCAATTAAATTTCTGACATCTCCGTCAGAACCAATCACACACACGGTCCACAGATGTTTGCCTCTTTAGTTATTGTGGGATAATACTGGCTGGTTTCGTGTCCCCACCTTTTGACCTCCCTCTCTTCATTGTGGGATAATACCACTGGCCATCGTGTTCGCACCTTCGATAACCCGATCGGATGACCCGACCCGAGCTTTCGAGAGTCGACTCTGATATCATATGAAACAACCTGAGTCAAATTCCGAGTCCGAAACAAATCTCGTGTCAAATCCCAAGTCCCAATCGAATTAAATTCATTCAAATAAGGTCTTAAACCACTGACCAAATAATATTTTCTTGGGTTATCTTAGCCCCACAGGCTGACCTAAAAGATCATAACTGAAAATATTATTATTAGTAACTTAATTCTTTATATACATATAAAATTTTCCATATCTTTCAATATGTGAGTTAGGTGTTATAGTGAAACTTTTTTTGTGTTTTTCTTTTTATCCATAAAACAAATTGAAATGATAAAAAGAAAAACTAATATTATAGTTTTAATTATAATTCATTTCAACTTCTCCTCTTACAGCTCATTTCTGACCGTTTGCGCATAATACAGTTTTCAATGACAAAGCAAATTTTAAGTAAATTCACTCTCATTATTTTACCCAAAACAATGATAGATACCCTTGAAGAAACCTTTTCATCTCATGCCAATTCTCGGAGACTTTATTATCTTTTCTCTAATATACATGTGTAGATGACTAGATGGGGTAAAAAACACATGGGTTTACTCATTCGAATCACATTTATTTACCTTAATTTGGTAATGAAAGGTATTTTGATCATCCCTCTGTTTTACTTATTATTATTTTTTGTGTAAATTATATTTTATTCTATTATTTACCTTTTATATATTTATTTTAAATTTAATTATAATTTTTTGCTCACACACATCACGTATATACTAGTATAATATTAAACAGGAGGACTCGGGGTGTAAACTACTTTTTTGAAGTTTTTTGTCTTTTCTAAAAATGCCTCGACTTTTAATGTAAATTTTATTTTATTCTTTTATATTAATTTTTTTATCTATTTATTTATTTAATCTTTCGGATATAATTTAGACAAGTAACGCAACTACTAATAATAACTTAAAATATCACATATTATATTTTAGATGGTTAACCGTTATTATCCAAAACCTGTTAATTATTTTAGGAAAAATGAATTCTGTCCCCTTTATTAATACTTTAAATCGAAAAAATAATAAATTAGTCAATTATATAAAATAGAAAAAATTGAAAAGTTTCCCGTCGACATAATTTTGTTATATAGCAAAAACTGCAATAAATAAATTTTACTTGGTTAAATTTTATTGGGACCCAGGATAAAAGTTTTTATTATTATTATGAGTTGTCTCATGTTAAATGTTATCTTTTTTTTAATAACTAAATTTTTACATATTTTTTTTTATTATGCTCATAGTATTAAATATTTCATATTTTTTTTATTTTAATTCTCTCTCCATATTTAATAAAATTATTATAAATAATTTTATTATTGTATTCCTCTTTTTAATATGCTTCGACCAAGACTTTTAGTAGTATATTTGGTCGAATTCAAGATTCTGTTTATTGGTTTAATCAATGTTAAAGTCAAAAAAGCATTTCGGTTAAAAGAATTTAACGCCTTTTCTCTGTCCTACTTCTTCCGCCCACGCCTCTAACCCTTTCTGCACGCTTCTTTCAAATCTCCGTAAGAAAAATTAAATTCGTTCAAATAGAGATGAAGATTTCTGATCGATGCTTCAAAGTCTTCAATTCTTTTGATATTTACAACCAAATTCGAAGATTCGATCAAGAGAATACGGAGATCAAATTTTTCAAGCGAGTTTGATTGAATCTTCTAAACAGGTATTTATCTTCATCCATTGTAATTTCTTGAATCGTGTTTGAAATTTTATGTGAATTCGTTGGATTTGGCGATTTTGTGCATGAATACACCGTGTATTGGGTAATTCGTTTAGTCACCTATCGAATTGGGTAACCCTGAACTAGATCAAACAATCACAGGTAGATTAGTGTGGTTATCATCCAGAATTATGCATGAGAAATTTAGAAACTTGGGTGTAAAATTTTTCTTCGTTTTACAGGTTTTTGCCATCGAATTTGGTAACCCTGCTTGGCGTTAAAATATTGAACAACTTAAATGTTTGATCACCCACAGTCATTGATCACCTTTTAAATTTTATCTAGAACTAGAAATATTTTTGTAGGATACCCAATGAATGCTCAGGGCCGGATCTAGAAATTATGGTCACTTCAAGTGAGTTTTCAGGTTCAGGTGAGGTGTTCAATGGTGTTGGCATTTAGTTTACCTTCTCAATTAGGCATCGTATCCTAATTACATTTTTTTTTGACAAATGGCTAAGGAATTTCATGATTGAATAGCTAATATCTTTAGAAACTTCAAAAAAAATTATACTGCATGTTGTGTCTGTTGTTAATCCATAGTCACTTATCGAATTAGGTAACTCTGAGCTATATAAAACAATCACAGGCAGATTAGTGTGGTTTTTATCCAGAACTCTGCATGCGAAATTTAGAAACTTGGCTATAAATTTGTTTTTGTTTTAATAGGTTTTTGTCATCAAATCTGGTAACCCTAATCCGGGTTAAAAATTTGAACAACTTAAATGGTATTTTCCATCTTGTGCACCTGATCACCCACAAGCCACTGTCATTAATCACCGTAAAATGGTTTTAACTAGAAATACTTTCTCAGAATACTCATGGAACTCATTGGAGGGTACTGATATTTCAAATCTGTAGGTCAAAGTCTTTATAGTTTTAATTCTTCCAAATCAGCTACTAAAACTTTTAGATTTTCTATTCATTATAAATGAATTGGAGTCGAGTATTCTACTTAGTTGTGCAATACCTTGGTTATGGATTCTTGGCGGGTCCCATTGATGTCGGGCACATGAACATTTTTAAAGTGGTTGTACCAGGACCATACTATTATTTGATTATTGGGGGAACTTCAATCAGCAATACTCGATTTAACGTATGGATTTGTTTGGCCACATTTTTTTACAATTGAATAATGCTGGTCATCCAGAATTTTCTACTAGAGTTTAAACGCCATTGGATGTAGCACTATCACATTATATCACCACATCAACCACAAATAGACAATGTGGTCGATATTATTAATATAGTTTTTTGAGTCTAACAAATTTGAAATCTCTCGCATTACTCTTTCTAGTTTAAGAGCCGTGGAGTCTTCTGGTTTATCACATATAGGTTGATAAGCTTGTAGACGTTTTGATTTAAATATGAGTGTATACTGTTGCATGTCCTGAGTGATCCTTGTCATATATGCTTATATCTTTTAATTCCCTTTTTCTTCTTAACTGATGATAATTTTCTTTGTGGTTCAGTGCCTGTTTTTAGAATCTGCTTGGTTTTGGCCCTATAGGGTATTATCAAATTATAGGCTGCCAAACAGAATTGAGCTATATATATGAAAAATTAGGTTCACCATGATGGATTTAATTGTTTTGGTAAGATTGCTTACCAGCTCAGATTCTTATGGTCCAATTGTTGGATGTCTGGTTACGGGCTCATTTGGACTTTTAGCCATCATATATGCATTTCTTAAGTGGCAGAGAAATACATCTCTTAATTGGGTTAAAGCAGCTGCTAGAGAAAAGAAGAAAGCCTGGAAGAAGCTAAAAGTTCCACTATCACGCCATACGTGGATGGAAGATTTTGCTTATGGTGGGCAGCCATCTACATGCTGTGTTTGCTTAACTTCCCTAGTATCTCCACAGACCATGGGTACAAAGTCCACTTCTCATTTTCCAGTACATCGCTGCTCTGTTTGTGGCGTATCAGCTCATTTTAATTGTTCCCAGTTTGCAGCAAAAGATTGCAAGTGTGTTGCACAAGCTGGTTTTAGCCATGTACTGCACCACTGGTCAGAAAGATGGATTAGCATGGATGAAAACTCTGAAATGTCTGCTTTCTGTTCTTATTGTGATGAACCTTGTGGTATACCTTTTCTTGATGTCTCCCCAACATGGCACTGCTTATGGTGTCAACGTCTTATACACGTCAAGTGTCATGCCAAAATGTCTGAAGAGTCTGGCAATATTTGTGATTTGGGTTCTCTTAGAAGGGTTATCCTTTCTCCTATATGTGTAAAAGAAATTGAATGTGAGAAAAATAGAGGTGGTATGCTGAATTCTATCACGGAAGAAATTATTGCTTCTTCTGTTCGTAGTCAAATTAGAAGAAGGCGGCACCGAAACAAACACGGAGGCAGTCATTCTGTTAACAGCAAGCTAAAGGATAGTTCTGCTGCTAATACAGCACTGCAATATGTTCTCAATGGCATTGCTGGTTTGAAGGATGGCGGGGTTCTCAGTAAAAAGGGTGCACAAAATGGGATTATCCATAATTATCAGGAACTTTCTGGCCAGGGTCAATTCAAACAGTATACACTAATGGACTTGCCCGCAGATGCAAGACCTCTTCTGGTCTTCATCAATACCAAGAGTGGAGCTCAAAACGGGCCATCTCTTAAGAGGAGATTGAACACGCTCTTAAACCCTGTGCAGGTAAGTGTTATATTACTCTTTTGTACCAATTAATCCTCATGCAGATTTTTCGCCATTTACGCTCCGCCTTAAAGAGTAAACAAAGGAGAAAACGCCCAAGAACAATGACCGATGACCGATGACATTGAATACTATCTTTGTCTTAAGACAAATAGTTACTTTGGTTTTGGATTATTTAGCACAAATTTTAATGTGTCAAAAATATATTTATTACATTATAGAATCACTATGTTTTTAATATATATATATATATATATATATATATATATATATATATATATATATATATATATATATATATACACACACACACATATTTATTACACGTGTTTTAGGCACGTCTTAAATCCATGTCGAAAAATCCCAAAACAAAGTGACTATTTTCGTAGGGAGGAGGAAGTATTATAATCATTTCAATCTTTTTATAAAGAACATCGATGTTAGTTCAGTGGTCAGTAGTTCCTCTTTGAAGGTCTGGTTGAGGGTTCACCACAATAGCAATGATCTTTCATGGGAGACTTCAAACCCTTTGTGTTTGTAATTTCCTAGGATGTGTTGGATGGGGGAGGGGGGGAGGGGGGGGAGGGGGGGAGGGGGGGAGGGGGGGGAGGGGAGAGTACACATATCTGGGTTTTACAATGTAGCCTTGTTAGTTGAAAAAAAGGGTTAATTGCAAGTGTCCCTCAAAGCATCACAAAATTCCATTTTTTTGCCCCAAAGTACCAATTTTCTCAATTGTGTTCCTTCAAGTTTAAATTTTTTACAGAATTGTTTCCTTTTAACATATTGGTGAAATTATAGGTTAGAATCCTTCAGATAATGTCTGAAATCATTGGTAATTATATTATTTTAGTTTCATATAACGTACATATTGTTGTATTTATATGTTTGGAATGGTTCAAATGTATATTCAACTATAAAACATGAGTTTTAACCTATAATTTTACTAGTATGTTAAAAGGGAATAGTTTATAAGTTGAATTTTGTGGAACTTTGAGGGACACTTTTGTAGTTAACCCAAAAAAATCCTTCTTTTACAAAGATTTAGTAGAACATGAAGTTGGCATGATTCTCTGTGGCTGTTACCTCTAAATTTTTCAGCATATGTAACTTTCAGTATGCATTCCCTGCCTTTTTTGGGCTTCTTCAACTACAAAACTATTTATAGTCCTAAATTCTATTTTAAATGAAAATGCTTTATATTATGTGATTTTTTATACTTCATGTCGTGTACACTGTTGATACAAGTGATATTACTGTTCTATATTAATGATCTGGTTAATTGAACTTGCACGACCTCATGTTTTTCAAGTTCTCATCATCTTCGTCTTCTTGCCCTTCCACATACTTGCTTTAAGATTAGGATTTGTTCTATTACTAGCGTTTGCAGCAGTAGTGTTTGGTGCAGTTGGACCTGCATTTAAATGCACCACATCATTTTTGGTGTGCTGCATTTGAGCCCCAAACTCTGCATTTGTAAGTTAAATAAGTTTGCGTTTGAAATAAGCTACCTCGAGACAAACAAAATTTTCAAGTGCATTTGGATCCAAACGCTCCTAACACTACGTAAACAAACATGCGCCAAGTGTTGTTCATTACACAAAAACAAAAATGCAACCTCTTTCATGCGCAATTTATCATTACAGGTGTCTTTCGCGTATTAAGTTCCCACCAATATGTTCTTTTCAATTCCTGCTCTAATAACTGGTCAATTTAGAGTGTTTCTTATATCCTAGTCAGGGTAGCTAAGTTGGGCCATTATCTGTTGCAGGTGTTTGAACTAAGTTCCTCCCAAGGGCCTGAGGCTGGTTTAAAGCTGTTCAGTAATGTGCAATATTTTAGAGTTTTGGTTTGTGGGGGAGATGGAACTGTTGCCTGGGTCCTTGATGCGATTGAAAGCCATAACTTTGAATCGCCTCCACCTGTTGCTATTCTTCCACTGGGAACAGGAAATGATTTGTCAAGGGTTTTGAAATGGGGTGGAGGATTCTCGACAGTGGAAGGACAAGGTGGCGTAAGCACTCTTCTGTATGACATCAACCATGCAGCCGTTACAATGCTAGATCGTTGGAAGGTTAACATTATAGAAGAAAAATGTGATGGTGATTCAGAAAAAGTACAATCCAAATTCATGATGAACTATTTAGGTACATATACCATCCTAGGAAATGCCGGCTTTTATATGAATCTCTCTCTCTCTCTCTCTCTCTCTGTGTGTCTCTTTTTTGGATATTGCGAACTCTGAATTATTTTCTCACTATTCTTTGTATTTTTTAAAACTTAAATGTTTTTTCATTACCTGTTCATTTCTTATTTCATAGGTATTGGATGTGATGCCAAGGTTGCATATGAATTTCACATGACCCGGGAAGAAAACCCTGAGAAATTTAACAGTCAGGTAGCAATACCTTTTGACTTATGTTTTTAGTAGTTAATCAGCTTGCAGTTATTGATAGCATGTCATTTCAGTCTTTTTGATGAATGGATCTGATACTCATTTTACCATTTGCATGCTTTATTTTATCTAACCTGGTAACAGAGAAGTGGAAGTTTGACAAACACCATTAAGTAGTTCTTTTGATATTATTATAAAAATATTTTATTATTTCTTTATATTGATTTTTATTATTTTGACCTGGACTGGGTATGCTTGAGTGGGTTGGGTTGGGTTTTGGAATAGCAGCCCGTGTAATTGATGGGTTTAGGTTGGGCCATAAAATCCCTTTTACTTGCTCACTTATTTTTCTCTGAGAATCCATTAGAAAGGGATGAAATAGTTTGAGTTTATCCTCAATGAGAAATGGGAGAGGCCTCGAGGAAGAACCTCGAGGTCACTGGTTCCATTCCCCACGATTGGGGCAATATTACTAATAGAAAAGAATAGTTTGAGTTAGATAAAGCTTATATGGATGGGTTAAAATTTCTCTCTCATCGCACTTTCTATGTCTACTAATTTTCTTTCATCTTTCACTCTCTCTGAAATTTTTCACTTTTCTTCACTTTCTTCACTTTATCCCTTTAAAATCTAAATGTGAACACCTTGCTAGCTTTGATACAAAATTTGCATCATTTTTATGAGGCCAATTATGATTTCTTTTTCCATCTACATCTATCATTTTGCTCCTATTGTCAATCTGTATTTCTTTTCCAACACATCTCTTCCCACCTCCTATCACATGAGCTTTCAGATTACCCCCCTCTGGATAAAATCCAGGTTCAGGTAGTCATTCTGGTACCGAAATTGGTTGATGCTGCTCCATATGCACCTATTATGTCCGCCCATTTACAGCCCTGTAACTTTAGCCCACATAAGCCAAACCCATTTCAATCCCAGCCCATTTTTATCCACCCAAGACCTCCATTTTCCAGGCCTAATGTTGACATGTATACAGATATTGGAATATAAAAATGCTTCACTCATGGTTTACATTTTCTTTTGCCTGGATAAATATGTGCACTCACGCATGTTAGATATTGCTTTTAAATTCTGAACCTCTTTCTAATTTAATCTTTTTGGTCTCATTATATTCCTTGCAGCATACTTATTAGATTTACTTGTTCTCTTTATTTGCTGGGGAAGCATTTAAGTTGTGTTAACTAATGGTTCTGGAACAGTTTGTGAATAAATTGCGATATGCAAAAGAGGGTGCCAGGGATATAATGGACAGAACATGTGCCGACTTACCATGGCAAGTTTGGCTTGAAGTTGATGGAGAAGATATCCAGATTCCAAAGGTACCCTATTAAGTAGCACGGAGGATAAATAAAAACTAAATTCCAAATTGTACCCTAAACTTTAACCCTAAAATTAATTTGCACCATAAACTTTATTTTGAATTAAATGCACGCCCTCAAAACAATTTGCACCCTTCGTACTAAAGTTTAGGGTGTTTCAAAACAATTTGCACCATTCCTACTAAAGTTTAGGGTACAAATTATTTTGATGTAGAGGGCGCGGAGGGTGTATTTAGTTTTCTCACTCGAATTTAGGGTGCATTTAATTCAAAATAAAGTTTAGGGTGTAAATTAATTTTGGGGTTAAAGTTTAGGGTTAAATTGAAGTTTAGTCATAAATGATAAATGAACTTTTCCTTATTACAGTTTCATAATTTTCGTTACTTAATCTTTGTTTTCCATGTTCCCCAGGATGCTGAGGGTCTAATTGTGCTTAATATAGGCAGTTACATGGGTGGAGTAAATCTTTGGCAAAATGATTACGAGCATGATGATTATTTTAATCTTCAGTACATGCATGATAAAATGCTAGAGGTTGTATGCGTTTCTGGAGCATGGCATCTTGGCAAGCTTCAGGTGTGAGATCTCCTTTCCTTTTCTCTGTTGGTCTGTAGGTTTATGACTCAATGGATTTGGATTTTGGCTTAAATCAATGCCTTCCATTGCTGAATTGCTTCCGCTGTAATACTTATCCATTTCTTGTGTTTTCTATGTGGTGTATTTTATTGTTATCAATCACTTGCATAGACTTGAAATAGTAAAAAAATTAGTGACCTCTATGTGGAAATATTATTAGAAACGTCGAATCAAAGAGCATTGCAAGAGAATTTTTGTGACAATTCTCTTGAAAGTTGGTTGGGATTATCCACCAAGGATAAGTGCAAATACTTATGACAATGAGCATGGAGATCCCAGTTTTTTTGCTTCATCTTTAAATTTATAGTACTGTACTTTGAACAATAGAATACTTCTTTTGTGAAGAATCTAGCATATGGTTATAACCTTAAAATGGCAACTTATAATCAAATCTTCTTTTGTGCATAAAATATAATTATGTTGACTTTACATTACAAACAGTATACTATTTTGCATTTTGTAAGGGAGAATGTGATTTATGCATATGGTGTATTGTATGATACTTGACTATGCTTTATGTACTTGCTTATTTGCTAAAAGCTCCTCTGCTGATAACATGTAGGCCTTTGGTACCTACCGGATAGTCTTAAGCAAAAAAAATCAGAATTGGAGGATTATTTTTGCTTAAGCCATGCGAGGAAATGAGCAAAAGAAATTAATGCTTTTGTTTGCCTGAATATTACCATTACACAGAAATTGGTCACGGAATTTAGATTAGCACTTGTTTGTTTTACAGGTTGGACTTTCACGGGCAAGGAGGCTAGCCCAAGGAAAAACCATAAGAATACATTCTTCAAGTCCTTTTCCAGTTCAAATAGATGGGGAGCCCTTTATTCAACAACCAGGATGTTTAGAAATAACACATCATGGACAGGTATCATATATTATCATCATGGATTTTTTTTATTTTGTTTTTGTTAAGTAGTGGTATGATAATCAAAAAGGGTCACCATGTACAAAAGGAGTCTCAAAAATCAGGCCAAAACACAAAACCTAAATTCTGTTCAAAGACTAAACTCCAACAAAATGTCCACAAAAGTAAAACATTCCACAAAAAACAGCTCTCTGCCAGTTCAAGATGTCTAGAATTCTGCTCTTGCCACAACAACCACCATAAGCAATATCACATAGAGCATGTCTCCTCTTTGAAACATGCACCCTCTCCGACCAATCCCCCTCCCCCGCCAAAGAATACAAATTCACCTCTGATCTAGGTATCACCCACCTTGACCCCCATATGGATTATATCGACGACCAAGATGGCTAACACAATCACAATGAAGAAGCAAATGATCAACTGATTCCTAATCCTTAAAAGTACCACCTGTTAACCAAAAACATACCACTCATCCATAATGATTCTCGAGTCAAAATGTTCCCAATAACTGCTGTTTATGTGAAGGTGGGCCACCTTATGAGGTAACCGAACCCTCCAAGTACTCTGCCATGGAAAAGTCAATGCGCCAAAACCACAAAGGACTCCAATAACACTACTTATCAGTAAGTTGTCCATTACTGTGATGTTCTAAACACAGAATCTAGATGAGCTAGTGACTGCCTCACCTCCTCCAAAATCAAAGTTCTGTGGGGAAGTCGGAAAGATGACTGTTGATTTGGTAGTAGGGATGGAAATTTGAAAGTAAAAGGAAATTGAACGGACGGACTTTCTGTTCTCTTCCCTATGGAATGGAAGCTGCCTTCCATTGTGTTGTTTCTAGAATTTGATAGAAGGCCACTTAGAAAATCCCTTCCACGCTCACCATGGAGATTTACACTTCCGTAGTAACTATTTAGATGTGAAGAAAATAACTTGTTACAAGTGTTTAATTGTTAACCAGTGTAGTATATATTATTAGATTCCAATTAACCCTACAATATTTGTCCCTGCTTCATTGGTTTGTTCATTCAAATTATCAGGTGTTCATGTTGAGGAGGGCTTCAGGCTCAGAGGAGCCAAGAGGTCACGCTGCTGCTATTATGACAGATGTTTTGGTTGATGCAGAGTGTAAAGGCGTTATTAATGCATCTCAGAAGAAATTGCTTCTCCAGGAGATTGCTCTTCAGCTTTCCTGATTTCATTACCTTTTTACTGCCTGCGTTTGCTCATCACACCATTGAAGTTTTGCTAACTCGACCTAATTCAGATGCTCATACTTTCTTTTCTTTTCTTTTCTTTTCTTTTCTTTTATTTTTTCACAAAAAATGAATGTTAGTACCGAGAAACCAGCATTTGTTGTAATATTAGAGGGAGAGAGTAGTGATATAGGAGGCATTATGCTGATGATATGTAATTGAGCATTTGTTGTAATATAAGAGGGAGAGAGTAGTGATATGTAATATAGGAGGCATCATGTTGGTGATATGTAATTGAGTGATATTTTTTGAATTTGGAATGAATCCAATGTTTCAGCTGAGATTTATTTTACCCATCTTGTAACATTCTCTCATCAAATACACAATAGGGATATTGTATGTTGGTTGAGCATTAGAATCTATCTTCACTATTAAATAGGCAATTTGGTTCATCTTCTTTTTCTTTGGTTCACCTTTTCTTCGATCCATCTTCTTCTTTTTTGTTTGACCTTTTGCTTTTCCTACGTGGAATCAACTTCTATTATTAATCTAAAATTTTATAAGGAAACAAAGTTACTAGTACAGTTTTACAATCATCTTATATAATATTAATTTATTACTTTTATTGAAATATATATATATATATATATATAATAGGAAATGATCCATAATTATTAGTTACTACCTCCGTTTCTAAAAGATTATCGTTTAAGGTTTTTGCATATGGATTAAGAAAATATCATTTAACAAGTAAAATTTATTTGAAATTTCATCACTACCCCTTTATGAGAAGTTGAAAACTATTAATATAAGGGAAAGAATTTATTGGGACAATGAGAGAAGGTAGGGGTAATATATGAAAGTAAATAATTTTTTCTTTTCGAAAGTTGTAAACGACAAACATTTTAGAACAATTTTTTTTCTTCTAAAACGACAATCTTTTAGGAACAGATGAAGTATATTGCTATGGATCAAAAATTGACATACATCATCTTTATCTTACATTATAGAAAGGAACGGACATGACTAAATTTGGAAAAATTAGCTATGACTAGGCCTGACAAAATATGGTTATGGGTTGGTTTTGGTTTTCAAAATATGATTATGGTTCATTTAAGGATTAAAACCATATTAACCATTTTTAATATGGGTTATGTTGGTTGGAATCATATGGTTATAGTTAAAAACTATATTAACCATTTTAAGATGTTTTGACTTTTAAACAAAATTTTTAAAAAATAAAATTAATATATACTATAGATAGAGACGGATATAAGGGGTGCGTAGGTGGAGTGGGAGTGGGGTGGGTAAAGGTAGAAGGTGGGTGGGGTATACATAATCGCTTAATATTAATTTTTGTTGGGAGTGGTGGGGTGGGTGGGGGTGGGGTGGGTGGGGGTAGGAGGTAGGGTGGGTGGAGTAAGGGGTAAGAGTGGGGGTGGGTGGGGGTAGGGGTAGGGGGTGGGGGTGGAGTGGGATGGGTGGAGTAAGGGGTGGGGGTAAGGAATGTATACATAATCACATAATATTTTTTTTTGGTGGGCTGGGGTGGGGGAGTGGGTGAGGGTGGGTGGGGGTGGGGGTGGGGTGGGGGTGGGGGTGGGGGTGGGGTAGGGGGTAAGGGGTGTATACATAATCACATAATATATTTTTTTTTTGGTGGGGGTGAGTGTATACATAATCACATAATATTATTTTTTTGGTGGGGTGGGGTGGGGTGGGGGTGGGGGTGGGGGGGTTGTAACATTTCAGAATTTTAAATTATAATATTAAATATTTATTGATTTATATAAGTATTTAATGGATGTGTTTATTGTTAAATAAATAATTGTTCAAATTGAGTTGATGTGATTTAGTTAATTATTTATTTATTAAATATTAAATATTAAATATTTATTAATTTATATAAATATTTAGTGGATATATTTATTGTTGAATAAATAATTGTTCAATTTGAGTTGATACGGTTTAATTAATTATTTGTTGAATAAATAATTAAGGAGCTAAGAAAATTAATTGTTATGAGATTATATACTAATTTAATTTAATAATTAAGTTAGAGAGCTAATAATGATTAAATGAAATATACTATTTTAATTAGATTTTTGTAATTAAAATAAGGTGTTAGTTGATTAAATAAAATTATAATTATAAAGAAAGTTATAGTTTTGTGGTATTGAATTATGTGTTAAAGTAATTTAATAGATTAATTTTTGAATTGATTAAATTGATTATTTAATTAAGTAGAAGTGTGACAAATAACCTTGCTATAAAGGAGTTAGTAAAATAAATTAAAAGAGTTAATTTAGTTTTGCCAAACATGTCTTATTGCATATTAAGTCTTTAATCTAATGATGTTTTATCAAACAAGGTATAAGAATTAATCCATTTGTTTTAATTTAGTTTACCAAACAAGGTGAAATGATTAAATAGTTATTTTATTAAGCCTAGCCAAACAAGCCTTATGGCTTTTGATTTTCAAATTTTTATAACTGATGTCAGTTAAAGTTAGAATTATATTATATATTTAATACCTATATTATTATTATACGTTATATTGTTAGTACGTAGTTAGAGTTAGGAAGAAAGAACTCAGTGAAGAAGAAGAAGAATACAGAAAAAATTGAGAAAACTTTAGAGAGAAGGTGAGTGTTTTCTAACAGGTTTTTGAGAAAGGAATAGGGGAAAAGAATAGCCATCATCTTCCTAATCAAAGGTAGGTCCTTAATCTCTTCTTTAAAAGTTTAGACTTCTTCTCCAAAAAGTTCTATGTGAAATTTTTATAAAAGATAAATCGGTGGTGTTTATAGTTATATGATAAATTATTGATTATAAGATGATTTCATGAGTTTATATATGATTATATAAAAACTAGTTCATGTATGTATGAGTTTTGTGGAAGAAAATATATTATAGTGAATTCATATGAAAATATATATGAATATGGCTTAGTTTAAAGTAGAAATTAAGGTTTAATTAGTTGTTAAACTGATAAATTGATTATTGAATTTGATAGAGTATGTATAATCATAACTATGGTGTTTTGAAATTACTGTTTTGATTGAAAAACAAAATCACAGTGTTGATTTCCATTAAAAATGTCAAAAATGGAGTTTTTGCCAAAAACATTGAAATTGGATGTTGCAGATTTGATGTTTATGTTATTTTATGGGTAGAAACATGTTAGAAGTCTTCACAATATGTTTACATGAAGTCTATGTGTAAATTACATGTTAATTAGTCTATTAGATTGGAGCTTGTAGGCCAATTTAGCTTTTGTTCATGCTGTTGCCGAGCTTGGTCGCTGAGTTCTGGACTCTGGCGCCGCAACGCGGCCAAGCAGTACAAGTTTCGTGTCGCAGCGCCGGCGCCACGCCGCAGTGCCAATCGATGGTCTGTGACTCATGCCGCATCGCCAACTCAGCGCCGCAACGCCAACCACAATGTAAACTGTGGCGCCGCAGCGCGAGTTAGCAGAAGGTTCTGACAGTTTTGTTTAAGTATACAAATTTTGAAAATAAATGTTATGTGTTAATAATAGGAATGTTAAATGATGATTTCAGTAGTATTAAACTATAAATGAGCATGTTATCAAGTGTTAACTAGTATTAACATAGTTTGATTATGTGAATGGGTAATTCGACCTACATGATGTATGTATTGTTTATATAGATATAAAATGTTGGTAATGACTAATTATGTCATGATTAGGGGTGCTCATCGGTAAAAAATCGAACCGGTACCGAATCGAAAAACTCAAAAAATCAAGAACCGGTACCTGTACCGAATAACCGATTTTGGTACCGGTTTGGTACGAAATCAGTACCGGTTTTTTCGGTTCGGTTTTCGGTTATACCGCAATAATTAAATAATTTTTGTTCTAATAACAAATTTTTTAAAACTAAAAAATGAGACTAGTAAATTACATTCTTACAAATACTAATTACAATTGTTGGATTCTACGAAAAACTAGATACTGGAAATCCAAATCAACACCACAAAATTTTAGTAAAAGTTGTATATTTGCATTGGAAAGAAATATTTTGCGGGTGGAAAAAATTAGTTTCTTAAACAAAGAAAGGAAAGAATGAGAATTAAAATAAGAAAGAAAAGAAGAACAATGAGAAAACAATTAATTAATTAATTAATTAAATGGACGGTAAGAATAAGGACTATGTATTGTATTGTATGTATGCATGTATAAAAGAAAAAGAGTCACTCTCCTTGATTTAGTTTGACATTGAAAAGGAATAATTACTACACATGCATGCGAAAAATTTGGGTAAACTGACTGCATGGGTTTACCGTTTATGCTTAGTTTATATATCATATTATAATACTCTGCATATACATAATGATACTCTTAATTTCTTGACATGCATGTTGCATGCAGACAATATAAATCATGTGGATGTAGACTAAAAGTGATTAACTTGAGAGTGGGAACAGCCGAACAGAACCACAACTTTTCAGCAACGAACAAAGAAAATTTTTAACTTTTTAAATTTTTAATTTTTTGGTTTTTTTTAGTTTTTCGGTATATACCGAATTCAAAATTTTCGTTACCGGTACCGGTACCGAAAAGTATAAAAAAATCGAAAAACCGGTACCGAAAAAAAACGGTACCGCCGGTACCGATTTCAACCGGTTCGGTAAAAAACTGAAAAAACTGAATTTTTTGAGCACTCCTAGTCATGATGACATATGTATAGGGTATTGATTCAAGTTGTATGCTAAAGGCAAGTTCTCTAACTCAAAACTTCATTGTGCGAGTTTAATTTCATTAGTACGTTATTGTTTTCAAATTCAATTACAATTGTTGTAAGTTGCTACCTCTACACTTTCATAGAGCTAGATTGCCTATTATTGAATAAGTTATTGTATCTAGTTGCTCATAACGATACAAGTATCCCAAATCTTATAGTTTAATATTGAGCAAGTTTCTCTAATATGGAACTTATTATTTACCATGCGAGTCGCTTTATTTTAATATTCTAGTGTTGAACAACTTTATCGTTCAAATTACTATTCACTATGCATGCTTAGTATTCAATTCTCAATAACTTTGACCTAATATTGTTCTAAGCAAATTATGATATGATTATTCAATATTTTTGCTATTAGATTATTCCTAAAGCATGATATTAATTACAAATATCAATTCAGTTATGAGTATTCCATAGCATACAATTATTTCTGTTGTAATCAACTAATCCTTAGTTAATTACCGTTGAATTCTAAATTACCCTGTAAAGTATCCAAACCAAACTTACTTTGGTACGGACTTGTATTCTAAATACTGAGATGAACAACTCTTTTAATAGAGGTTTACCCTTAGCGTTAAAATGGTTGTGCACAATACATTGTACGAAGGGTTGATCCCCCTAAGTACGTGGAGTCCTTATAGTCTTATGACTGTTAAAGTTAAAGTTGAAAGATTACTTATAACTGTGGACATGATTCGTGGTCATTAGACCCTCAGTGAATGTTATAATTTTCAGAAAGTTAATAGAACACATTGTTCAGTTCTATTGAGCCTAGTATTGGTAATTGATGTAAAAGTTTAAAGAATTACTTGTTGTTATTCCAAGTGGGCCTTGTTTGCTCACTCTTGCCTGTAAAATTTCTTACAGCTAAAGCTAAAAAGGGTGACGTACCTAGCACCAGTAAGGGAAAAGGAAAGACGACCAAATATTGAAGACTTGTAATAGTTTTGATAGTTTTATTATCAGACTTTGGTTTAAAGATTGTAATGAAGTTTATTTAATTTTTCGCATTTGAATGTTTGTAATTAAAGGTTATATAACCTGGGAGATTTTTATTTAAGTTTAATCCTGTATGTGCAGGTTTTTATTATTCAATTTTATTATAATTGGGTAGTTATAAATGAATGTTTTGATTAAGTGAACACCAAATCTTGAGGAAATGAAGTACCAGGATTTGGAGGTGTCACCGTGGTGGGGGTGGCGGGGGGTGGGGGTAAGGGGTGTATACATAATCACATAATATTTTTTTGGGTGGGGTTGGGTGGGGGTGGGTGGGGTAGGGGGTGGGGGTGGGATAGGGGGTAAGTGGTGTATACATAATCACATAATATTTTTTTTGGTGGGGGTGGGGGTGGGTGGTTGAGCTTCTTGAATATGTAAATATGGGTGGAAAGAACTTTTGATTTGTATTTGGAATAAAATATGAGTCGAAAAATGGTTAACCGGGTTGGAACTATATTTCTTTTTAAAAATATGGTTCCAAACTTTAACCAACCCAAATAAATAATTATAGTTAACCAACCCATTTGATTCCAGTTAATATGGGTTGACCCGATAGTTAACCAACTATATTGCCAGGTCTAGCTCTGACGGACATGTTTTTTGTTCATTGCATACGGATTTGGTCCAATTTTGCCCTTGATGCCAACGGAAATTTTAATTGGTCCGCTAATTCTCGCTAAACATACTACTCTTGGTGTCGTTCTTGTAGTTAGAATGGTTGGCGTATTGGAGCTTGCCCCCTCAAGATAGAACTCTCCTCCATTCTCCTCTGCCATCTCTCTCCACCGACTTTTGCAAATATTATTTGGTTAGCCAAATCGATAGCAGGCCGGGGTTTAAGAAGCTTTGAGGAGCTACTATTCTGATATCTGTCTGCTACAAATAATAACGAGTGTTTTTTTTCCAACATTGATTAGGAGCAGTTAAGTAATTATTCCGTCCGCTACTAGCCTAGGGGCAATTAAGGAAGAACAAAGTTAAACGTTACCAGGGGTCCCAACCTTGACTAGGATTGACCAAGAGCAATTAAGTTATTCTTTTGTCTGCTACCAAGGGCAGTTAAGAAATCCTTTTGTCCGCTACAAATAGCAGCCTAGCTGATTTTTCAAAATTTAATCTTGTATGTTCCTTCCCTATAATGTACAGTAGAAATGTTGTATGACAATTTTTGATCCATAGCAAGTAGTTGATATGAATTTTTTTTCATATATATATATATATAATATAAATGTTGAGTTACAATTATTTAGGCCCGAATTGTATAGTTGACCATAATCCACGTGGAGTTATTTTAACTCGTATATGATTCTGTTTGGGCAGTGAAATTTTTTAAGAAATTAAGGATTCCTAATTATAATTGATTTTTAATCACTAAGGAAAGTGTCAGGTTTTAAATCGACTTCCTTTCCTTAAGGGAATTATATTTGTTCTCATTAAGGTATCTTACCTAATAAGGACTTCCAATTCTATACGGGAAAATGACTCTATGGAGGTGGTGAGATCATTATAAATAGCAGACTTTACTCTGATTCTAAGGTACACACTCATAATTATTATTTTTCAGTACTAGAGGTTTAAGCCTCCATTGTTAACCTTATTTAGCCTTTACTTATTCTCACACTGGAGCTATCCCCCGGAGGCCCAAGCAGTCAAGCTTTTGGTGTTTACCCGTTTCTGTGCAGGATTGGACGCGCTTTGATGATTGGAGCGCATGGACAGATCTTGGCGCTAGAATGAGGGCTTTCTAGTGTTGCTGTTTTTCAATCACAACAGTAGTTTTTGGGTGTTATCATGGTAAATAGTAAGACAGTTTCTGTCATAGGGAAGTCAACGGTAGACGGGTCTACCCAGCCAAGAGGTTCGGACAAGGATATGTTGGTCCCGTCTAGAAGTATCCAGGATAGGCTCGGGCCCAACAACCACTCGGTAGGACAAGGAGGTAATGACAGGGCAGAGGGCCTTCGGCGAAAATTGTTCTCAACTGTCAGCCGGAATGCCGATCATGTGGGATATGTCGAGGATGCACCGTCCCGAACGCGTCCCTATGACATCGGCCATTACGAAAGGAGACGAATTTTATCTAAAAAGGCTCAGGAGATGGATGATGCCTTGAAAACCTTGCTCTTTCAACGACAAGAGATCGACCAACAAGTGGTATTATTGATCGGGGGAAACGAGGAAGGTGCCTCCAGCCATAACCGAAGGCGGGGGTGGTCGCCAAAAGCTCAGTTCAAGACATGTCGTCCAGACTATTCTAGGCGAACCAAGAGCAGGCTTCGAAGACGCTCTCGGGACAGGAACAGATTGGGGGAGCGGTCACCTGGGAACCAGTCCAGGACACATCATCCAAACGACTCTCAGCACACTAGGAGCATGCACCGAAGTCACTCCCGGGTAACAAGTTCTGAAAGCAGAGGGCAAACAAATTACAAGAGACGGGATCCATCTCCCGCTAGAAGAAGACAGGGCAGAAGAGATTATTCCCCCCTGACTAAGGAGTTGGTAAAGAAGGTGGCTAAATTGGAGAAACGGTTAGCCAAGGGGAATCAGAGTGTTACGACCCTGATCAAGTATTCATCACCGTTCTCCTCAGAGATTGTGTAGGAAAAGAAAAATCCAAGGAAGAAGCCCCGTTACATGGAGAGTTATGACGGTTCAGGGGATCTTTATAAGCACATTCATGCTTATGATCGGCTGATGGACTACTACGACTACTCGAATGCTGCTAAATGTCAAATGTTCAGGACCACTTTGAGGAAGATGCTCGACAAATGGATGATGACGTTGGCTTCAAGCTCAATTTCCTCTTAGACAGGGCTCTGTGGTAAATTCCATGCACGGTTCGGTAGTAAAAAAAGAAGAGGAAAGCTGACCGGTTCACTGTAAGACCCTAAATTTTATGAAATGAAAGTATTCAATTTTCTTATAATTATTATTTTATTTAGTAAATGGTTAAATTGATAAAGATTAAAGTTAAGGGTGACATTTGAAAATTTTGCAAAGTAAGCAAGTTGATATAAAATATTTGTTGTGTATGGGAATATTCGATTAGTCAGGGAATATTTGTTTTAACAGAGAATATTCGTACGACGGCACAATCATTGGTGGACCCCACAACGGAAGTATTGTCGTAGTTAGAAAACGACATAATTATCTTTTTATAAAAATAACGACGAAAGTTTTGCCGTTAAACTGTTGGACTACCCGGTGGTAAAAGTACAATAATACGCGTGGTTTCATAGTAGCACACTGTATTGATTATTGATGCTTACGTGAGAAGTCACTCAGTTATACTTAATTATTGCTACAGAAATTGCTGCATAATATCTCTCATATTATTGATTCAATTATTATCACAATATCATCTGCATAATATTTTATATTATTAAATCAATAATTGAGACGACAAAGTTATTCATATTATTATTTGCAATATTGACGATGTCTAGAAAATTCTGTCGAGGAGAGGTTTGGTCACCTAATTGCGCGCTAATAGGGAGAAATCCTTATCGGAAAGACCCCTCTTTCCTGGGAATGATCTGGTTGTTAAATATTGTGAGTTATAATATTAACGATGAATAAGTTCGTGTTGATTAAAGATGAAATTGATATTTCTATTGTGTTGGGATTATTAGTATTAGTGGAAATAGACATCTATTTCGATAATAATTGATGTCTGGAGGTTATATTGACTAATCGAGTAATTAATCGGATAAATGAGCAATTAATTGCTATTAATTCACATGTTTATAACTATTTGTTCACATGTGTGTACTATTGATTCATATGCATGTACTATTAAGGGAGGTGGTGCAAGATTGATAATACTTGCATGACTAAATTAAAAATGGAGGTATAGATGAAGGTACTATACTGTAATTATTTTTTTCACATGTATAGAACTATTGATTCACATGAATGTACTATTGATTCACATGACGTACTATTAGGAGAGGTGGTGCAAATTTGATAATACTTGCAGGACTAAATTAAAAATGAAGGAAAAGATGAAGGTATTATACTGTAATATTTCGAGCCCTAATTAAACCTGCAATTATCGAAACTATATTTTCCTATAAATAGAAGCTCATTCTTCTTTCATTCTCCCAAATTCACTAAGACTCACAAGAGCAATTATAGAGAGAGAAGCTATAGAGAGAGAAGTCATAGAGAGAAAGAAGAAGAGTAGTCTTGTAAGACCCCAACTTTTATGAATAAAGATTATTTTTTCTCAAAATATATTTTTGAATATTATGGTGTGGATTTGATATAATGTTATAGTTGTGGGTATTATTTACAAATTTTGCAAAGTAAGCAAGTGGTTATATAATATTCGATTGGTCGGGGAATATTCGTTTTAACAGGGAATATTCGTACGATGACATAATCATTGGTGAACCCCACAACGGAAGTATTGTCGTAGTTAGAAAATGACAGAATTATCTTTTTATAAATAACGACAAAAGTTTTACCGTTAAACTGTTGAACTACCCGGTAGTAAAAGTACAGTAATACGCGTGGTTGCATAGTAGCACACGGTATTGATTATTGATGCTTACGTGAGAAGTCACTCAGTTATACTCAATTATTGCTACAGGAATTGCTGCATAATATCTCTAATATTATTGATTTAATTATTGTCACAGTATCATCTGCATAATATCTTATATTATTAAATCAATAATTGAGACGACAAAGTTATTCATATTATTATTTATAATATTGACAATGTATGGAAAGTTCTGTTAAGGAGAGGTTTGGTCACCTAATTGCGCGCCAATAGGGAGAAATTCTTATCGGAAATCCCCCTCTTTCCTGAGAATGATCTGGTTGTTAAATATTGTGAGTTATAATATTAATGATGAATAAGTTCGTGTTGATTAAAGATGAAATTTATATTTCTATTGTGTTGGGATTATTAGTGCTAGTGGAAATCGACATCTATTCTGATAATAATTGATGTCTGGAGGTTATATTGACCGATCGGGTAATTAATCGGATAAATAAGCAATTAATTGCTATTATTTCACATGCTTATAACTGTTTGTTCTCATGTGTGTACTATTTATTCATATGATGTACTATTAGGGGATGTGGTGCAAGTTTGATAATACTTGTATGACTAAATTAAAAATGGAGGTATAGATGAAGGTATCATAGTATAACTATTTTTTCACATGTATAGAACTATTGATTCACATGATGTACTATTAGGGGAGGTGGTACAAGTTTGATAATACTTGCATGACTAAATTAAAAATGAAGCAAAAGATGAAGGTATTATACTGTAATACTTTGAGCCCCAAAATGTGCAATTATCGAAACTATATTTTCCTATAAATAGAAGCTCATTCTTCTTTTATTCTCACCAATTCACTAAGACTCATAAGAGCAATTATAGAAAGAGAATCTATAGAGAGAGAAGCTTTAGAGAGAAAGTAGAAGAGAAGTTTGCTACCTCACAATTCCAGTATCCAGTCTTCTTTTAAGGTAAGAGATATTATTTTGTTCAGTATTCATAGGAATACTATTTTCTTTCATACTCTGTAGTATGTGATTAATATTATTTCGTCTCGTATTCCTGATTATACCTTCATTTTGTTAAAGTATTGCTTCTATACTCCATGAAATTAGTGGAATATCCTTAAAATTTGTGCTTCATCTAGTATCGTTTCACAAGGATATTTTCTACACATTCTTGTTAAATTTTAAGCTTTTCATGCCAGAGTATTGTCCATGAGTACTATTCATTTATACGGTACTATTCACAAAGTACTATTCACGGGGTACTATTCATAAAATACTATTCACAAGTACTATTCATAGGATACTATTACTGAAGTACTATTCATGGGGTACTATTCACTTGGGTACTATTCACTTGGGGAATTAATCATGACAAAAATTGATTTCTTTGCTGTCCCAAATCATTTTTGATACAATATTATTCTTAAATTTTACTCCACAAAGCAGTATCATGTTGACAATTTGGACATTATTGAATTCTGGATAAATTAAATTATAAATCTTTAAAAATTTATTCTTTGTTTTCTTTTAATTGAATTCTTATATCATTTTTATCATCATCATGCTTATATTGTGATAAAAAGTTATTTGTGGCTTACGTGCATAGATATACTATTGATTGGTATGATTATGACCAAGGATTATTCGGTATAATTATGGCCGTAATGTTACAAATGATGTGGTAAAAATCCTCATTGGCCTGTAGTGCATTGATGGACAGTTGTAGGTATGATTATGACCAGGGATTATTCGATATAATCATGACCATTGATGATTACATGAATATCCTTGGCCCATAGTGCAGGGATGATTCGATGATGTGATTTATTTATTAAGCTGAGTCTCAATGATAAAATTGATGATAAACTTTTTAAATCATAGAAGATAGTAGATATCATGCTCTACTTGACTCTTCTAATGGATTGCTTGTTCCGCTGCAGTTAAACTTGATGTTTATTTTATTTTATCAGTTTAACACTGTTGAAGTGTAACGATAATTTATTCAGCATTATCTTAGTCATAATATTTCTTACTGGGTTAGTTGAGCTCACCCTTTTGCTTTCATTGTTCTCTTCAGGAAATGAGAACGTAGCTGGGACTAGTCAGGGAACAGAGTGACGGTCCGAGATGGTGGCTATAGTAGTCCTCATTAGTTTATGAAATAGTGTGATAATAAATTTAATGAGGACTTCATTTGAGTTTGAATACTGTTTATGAGACAATATTCGTGTAAAAACTCTAAGCTACGCTTTTGTCATATTGTATAAAAGAAGTTTGTATTTGATTTATGTACCATGTATTTGGCGACTCAGAATGGGTGATGTATACCTATTTTGGGGGCGTCACAAGTCTGCTACTTCACTATTCCAGCATCTAGTCTTCTTCCAAGGTAAGGGATATTATTTTCATATTCAGAAGAGATATTATTTTTCGTATTCGTATGGATATTATTTTTGTTCAATATTCGTAAGGAATATTATCTTCGTTCAATATTCGTAAGGGGTATTATTTCTTTCATATTCGTAAGGATATTATTTTTGTTTTGTATTCGTAATAAATAATATTTTCTTCCATACTATGTAGTATGTGAGTAATATTATTTCGTTTCGTATTCCTAATTCTACACTCTTTCTGTTAAAGTATTGCTTCTATACTTCATGAAATTAGTAGAATATCCTTGATATTTGCGATTCATCCAGTATCTTTTTATGGAAATATTATTCTGAGCATTATTGATAATTATTGATCTTTTCATACCGGAATACTATTCACGGGGTACTATTCACAAAGTACTATTCATGGGTACTATTCACAAAGTACTATTTTTGGGTACTATTCACGAAGTACTATTCATAGGGTACTATTCACTTGGAGTACTATTCATGACAAAAATTGATTTTTTTGCTGTCCAAATCATTTTTGATATAATATTATTCTTGAATTTTACTCCACAAAGCAGTATCATGTTGACAATTTGGACATTAATAAATTCGAGATAAATTAAATTAGAAATCTTTAAAAATTTATCATTTGTTTCCTTTTAATTGAATTCTTATATCATTGTCATCATCCTCATGTTTATATTGTGATGAAAGTCATCTTTCGCTTACGTGCATAGATGGATCGTTGATTGGTATGATTATGACCAGGGATCATTCGGTATAATCATGACCCGTAATGTTACAAATGATGTGGTAAAAGTCCTCATTGGCCTTTAGTGAATTGATGGACGGTTGTTGGTATGATTATGACCAAGGATTATTCGGTATAATCATGACCAATGATGATTACATGAATATCCTTGGTCCGTAGTGCAGGGATGATTCGATGATGTGGTTTATTTATTAAGCTGAGTCTCAACGATAAAGTTGATGAAAAACTTTTTAAATCATAGAAGATAGTAGATATCATGCTCTACTTGACTCTTCTAATGTATTGCTTGTTCCGCTGCAGTTAAACTTGATGTTTATTGTATTTTATCAATTTAACACTGTTGAGGGCTAATGATAATTTATTCTGCATTATCTTAGTCATAATATTTCTTATTGGGTTAGTTGAGCTCACCCTTTTGCTTTCATTGTTCTCTTCAGGAAATGAGAACGTAGCCGGGATTAGTCGGGGAACAGAGTGACGGTCCGAGATGGTGGCTATAGTAGTCCTCACTATTTTATGAAATAGTGTGATAATAAATATAATGAGGACTTCATTTGAGTTTGAATACTCTCTATGAGATAATATTCGTGTAAAAACTCTCAACTACACTGTTGTCGTATTGTATAAAAGAAGTTTGTATTTGATTTATGTACCATGTATTTGGCGACTCAGAATGGGTGATGTATACCTATTTTAGGGGCGTCACATTCACTGTCTCGGTTTAAGAAGTATTCAAATGAAACATTGGGTCAATACTTGAAGTTGTTTCTAGAAGCAGTGGGTCAGGTCTCAGATTTGAACGACCTTCAGGTAGTGGGACTTTTTCAGAATGGTTTGGACCTTATAAAGTCCATGAAGTTGGTAAAAGAAATGATGTTCAACCACCCGAATAGCTTGGCTGAAGCCTTTGACAAGGCTGAAGGATTTATCGTAGTAGAGGAGAGACGATGGACAATCTGAAGCCGAGCTCAACGAAAAAACTGAAGGACAAGGAAAAGGATAAAGGAAATAATAATAATGGCAGGTCAGAGATATATCAAAAGAAGTATAACAACAACAATGGCGGTTCGGGTGGAGGATGTCTGCCCTTTTTAAATCAGAGAGTCAACAAGGTCTACACTATGCTGAACTTTGATCAGGCTACTATACTGGAACAGATAAAGGACATGCCTTATTTTGAGCCAACCAAGGACAACATCAAATTTAGCAGAGGGAATATGAACAAATATTGTGATTATCATTGTGACACCCTCGAATCTGAGTCCTCTGACCCTGGTTCGGTCATCACGATAAAATACAAGCATCCACCTCTAAACAACATATGATAACTAAAATGTGGAATATAATAAACATACGTTGTTCATTCAAAAGGTGTTACTAGTCCCAAGATTCGATAACCTTAATACAAACTTACAAATATACCATAATATAAGCATTTGGTTCATATTACATAATAGTAATTTAAACTAGGCATAAGGTAAAGTCGACTCCTCGCAACTATCCTACATCTTTCCTTTACCCTTGTCCTTTTCTGAGGTTTCGGGCTTAGCTACAATATAATTCATGATATAGAAAGGATGAGCAACAAGTTTACTCAGCAAATTTAAATACAACAATGAGGATATATCATGATGAATGGAAAAATATCTGACAATGAATTCAACAATATGAATATCTTAAGTATTCAACAATATAAATATTAGAAACAAAGATAATGATTGCTTTTAGAATAACTGCTAGTCAAGTAGACTTTGAACTATAACAATGGAATCAATAGCTAATTGACTCTTTGGTTATTTGTGACACTCCCAAAACAGGTAAACAACACCCATTCTAAGTCGCTAAATACATGGTACATAAAGCAACTAGACCTTTAATAATACAAATGTCATGTGAAATACGACAATACATACTGTGAGTTTAAATACAATATTGTCTTCTAGACAATATCTACACCCAAATAAATCCTCATTACAATTATTCAAACACTATTTTACATAAATAGTGAGGACTGATTAAACATCTTTCTAGAAACATCACTCCATACCCCGACTCGATCCTGCTATGTTCTCACCTCCTGAGAAGAAAAATGGAACAAAAAGGAAAAGGATGAGCTCAACAAGCCCAGTAAAGAATATTATGACTAAGATAATATATAACAAATTATCGTTAGTCTTCAACAGAGAAAAAAATCTGATAGAATACAATAGACAACAAGTTTTAGATCAACAACTACAGCGGAAACAACAATCCATTAGAAGAGTCACGTAGAGGATGAATTCTACTATCTTCTAATATTTAAGAGTCCATCTTCAATATTTTATCCCTGTAACAACAATCAATATAAACCTTTAATCATCTTTGCACTACAGGCCAAAGATATTCATTTATATCACCGGTTGGTCATGTTTATCTCAACACCTGTTCATCTTTGCACTACGGGCCAAAGATATTCATCAGTAATCATTTATCTTTGCACTACAGGCCAAAGATATTCAATAATATCATCATTAAGGACTGAGGATGATGAAAAATATTTAAAAGAAAACGAATCCAGTGAGACAGAAGGATAAATATTAGAAATATTAGAGATTCGTATAACAGTTTTATCCAAGATCAATAATACTCCATAATAACCAATTTTGAAGCATAATTCAAAAATAACGATCAAAACATGGATACAATCAAAGATAGTAGCCAAAATAGACATCTTGGACAAAAAGGAAATTTTTTATTTTTCGGTGAATAGTGCCGTATTCGTGAATAGTGCCGTATACGTAAATAGTAACCCCGACACAAAAAGTTTCAAATTCGATAAAAATTCAGATCAATACTTCGGCATAATGATATTGAAGAAATAATATCATATATGAAGAAAATAACATCCTTTACCTCAAAATTACCGTATTTTTGACTGAATTTCGGGTATAGTGCTGACAGAAACTCGCACCGTATAGCAACACTCAAAGTATACTCACAAGAATACACTCGATAATATAGAGAGAGAAAGAGAGAAAACTTATTTCTGGTGTGATTTTCAATTCTAACTTAGACCTCTATTTATAGGAAAATGCTAGAACGCCAAAGGAGACTAAATTAATAAAATATTAATTTATTTATCTTACTTTTCTTAGCAGCCTTCTTTGATCAAAAACATCAGCCAACCATGTGCCAACAACCACAAAAACATTTTTCTTAAATAAAATAATTAAAACTTCTAAAAATCAATTACTTCGGAACTCCGGAACTTCAATAATTCACAATAAATAGCCATTTTATCAAAAAATTCGAATCTCGCGACTTTTTATAGGAAATTCAATTCTCTACAACTTTGCAGAAGAAAATTTTTCCAAATTCCAAACAGAAATTATTTGAAATCCACAAACGGGCGATTTTACAGTCTATAATCAATTTTTGGTCAAGAATTGTGTCCACCGACACACAAAACATGTGTTAAACATTTAATGCCACAAAAATACTCTTCCTCCTCATATACACATATATCCCACATTCATTGTAAACATATCACCGTTAATATATTATTAAAATAATATATTTAAATGAATCATTTTATCAGAAAAAGATAAAATATTAATTTTCAACAATTGTCACATTAAAATTTTTCTCCATCTATATCCACGTAAAATGAATATTTTCTTTATCATAATAATAAATAACTTATTATTCAAAAATAATATTACAGAATCACAGTACTTGTGACACCCCCAAATCCGGGTTACCTGACTCCCGAATTTGGTGTTCACGATCCAAATATAAATAACATTTAACTACCCATAATATATATAGATAGTAATTTTCATAAGGTTTTATCAGAGTTTACTAATAATACATCACTCAGGTTCACTAACCTTAACTTTACAAACATACCCTTTGGATATACAAAAAGGGTTTACAAATACAACATAATAAATATGCTAATTATAACTAGTTTATTACAACGCCTTTGCCTTTATCCTTCGCAGCACCTCCTGTCACTTCCTCCCTAGCTGAAAAGTTATATTTAGCAAGGGTGAGCAACTAATTTGCCCCGCAAGTTAATACATACAATAAATGTATAAGGATTCAAAACAACAAACTATCTATTTTGATAAAATGAAACCAAAGTTCGGGGAACTTTGGAATAGCTGAACAAATTGTTATTCAATAACAAAACTTCTCTTCTTCTACACAACAAAATAATTCAATAATGAAAGAGTACAACGCTTTCAAGATTTCTACGATATTCTAATGAATAATCAAGAATCAATTTTAAGAAATTTCCAAGTGAAATGTTTTTCCAAATTTATACTGAGTGATCACACAAGATCTTTGAACTTATTTTCTCGGGTAGATATCAAAGATTTACTTTGATAAATACTCAGGTGTATCAGATAACCATAAAGATTAAATCATACCCCTCTGCAAGTACAACAAGTAATCAGCTTATTATACCCTATATTATGCATAATACTCAAAACGCGCGCAAAGGTCGAATTCACGACCAGCAAAATGTTCCCTTTATATAAAAGGTTGTTCTTCTCAGTCTTGGAATCCATATTTTGATTTTACAACGAAATACTATGATTTCAAATTCTATTTGCTTCTCGATCTAGCCGAAATAATTGGCATCGACCTATCAATAATAATTGAATTCTCTTCTCTAACCTATCAAGTTCAAACAAATTTTTCGTCTAGCTAGAATAATTAGCTAAGACATTTCTCATAATAATTTGACAATAAACAGGAATTATCTGTACTGTCAATTCTAACTTCTACAGATATGAATATCCAACAACAGTAATTCTACGAATATATATTTTCTAATTCGAAAATTTAATTTCAACAATAAATCCCTGGACGTGGCTTAATCAACAATAATTAACCACCAATAATAATTGAATGAAATAAGTCGAGGTTGAGTTAGGGAACTTGCCTCTTCCGCTGATTACAGCTACACAATATACTTATCTGCGTTTGAAAGACCTATAACCAATAATATCGGTCTAATAATTAGCACAATCATTTATAACACATAACACTGTATTTTACAGTCAAACTTCTCCTAGGCACATTACCACATAGTCATGTTAGTGTTTATAACCTATATAAACACTTAACAAGTCTAACTATATCAGTCTAGTTGGACTTCGGTCCATTCTCGGTGTTCTGGTCACCCTATTCGATAATTAACACATTGATTGTCAATTAAACTTGGTCTATAAGCTTCAATATTAATTTAGATAAGTCAATTATCAATTATAATATTTTTCGGAAGCTTTTAATAATTATCAAGCAATTATTATAATTTATAATAATTTTTCAAACACTTAAACCATTTTTAAATGATTTAATTATCAAATAATCATATCATTATTAATGTATAATAATAACATACATCCCAAAATATTAAAGTTATCATCAATAACTTAAAATATTTTTAAATCATTAATATTCTACTTAAATGACTTTTAAAATAATAAAAAATCATTTTTAAATCATCACCATTAATATATAAATATTAATGAAATTATTATCCAAATATTAAAAGTCATTAATTATAACTTAAAATATTTTTAAACTATTTTTCTCATTTTTAAATGATTTTTAAATCAATAAAATCATTTTTAATTCATTTATTTAATTAAATAAATCAAATATCATTAATATTAATTTATTAATGAAAATTCTCCAAAAATATTGAAAATTATCTTTTATAATTTAAAATATTTATTAATACTTTATTCTCAATTAAAATGATTTTTAAATTATTTAAATCTTATTTATTTAATTTATTAATCAAATAAATATTATATCATTAATATTAAATTATTAATGAAAATTCTCCAAAAATATTAAAAATTACATTTTATAACTCAAAATATTTTTAAATACATTTTTCTTATTTAAAATGATTTTTCATAATATTAAATCATTTTTCTCTAATTTATTTAATACATTAATTAAATAAATTAAATACCTTTAATATTTAAATAATTATAAATATTAAAGAAAAATATTCCAATTGGTCAAAAATTATTTTTCATAATTTAAAATAATTTTTAAAACCATTTTTGGTAATTTTTTTTAGAATTTATTTCTATTTTTTTATTAATTTCCGAAATATTCAGAAAATAATTAAATAAATCCGTCGCTAAAGGCCTATAGCGACACTTAGCGTCACTGTAGGTGTTCTTGAGCAACCCAGATTTTTTTTCGGCAGGCGAGGGTGCATGGTTTGACCGGCGTTATCTCACGATCGAAGCATGATCGAGGCTATCTAAAACTTTTGGCGTGTAGACAATATGTCACACTACAACATACAACCAACACTTTGGCTAAATAACATTACAACAAGGAGATCAACGCCTCCAAACTTTCTGACAAACGAATTCTGGACCCAAAACAGACTCGAGTGCTCACTTTCAAACTCGATTTAAGCTATGTTCTGACCATGATTTACGTGATCTATCAACTCTAGGTTGTAGAAAAAGTGTAGTAATACAACTATAAAGTAGAATAACACTAAAACATCAAACCATTAGCTAGATATATTCGGTCAAACTTGAACACGGACGTTGGCTCAAAATTTTCTGGAAAAGTGTTCTTGACAAATTCGGTCAACGAGTTTTGACCGCGTGTAACTTTTGATCTATAATAGATCTGGCTTTCATTATTTTTGCAACTTACAGTACACATATCAGGCTACATGTTACAAGTTTTAAACATCAAAAACACGTAACACACACGGAGTTATAAGATCTGACATTTGACTGAAAATCACAGATTTCCAGATTTCCAGATTTCCAGATTTTGAAAAACACTAAATTCGTGCACTTTGATGTTATGGGTTCATGATTTATCAACCCAGATCATCAATTGACACCTTATTACACATATTTGAACAATCAATTGCAACAAATAACAAGGAATTGAAGGATTTCAAAATTTAGGGTTTATACCTCTTTTGCTTTGATTTTTGATTCTGACTTTCCAATCTGTTATTGATTGATCTTTGGCTGTTTCTATGACTGGTCTACTACTGATTTTTCATGGGTTTAGTGAGAGAGAGAGTTGGTAAGAGCTAGAATGAAAAATGGCTAATTTCTTTGCATTTTCTCTCTCTAAATCTCTTTTATAATGCTCTTAAGTTGCTTGGATCTGTCCAAATCCGGCTGGCATGTATGAATTTGGCTGAGTTTTGTGTTGCAAAGTCGATAGTTGGTAAGGAGTTGGTGACCTAATAAAGTTGTTGGACAAATTTGCAAGTTAGCTCATAAAAATCCCATAAAGGGTATTATGGTCATTTCCACTTTTTCTAGATCTTCTCATTTGATGAAACCCTTAGGGTTTAGGGTTTGAACAATCTAGGGTTTAGGTTTTGTACCCATTAGATCTCAAAAATTCTAGTTCCCACAATTTGCAAATTTAGGGTTTAATTAGAAAAATAAATTTTCTAAACTAAAATTAGGGTTTCTAAAATAGAAATTTACTATACAAAAATATAATTAGAGATTTCTAACCATATTTATGTTTAATGAATACTTTAGGCATGCTAATAAAAATTAGGGTTGCCTAATTAGGGTTTACAATTCCCAGTTTTAAAAATTAGGGTTCCCGGCGTACAATTAGGGTTTCTTACGATACGCTAGGATTTCTAATCCGAAGATTAGGGTTTCTAATCTCATATTTGTGTTTAATGAATCCATTAAGTCCACCAATTAGGATTAGGGTTCCTAATTTAAGGTTTACAATCCCTAAATTTTTAAAATTAGGGTTTTCTACAACACATTAGGGTTTTCTACACCACATTAGGGTTTTCTACAACTGAGATTAGGGTTTCTAATCTCTTATCAGGGTGTAATAATATTAAAACCTATCTGATCAATTATTGATCATTAAGCTTATATAGAACAAACACATTCTTAGCAATATAATTATTTTAATTATATTTTCTACCGAATCCCTATCCGTAAATTAGGGTTAGGGTTTCTAAAGTTGTTAAGCACAACTCTACTCTATTTTCTCAGCCAATACACAAATTGACTAATTTTCAAAATTCGTATCACAGATACACAGTACCTTATTAACAGTCAATGTTAATAATAATAATAAAAAAAATTTATTCGTAAATTTTTAATTATTCGAAATCTCGGGTTATCACAGTACTGACAACCAGGCCGTTCCCAGGAAAGAGGGGGCTTTCCAATAAAAATTTCTCCTTACTGGCACGCGATTAGGTCACCAAACCTCTCCTTAGACAGAACTTTCTAGACATTGTCAATAATGTTATCTGATAATATTATTCAAATAATATGAATTATTGATCTGATAATGAAAAATACTGTGCAGTCACAATTATTGAAACAATAATAATATAAATATCAACGCAGCAATTATTGAATCAATAAAATAATGAACAATAATTACTGTAACAATTATTGAGTAGTTCCTTCTTACGTACGAATCAATAATTCAACAATACTGTGCAATACCGTGTGCTACTGTGCAACCACGCGTATTACTGTATTTTAACCACCAGGTAACCCAACAGTGTTAACGGTAACAATTTACGCCGTTATTTATAAAAATCCAAATTTGTCGTTTTCTTCATCCGACCGTTATTCTGTTATGGGGCCCACAATTGACTGCGCCGTCGTACGAATATTCCCGACAAAAAGAATATTCCGCGACCAAACGAATATTCCCCGACAACAATGATTATTTTATAACCACTTGTTTATTTTGTACAAATTTTCACATTTCACCCATAACCAAAGCATTATATCAAATTAACCCTTTTTAATTTAGAATAATGAATAAAGGAAAATTCAATTTTATTTATAATAAGTCGGGGTCTTACAACCTCCCCTCCTTATAAAATTTCATCCTCGAAATTGACGTACGTACCTGGTGTTTCGAACAGGTGAGGATACCTCGCTTTCATTTTCGATTCCAACTCCCATGTCATTTCCTCAATTGCATGGTTTCTCCACAAAACCTTAACTTGTGGTATAACCTTCGTGCGTAAGACATGCTCTTTCCTATCCAAAATCTCAATAGGTATCTCCTCGTATGTTAAATCTTCAGCTATCTCGTCTGGTTCTAAAGAAATAATGTGGTTCGGGTCTTTCACATATTTACGAAGCATAGATATGTGGAATATATTGTGAACACGAGACATACTTGGTGGTAACGCGAGTCTATAGGCTACGTTTCCTATTCGGTCAAGAATCTCAAATGGACCAACAAATCTTTGATTGAGCTTTCCTCTCTTTCCAAATCTTGTAACTCCCTTCCATGGAGCAACACGTAACAGTACATGATCTCCAATATTAAACTCCACGTCCTTTCTATAAAGATCAGCATAACTCTTTTGTCGATCTTGTGAAGTTTGAATACGTTATCTAATTATTTGGATCTTTTCTATAGTCATGCGTACTAATTCTGGTCCCAACAACGTTGCTTCTCCCACCTCGTCCCAGCATACTGGAGATCGACACTTTCGTCCATACAATGCCTCAAATGGAGCTATGCCTATATTTGCTTGATAACTATTGTTGTAAGAGAATTCCACCAGTGGCAAGTACTTATCCCAACTTCCTTTAAAATCTAGGACACAAAGTCTTAATAGATCTTCGAGGGTTTGAATAGTCCTCTCTGATTGTCCGTCCATTTGAGGATGGTATGCCGAACTGAATTGTAAATCCGTACCCATAGCTTTTTGCAAGCTAACCCAAAATCGTGAAGTGAATCTTGGGTCACGATCCGAAACTATGGATACTGGAATGCCATGCAATCTCATAATCTCATTCACGTACATACGAGCAAGACGTTCAAGGGAATAAGTCTCACGTATCGTCAAGAAATGGGCAGACTTGGTTAATCTATTAATAATAACCCAAATCGCATCTATACCTTGAGAAACCTTGGGAAGACCCATAATGAAATCCATAGTAATGTGTTCCCACTTCCATTCCGGAATCTCAAGTGGTTGCAATGGACCTTTTGGCATTTGATGCTCTGCCTTTACACGTTGACAAGTTAAACACCTTGAGATAAACTCCGCGATCTCTCTCTTCATATTATTCCACCAAAATGTATGTCGAATATCATGATACATTTTGGTACTCCCAGGATGGATTACAAACGGGGTGTTGTGTGCCTCCATCATGATTCTATGCTTCAAGTCAGAATTGTTCGAAACGCAAAGTCTAGAGTTGACTAGAAGTATTCCTTCTTCATCGATTCTTGCTTCTGGAATAGCACCTTCTTGCACTTTCTTCTTCATTTGTATTAGCCCCAGGTCCGTAGCTTGAGCAGCTTTAACTTTATCAATTAAAGTCGGTTCTACTCGTATATTCGCCATCATCATGTGGGTCCCTGGAGTCTTTAATTCTATCTCCATCCTTTGCAAGTCATACAAAATGGGCCTTTGCGTTGACAATATTGCACTCGTACTCGCATATGATCTTCTACTCAATGCGTCAGCTACTACGTTCGCTTTTCCAGGATGATATTGAATAGTGTGATCGTAATCTTTTAACAGCTCAAGCCAAAGTCGTTGCCGCATGTTGAGTTCTTTTTGGGTGAAGAAATATTTGAGGCTTTTATGGTCCGTATATATCTCCACTTTTTCCCCGTACAAGTAGTGTCTCCATATCTTCAACGAGAATACGACTGCTGCCAACTCCAAATCATGAGTAGGATAATTGCTCTCATATTCTTTGAGTTGTCGTGATGCATAGGCTATGACTTTCCTATGTTGCATGAGAACACATCCTAACCCCTTGCCAGAAGCATCGCTGTAGATAACAAATCCATCCGAACCAGATGGTATTGTCAGAACAGGTGCCGAAACGAGTCTCCTCTTGAGCTCTTGGAAGCTCTTCTCGCATTCCTCGCTCCATACGAATTTTACATCCATCCGAGTCAGCTAAGTTAACGGAGTAGCGATTCGAGAAAATCCTTCCACGAATCTCCGATAATAACCAGCTAAGCCCAGAAAGCTACGCACTTTGGTCACCGACTTTGGCTGCTCCCAACTTTGTATTGCTTCAATCTTCGCCGGGTCCACAGATACTCCATGTTTTGACACCACGTGCCCAAGGAATGCTACTTCCTCATGCCAGAACTCGTATTTCTTTAGCTTGGCATAAAGCTTGTGTTCACGAAGTCTTTGAAGTACTAGATTCAAATGGTGCTCATGATTTTCACGGCTTTTGGAATAGATGAGGATGTCATCAATAAAAACAACAACGAATTGATCCAAATATTCCTTGAATACTCGGTTCATCATATCCATGAAGGCAGCAGGGGCATTAGTCAATCCAAAAGACATGACTAAGAGTTCATAATGCCCGTACCGAGTTCTGAAGGCAGTCTTTGGAATATCCTCAGTTTTAATCTTCAGCTGATGATATCCAGAACGAAGATCGATCTTTGAAAAAAATTATGCTCCTTGCAACTGGTCAAACAGGCCATCAATGCGAGGTAGTGGATACCTATTCTTGATGGTGACATGGTTTAATTCTCGGTAGTCAATACAAAGTCGCATACTCTCGTCTTTCTTCTTTACGAATAAAACAGGAGCACCCCAAGGAGATGTACTAGGACGAATAAAACCTATGTCTAACAATTCCCGTAGTTGGACTTTTAACTCCTGAAGTTCAATAGGAGCCATTCGATATGGGATTTTAGAAATGGGTTTTGTACCCGGTTCAAGATCAATAAAGAATTCAACTTCACGTTCCGGGGGTAGACCGGGAAGTTCTTCGGGAAATACATCAGGAAATTCTCTAACCACAGAAATATTATTCAAATCTGACTTGTCTTTATTCAAATCCATAACATGGGCTAAGAAAGCTTGGCATCCGTTTTTCAATAAACGAATAGCTTTGTGGCTTGATATGACAGTGACTGATTTTAGTGGTTTAGTGGTTTGAATTCGTATGACAGGTTGGTTAGGAATATGAAAACTAACAACCTTACGAAAATATTCAATTTTGGCATGATGAATGGTTAACCAATCAATTCCTAAAATCACATCAAAAGCAAGTATCTTTAAAGAGATAAGATCCACAGGTAATGTGATAGTGCCAACTTGGATCATGCAAGATTTATAAACTGTAGATGTAACGAAGGTTTCACCCAATGGAGTTTTAATAGATAAATCAAAATCTAATTTCTCCGGAGTCAAGTTTAAACGTTGAGCACAAGCAGGAGAGATAAAAGAATGGGTAGAACCAGTATCTAGTAAGGTATAAACTTCGCAAGAATTCAAGATTAGCTTACCCGTGATCACTTCGTTTGGGTTCCTCACGTTTTGGCCAGTCACGACAAACGCTATTCTAGGAACAACTGATTTTGACTTATCCGGGACAGCCCTTGGAATCACCACTCCCGCTGAACTTGGTTTCGCTATAATACAATCTCGAGCGATGTGGCCTTCCTTTCCACAGTTGTAACATACCTTGGAATGTTGTGGACAGTTTGGGCTGATATGTCCCTCCTTCCCGCATTTGTAACATCTAATTGGCGGTCGTTCTCCTCCCCTAGAATTTGTTGTTGGTGCTGGTGCTGCTGCTGATGTCTTCCCGTCATTGTTGAATCTTCTCTTTCTAAAATTTCCACTTGAGTTACCTCTCCTATTATCATGGCCATGATTACCACCCTAGTGGTTACCGCCTTTGTCCGTATTCTTCCTTCCTCGCTGGTTATAATTGTTGTGATGACTGCTGTCACCGATATGACCCTGGTTGTGGTCCCTCGGTTGAATATACTCACTATCTCGCTCTAACAACTGAGCCCTGTTTACAACATCTGAATATAAAAATTTTTTATGAGATATAAGGTATTGACAAATCTCGGGTTTTAAACCTCTTAGAAACATCCGCGTCATGCGTTCCTCATTCTCCACCAAATGAGGTGCAAACCTGGACAACTCTGCGAACTTTGCCTCGTATTGAGACACCGTCATGTTATTCTGTTCGAGTCTAATAAACTCTACCTCTTTCTTATGACGAATACTTTCAGGAAAGTACTTGTCATTAAAAAGTTTCTGAAATCTTTCCCAAGACATGTTGAGTGCATCTGGTTGGGTACGCTTCACAGATTCCCACCAGTAATCTGCTTCACCACGAAACATAAAGGTAGCGAATGGAACCTTCTATTCCTCCGTGCATCCCAAGACATCGAATATCTTGGTAATTTTCTTGACCCATGTTTCTGCCATGATCGAATCCGGTTTTCCCTTAAATTCTGGTGGTCCCAACTCCTTAAACTGCTTGGCTGTGACAGACCCCGCGTTGCCATCATTTCCACCCGTATTTTGTACACGAGTCTCCCTCGTCTGATTTTGCATGAACTGCAAAAAGCTCCTAAACATTCCATCGTTCGTCGTTTGCTCGGTAGTGTTGTTTACAGGAGGAATATTGTCTTCCTGTTGCACGTTCTCCTGGTTTGTGACTAAAGGTTGCTCCACAGTCTCGTACCATTATTAATGTTCTCAGCAGCCATTCTTAAATACTGCCATAAAACAAGGGTTAATTAAACAAATTAACATGTCATATAATATCCCTATATTATGACCGATCAACAAATAAGCTTAGTTAGGACATACTAGCAAAGGATTTACTCATCTCTCCCCTCCTAGTTCTATTCCCCGATCTCCGCCAGAGACCATATCCCTAAGCTTTGATACCAACTGTGACGCCCCCAAAACAGGTATACAACACCCATTCTGAGTCGCCAAATACATGGTACATAAAGCAACTACAACTTTAATAATACAAATGTCGTGTGAAATACGACCATACATACTGTGAGTTTAAATACAATATTGTCTTCTAGACAATATCTACACCCAAATAAATCCACATTACAATTATTCAAACACTATTTTATATAAATAGTGAGGACTGCTTAAACATCTTTCTAGAAACATCACTCCATACCCCGACTCGATCCTGCTATGTTCTCACCTCCTGAGAAGAAAAATGGAACAAAAAGGAAAAGGATGAGCTCAACTAGCCCAATAAAGAATATTATGACTAAGATAATATACAACAAATTATCGTTAGTCTTCAACAGGGAAAAAAAATCTGATAGAATACAATAGACAACAAGTTTTAGATCAACAACTAACTACAGCGGAAACAGCAATCCATTAAAAGTGTCACGTAGAGGATGAATTCTACTATCTTCTAATATTTAAGAGTCCATCATCAATATTTTATCCCTGTAACAACAATCAATATACATCTTTAATCATCTTTGCACTACAGGCCAAAGATATTCATTTATATCACCGGTTGGTCATGTTCATCTCAACACCTGTTCATCTTTGCACTACAGGCCAAAGATATTCATCAGTAATCATTTATCTTTGTAGTACAGGCCAAAGATATTCAATAATATTATCATTAAGGACTGAGGATGATGAATAATATTTTAAAAAAAACGAATCTAGTTAGACAGAAGGACAAATATTAGGGATTTGTATAACAGTTTTGTCCAAGATCAATAATACTCCATAATAACCAATTTTGAAGCAGAATTCAAAAATAACGATCAAAACATGGATACAATCAAAGATAGTAGCCAAAATAGACATCTTGGACAAAAAGGAAAATTTTCATTTTTCGGTGAATAGTGCCGTATTCGAGAATAGTGCCGTATACGTGAATAGTAACCCCGACACAAAAAGTTTCAAATTCGATAAAAATTCAGAACAATACTTCGGCATAATGATATTGAAGAAATAATATCATATATGAAGAAAATAACATCCTTTACCTCAAAATAACCGTATTTCTGACTGAATTTCGGGTATAGTGCTGACAGAAACTCGCACCATATAGCAACACTCAAAGTATACTCACAAGAATACACTCGATAATATAGAGAGAGAAAGAGAGAAAACTTTTTTCTGGTGTGATTTTCAATTCTAACTTAGACCTCTATTTATAGGAAAATGCTAGAACGCCAAATGAGACTAAATTAATAAAATATTAATTTATTTATCTTACTTTTCTTAGCAGCCTTCTTTGATCAAAAACATTAGCCACCCATGTGCCAACAACCACAAAAACGTTTTTCTTAAATAAAATAATTAAAACTTCTAAAAATCAATTATTTCGGAACTCCGGAACTTCAATAATTCACAATAAATAGCTCTTTTATCAGAAAATTCGAATCTTGCGACTTTTTATAGGAAATTCAATTCTCTACAACTTTGCAGAATTTTTTTTTTCCAAATTCCAAACAGAAATTATCCGAAATCCACAAACGGGCGATTTTACAGTCTATAATCAATTTTCGGTCAAGAATTGTGCCACCGACACACAAAACATGTGTTAAACATTTAATGCCACAAAAATACTCTTCCTCCTCATATACTCATATATCCCACATTCATTGTAAACATACCACCGTTAATATATTATTAAATTAATATATTTAAATAAATTATTTTATCAGAAAAAGATAAAATATTAATTTTCAACAATTGTCACATTAAAAATTTCCTCCATCTATATCCACGTAAAATGAATATTTTCTTTATCATAATAATCAATAACTTATTATTCAAAAATAATATTACAGAATCACAGTACTGACAACCAGGCCGTTCCCAGGAAAGAGGGGGCTTTCCAATAAAAATTTCTCCTTACTAGCACGTAATTAGGTGACCAAACCTCTCCTTAGACAGAACTTTCTAGACATTGCCAATAATGTTATCTGATAATATTATTCAAATAATATGAATTATTGATCTGATAATGAAAAATACTGTGCAGTGACAATTATTGAAACAATAATAATATAAATATCAACGTAGCAATTATTGAATCAATAAAATAATGAACAATAATTACTATAACAATTATTGAGTAGTGTCTTCTTACGTACGAATCAATAATACTGTGCAATACCGTGTGCTACTGTGCAACCACGCGTATTACTGTATTTTAACCACCAGGTAACCCAACAGTGTTAACGGTAACAATTTACGTCGTTATTTATAAAAATTCAAATTTGTCGTTTTCTTCATCCGACCGTTATTCTGTTATGGGGCCCACAATTGACTGCGCCGTCGTACGAATATTCCCGACAAAAAGAATATTCCACGACCAAACGAATATTCCCTGACAACAATGATTATTTTATAACCACTTGTTTATTTTGTACAAATTTTCACATTTCACCCATAACCAAAGCATTATATCAAATTAACCCTTTTTAATTTAGAATAATGAATAAAGGAAAATTCAATTTTATTTATAATAAGTCGGGGTCTTACAATCTCCCCTCCTTATAAAATTTCGTCCTCGAAATTGACGTACGTACCTGGTGTTTCGAACAGGTGAGGATACCTCGCTTTCATTTTCGATTCCAACTCCCATGTCATTTCCTCAATTGCATGGTTTCTCCACAAAACCTTAACTTGTGGTATAACCTTCGTGCATAAGACATGCTCTTTCCTATCCAAAATCTCAACAGGTATCTCCTCGTATGTTAAATCTTCAGCTATCTCGTCTGGTTCTAAAGCAATAATGTGGTTCGGGTCTTTCACATATTTACGAAGCATAGATATGTGGAATACATTGTGAACACGAGACATACTTGGAGGTAACGCGAGTCTATAGGCTACGTTTCCTATTCGCTCAAGAATCTCAAATGGACCAACAAATCTTGGATTGAGCTTTCCTCTCTTTTCAAATCTTGTAACTCCCTTCCATGGAGCAACACGTAACAGTACATGATCTCCAATATTAAACTCCACGTCCTTTCTATGAAGATCAGCATAACTCTTTTGTCGATCTTGTGAAGTTTGAATACGTTGTCGAATCATTTGGATCTTTTCTGTAGTCATGCGTACTAATTCTGGTCCCAACAACGTTGCTTCTCCCACCTCGTCCCAGCATACTGGAGATCGACACTTTCGTCCATACAATGCCTCCAATGGAGCCATGCCTATACTTGTTTGATAACTGTTGTTGTAAGAGAATTCCACCAATGGCAAGTACTTATCCCAACTTCCTTTAAAATCTAGGACACAAAGTCTTAATAGATCTTCGAGGGTTTAAATAGTCCTCTCTGATTGTCCGTCTGTTTGAGGATGGTATGCCGAACTGAATCGTAAATCCGTACCCATAGCTTTTTGCAAGCTAACCCAAAATCGTGAAGTGAATCTTGGGTCACGATCCGAAACTATGGATACTGGCATGCCATGCAATCTCATAATCTCATTCACGTACATACGAGCAAAACGTTCAAGGGAATAAGTCTCACGTATCGGCAAGAAATGGGCAGACTTGGTTAATCTATCAATAATAACCCAAATTGCATCTATACCTTGAGAAACCTTGGGAAGACCCATAATGAAATCCATAGTAATATGTTCCCACTTCCATTCCGGAATCTCAAGTGGTTGCAATGGACCTTTTGGCATTTGATGCTCTGCCTTTACACGTTGACAAGTTAAACACCTTGAGATAAACTCCGTAATCTCTCTCTTCATATTATTCCACCAAAATGTATGTCGAATATCATGATACATTTTGGTACTCCAAGGATGGATTACAAACGGGGTGTTGTGTGCCTCCATCATGATTCTATGCTTCAAGTCAGAATCGTTCGAAACGCAAAGTCTAGAGTTGACTCGAAGTATTCCTTCTTCATCGATTCTTGCTTCTGGAATAGCACCATCTTGTACTTTCTTCTTCATTTGTATCAGCCACAGGTCCGTAGCTTGAGCAGCTTTAACTTTATCAATTAAAGTCGGTTCTACTCGTATATTCGCCGTCATCATGTGGGTCCCTGGAGTCTTTAATTCTATCTCCATCCTTTGCAAGTCATACAAAATGGGCCTTTCCGTTGACAATATTGCACTCGTACTCGCATATGATCTTCTACTCAATGCGTCAGCTACTACGTTCACTTTTCCAGGATGATATTGAATAGTGTGATCGTAATCTTTTAACAGCTCAAGCCAAAGTCGTTGCCGCATGTTGAGTTCTTTTTGGGTGAAGAAATATTTGAGGCTTTTATGGTCCGTATAAATCTCCACTTTTTCCCCGTACAAGTAGTGTCTCTATATCTTCAACGAGAATACGACTGCTGCCAACTCCAGATCATGAGTAGGATAATTCCTCCCATATTGTTTGAGTTCTCGTGAGGCATAGGCTATGACTTTCCTATGTTGCATGAGAACACATCTTAACCCCTTGCCAGAAGCATCGCTGTAGATAACAAATCCATCCGAACCAGATGGTATTGTCAGAACTGGTGCCGAAATGAGTCTCCTCTTAAGCTCTTGGAAGCTCTTCTCGCATTCCTCACTCCATACGAATTTTGCATCCTTCCGAGTCAGCTGAGTTAACGGAGTAGCGATTCGAGAAAATCCTTCCACGAATCTCCGATAATAACCAGCTAAGCCCAAAAGCTACGCACTTCGGTCACCGACTTTGGCTTCTCCCAACTTTGTATTGCTTCAATCTTCGCCGGGTCCACAGATACTCCATGTTTTGACACCACGTGCCCAAGGAATGCTACATCCTCAAGCCAGAACTCGTATTTCTTTAGCTTGGCATAAAGCTTGTGTTCACAAAGTCTTTGAAGTACTAGATTCAAATGGTGCTCATGATCTTCACGGCTTTTGGAATAGATGAGGATGTCATCAATAAAAACAACAACGAATTGATCCAAATATTCCTTGAATACTCGGTTCATCATATCCATGAAGGCAGCAGGGGCATTAGTCAATCCGAAAGACATGACTAAGAATTCATAATGCCCGTACCGAGTTATGAAGGCAGTCTTTGGAATATCCTCAGTTTTAATCTTCAGCTGATGATATCCAGAACTAAGATCTATCTTTGAAAAAAATCATGCTCCTTGCAACTGGTCAAACAGATCATCAATGCGAGGTAGTGGATACCTATTCTTGATGGTGACATGGTTTAATTCTCGGTAGTCAATACAAAGTCGCATACTCCCGTCTTTCTTCTTTACGAATAAAACAGCAACACCCCAAGGAGATGTACTAGGACGAATAAAACCGATGTCTAACAATTCTCGTAGTTGGACTTTTAACTCCTGAAGTTCAATAGCAGCCATTCGATATGGGGTTTTAGAAATGGGTTTTGTACCCGGTTCAAGATCAATAAAGAATTCAACTTCACGTTCCGGGGGTAGACCGGGAAGTTCTTCGGGAAATACATCAGGAAATTCTCTAACCACAGAAATATTATTCAAATCTGACTTGTCTTTATTCAAATCCATAACATGGGCTAAGAAAGCTTGGCATCCATTTTTCAATAAACGAATAGCTTTGTGGCTTGATATGACAGTGACCGATTTTAGTGGTTTAGTGGTTTGAATTCGTATGACAGGTTGGTTAGGAATATGAAAACTAACAACATTACGAAAGTAATCAATTTTGGCATGATGAGTGGCTAACCAATCAATTCCTAAAATCACATCAAAAGCCAGTATCTTTAAAGAGATAAGATCCACAGGTAATGTGATAGTGCCAACTTGGATCATGCAAGATTTATAAACTATAGATGTAACGAAGGTTTCACCCAACGGAGTTTCAATAGATAAATCAAAATCTAATTTCTCTGGAGTCAAGTTTAAACGTTGAGCACAAGCAGGAGAGATAAAAGAATGGGTAGAACCGGTATCTAGTAAGGTATAAACTTCGCAAGAATTCAAGATTAGCTTACCCGTAATCACTTCGTTTGGGTTCCTCACGTTTTGGCCAGTCACGACAAACGCTCTTCTAGGAACAGCTGATTTTGACTTATCCGCTGAACTTGATTTCGCTATAGTACAATCTCGAGCGATGTGGCCTTCTTTTCCACAGTTGTAACATATCTTGGATTGTTGTGGACAGTTTGGGCTGATATGTCCCTCCTTCCCGCATTTGTAACATCTAACTGGCGGTCGTTCTTCTCCCCTAGAATTTGTTGTTGGTGCTGGTGCTGCTGCTGATGCCTTCCCGTCATTGTTGAATCTTCTCTTTCTGAAATTTCAACTTGAGTCACCTCTCCTATTATCATGGCCACGATTACCACCCTAGTGGTTACCGCCTTTGTCCGTATTCTTCCTTCCTCGTTGGTTATCATCGTTATGATGACTGCTGTCACCGATATGACCCTGGTTGTGGTCCCTCGGTTGAATATACTCACTATCTCGCTCTAACAACTGAGCCCTGTTTACAACATCTGAATATAAAGAAAATTTATGAGATATAAGGTATTGACAAATCTCGGGTTTTAAACCTCTCAGAAACATCCGCGTCATGCGTTCCTCATTCTCCACCAAATGAGGTACAAACTTGGACAACTCTGCGAACTTTGCCTCGTATTGAGACACCGTCATGTTATTCTATTCGAGTCTAATAAACTCTACCTGTTTCATATGACGAATACTTTCAGAAAAGTACTTGTCATTGAAAATTTTTTAAAATCTCTCCCAAGACATGTTGAGTGCATCTGGTTGGGTACGCTTCACAGATTCCCACCAGTAATCTGCTTCACCACGAAACATAAAGTTAGCGAATGGAACCTTCTGTTCCTCCGTGTATCCCAAGACATCGAATATCTTGGTAATTTGTTTGACCCATGTTTCTGCCATGATCGGATCCGGTTTTCCCTTAAATTCTGGTGGTCCCAACTCCTTAAACTGCTTGGCTGTGACAGACCGCGCGTTGCCATCATTTCCACCCGTATTTTGTACACGAGTCTCCCTCGTCTGATTTTACATGAACTGCAAAAAGCTCCTAAACATTCCATCGTTCATCGTTTGCTCGGTAGTGTTGTTTACAGGAGGAATATTGTCTTCCTGTTGCACGTTCTCCTGGTTTGTGACTAAAGGTTGCTCCACAGTCTCGTACACTCCATTGATAATGTTCTCAGCAGCCATTCTTAAATACTGTCATAAAACAAGGGTTAATTAAATAAATTAACATGTCATATAATATCCCTATATTATATTATGACCGACCAACAAATAAGCTTAGTTAGAACACACTAGCAAAGGATTTACTCATCTCTCCCCTCCTAGTTCTATTCCCCGATCTCCGCCAGAGACCATATCCCTAAGCTTTGATACCAACTGTGACGCCCCCAAAACAGGTATACAACACCCATTCTGAGTCGCCAAATACATGGTACATAAAGTAACTACAACTTTAATAATGCAAATGTCGTGTGAAATACGACAATAAATATATACTGTGAGTTTAAATACAATATTGTCTTTTAGACAATATCTACACCCAAATAAATCCTCATTGTAATTATTCAAACACTATTTTACATAAATAGTGAGGACTGCTTAAACATCTTTCTAGAAACATCACTCCATACCCTGACTCGATCTTGCTATGTTCTCACCTCCTGAGAAGAAAAATGGAACAAAAAGAAAAATGATGAGCTCAACTAGCCCAATAAAGAATATTATGACTAAGATAATATACAACAAATTATCGTTAGTCTTCAATAGGGAAAAAAAATCTGATAGAATACAATAGACAACAAGTTTTAGATCAACAACTACAGCGGAAATAGCAATCCATTAGAAGAGTCACGTAGAAGATGAATTCTACTATCTTCTAATATTTAAGAGTCCATCATCAATATTTTATCCCTGTAACAACAATCAATATACATCTTTAATCATTTTTGCACTACAGGCCAAAGATATTCATTTATATCACCGGTTGGTCATGTTCATCTCAACACCTGTTCATTTTTGCACTACGACCCAAAGATATTCATCAGTAATCATTTATCTTTGCACTACAGGCCAAAGATATTTAATAATATCATCATTAAGGACTAAGTATGATGAAAAATATTTTAAAAAAACGAATCCAGTGAGTTAGAAGGAAAAATATTAGGGATTCGTATAACAGTTTTATCCAAGATCAATAATACTCCATAATAACCAATTTTGAAGCAGAATTCAAAAATAACGATCAAAACATGGATACAATAAAAAATAATAGCCAAAATAGACATCTTGGACAAAAAGGAAAATTTTCATTTTTCGGTGAATAGTGCCGTATTCGAGAATAGTGTCGTATACGTGAATAGTGTCGTATACGTGAATAGTAACCCCGACACAAAAAGTTTCAAATTCAATAAAAATTCAGATCAATACTTCGGCATAATGATATTGAAGAAATAATATCATATATGAAGAAAATAACATCCTTTACCTCAAAATAACCGTATTTCTGACTGAATTTTGGGTATAGTGCTGACAAAAACTCGCACCGTATAGCAACACTCAAAGTATACTCACAAGAATACACTCGATAATATAGAGAGAGAAAGAGAGAAAACTTATTTCTGGTGTGATTTTCAATTCTAACTTAGACCTCTATTTATAGGAAAATGCTAAAACGCCAAAGGAGACTAAATTAATAAAATATTAATTTATTTATCTTATTTTTCTTAACAGCTTTCTTTGATCAAAAACATCAGCCACCCATGTGCCAACAACCACAAAAACGTTTTTCTTAAATAAAATAATTAAAACTTCTAAAAATCAATTATTTCGGAACTCTGGAACTTCAATAATTCACAATAAATAGCCCTTTTATCAGAAAATTCAAATCCCGCGACTTTTTATAGGAAATTCAATTCTCTATAACTTTGCAGAAGAAAATTTTTCCAAATTCCAAACAGAAATTATTCGAAATCCACAAACGGGCGATTTTACAGTCTATAATCAATTTTTGGTCAAGAATTGTGTCCACCGACACACAAAACATGTGTTAAACATTTAATGCCACAAAAATACTCTTCCTCCTCATATACACATATATCCCACATTCATTGTAAACATATCACCGTTAATATATTATTAAAATAATATATTTAAATAAATCATTTTATCAGAAAAAGATAAAATATTAATTTTCAACAATTGTCACATTAAAATTTTTCTCCATCTATATCCACGTAAAATGAATATTTTCTCTATCATAATAATAAATAACTTATTATTCAAAAATAATATTACAGAATCACAGTACTGACAACCAGGCCGTTCCCAGGAAAGCTTCCAATAAAAATTTCTCCTTACTAGCACGTAATTAGGTGACCAAACCTCTCCTTAGACAGAACTTTCTAGACATTGCCAATAATGTTATCTGATAATATTATTCAAATAATATGAATTATTGATCTGATAATGAAAAATACTGTGCAGTGACAATTATTGAAACAATAATAATATAAATATCAACGCAGCAATTATTGAATCAATAAAATAATGAACAATAATTACTGTAACAATTATTGAGTAGTGCCTTCTTACGTACGAATCAATAATTCAACAATACTGTGCAATACCGTGTGCTACTGTGCAACCACGCGTATTACTGTATTTTAACCACCAGGTAACCCAACAGTGTTAACGGTAACAATTTACGCTGTTATTTTTAAAAATCCAAATTTGTCGTTTTCTTCATCCGACCGTTATTCTGTTATGGGGCCCACAATTGACTGCACTGTCGTACGAATATTCCCGACAAAAAGAATATTCCACGACCAAACAAATATTCTCCGACAACAATGATTATTTTATAACCACTGGTTTATTTTGTAAAAATTTTCACATTTCACCCATAACCAAAGCATTATATCAAATTAACCCTTATTAATTTAGAATAATGAATAAAGAAAAATTTAATTTTATTTATAATAAGTCGGGGTCTTACATTATTGGCTACAGAATAAGTACTTGAGGGGATCAGCCTCGCGTACACAATGTATATGCATAAAATTTAAATCTGCTCTTTGTATCTTATATTAGATACCTGTGGTATTCCCCTATCATAAAAAGGGTGTTCTTTCAGTCTAAGAATCCTTACCATCAATTGGTTTGGATGACTTTTATAAAATTTCATACATTTTGTCTAACCGAACAAAGGTTCAGACTCTATCTGACACAGTTCAAGAATTATAGAACTTTTAATGATGTACCAGTCCAAGACTGTACGAACTCGAGTGCACTAAGTGGGAATATCAATAATATCGATATGGAATAATTGTAAGGTAATTAAACCACTTAATAGCATGTTTGGAAATAAATTTCAAGCTTAAATGAATAACTTTCAATTCAACAATAACCTACTCAATGTAATATGAGGAGGATAGGAAACTTTCACAAAACTCAAAGTTGTGTAAGTTAGGAAACTTGCAACACAGTAAAAATAGTGTTCGGATACTTGCTCAAGTAAAAGAGTAAGAATTAATGAACTTGCACAACCGAAGAGTGAAGTTCAAGGAACTAGCTCAATAATATTTTGAGTAAGGTTAGGGAACTTGCCTGTTTGCTCAGCTACAATATAATTCTAGCTTTATTTAACTTGCGTTGAAACGACCTAACATTAATAAGTCGGTCTTTCCAATTAGTATACGTAAACTAGTATGAGTCTACACTTACAAGAATCAAATCATCACATAACATGTTTCTTAACAAGTTATATGACATATTGGTCATATATTACAAGGTAAAGAGATCATACAAGCATGCATTGAAACTTCAGAATCAAAAAACAGAATCTTAGCAAGATTGCAGGATGGCGCAGCTGCGCCTGGTCTAGGCTTAGGGATGGCACAGCTGCGCTGTCCCTTGGCCAGACCAGGTTTGAGCTTTTCTCTCCTGACTTCAGTTCAACTCTAACACACCAATTACACATATATTTTAACATACATACACGATAGAGTTTTTCACATAACATAAGACTATTCTTGAGTTCATTACAATAAGTCTAATTTACAATTTATTTGTCATTAAAGCATAAAAATCATGTAACCATCATGCTCAATACATATGTATCATGTCTAGGGATAATATAGACATAACATGACAACTTAACCCTTTAGCATCTAGATATTCATGTAATGCACCTACATTTTTACAAATACGCTCAAGGTTGCCTTTGAAATCACTTTAGCACGAATGATGCAATCCAACACATGTAAGACAAATCTAAAACCTTTATCATAAGTAAATAAGTTATGATAATCTCTTTTCAAAATTAGAAACTATATCTTGTAATCATTCATGTCCATTAGCTTAATATACTAAGCTTTTTTTTCTAACACCAAGCTTATCAAGTTGATCATGAATATAATAGCTATGAATCATATATCATGCGTATTTAGGTTCCAAATCAGTCATGTACATGAACCACTAAGTTCAGAACTTGTGAACATAAGTTTTCCACAAGGTTAGTTTTGAAAACTTTAAGTTTTGTTACAAACTTTCTTACGAATCCAAGTTGATTACTTCATACCACATAAGAAAACTTTATATATCATGTTATACTTCTATTCAGGTACATATATGAGTTATCATACCAAATTGTCAATGCTTAGCATAACAGAAACCATTAATTGAATCTGAGGTACGGCACAGCTGCGTTGTACCCTAGTACAAATAGGGCACAACTGCGTCATGCCTGCACCAGAGGCAGTAGCCTGCACCAGAGGCAGTAACCTGCTCTGTTCTGCAGAGCATCAAACATCAACAATTCTTCTTGATTTAAACATGCTTAATACCAACATTTAAGAGTTCTTATATGCAAGCCTACTTCCTAAGAAGATTATAGCATGCTAATTCACTTTAATTGACAGAGAATTCCAAGTGATTTTAAGAATTTGACAAAAACCCAACTAAGAACAAAAGCTTAGGATTTATACCTCTTGAAGCTTAATAGACTTAGTTTCTTCCTGCTGTGATTGCTAACCTCTTCTTAGGACAACACACACAAACTCAAATTATCAGTGTTTCAAGAACCAAAACAAACAACGTAAACTGAAGATTGGGCTACTATTTATAGAAAAAATTAGGACTGGGCAATTATATTGCACTGAGGTTGAACTCATGGTGCATTAGAAGAAAACATTGGATGATTTGGAGTTAGCCTTTTTGATCAGCTAAGTTTTATGCAATAAAGAAATAGCCCATTGTTCATGTGCTAGGAGGTCACTCATTTTGGGACGAAAATCCAATCTCAGCAACAAGCTTAGTTTTAGTTCAATTCAGTTATTTTATTTATCACAAATGGGTTTTAATATCCAATTGTTACTATATTAAGAAAATTAGGGATTACTTAAATACTCACATAATATAATCCATGCACATTAAATACACGCAATAAAATAACACCGTTAGGTATTATTGTTCGAGTAACTCCATAATTATATTTTACTACTCATATAACCTCATCATTAATGTGACACACCCAAAATAGGTATACATCACCCATCTTGAGTCACCAAATACATGGTACAAAATTCAAATACAACTTAATAATACAACTGTCGTGTAAAATACGACAAAACATAAACTGAGAGTTTTAATATGAATATTGTCTTCTAGACAGTATTAAACTCAAATGGAGTCCTCTATACATTTATTATCACACTATTCTATAGAATAGTGAGGACTACTAATGCTATCATCTGGACCGTCACTCCGTTCCTTGACTAGTCCCGGCTACGTTCTAATTTCTTGAAGAGAACAATGAAAGCAAAAGGGTGAGCTCAATTAGCCCAATAAGAAATATTATGACTAAGATATTGCAGAATAATTTATCGATAGCCTTCAACAGTGTTAAACTGATAAAATATAACAAACATCAAGTTTAACTGTAGTGGAACAAGCAATCCATTAGAAGAGTCAAGTAGAGCACAAAATCTACTATCTTCTATGATTTAAAAAGGTTTTTCATCACTTTTATTGCTGAGATTCAGCTTAATAAATAATCCACATCATCGAATCACCCCTGCACTACGGCCAAGGATATTCTTTAATATCACGACCACAAATTATCCATGCACTATGGGCCAAGGATATTCGTGTATTCATCAACGATCATGATCATGCCAACAACTGTCCATCAATGCACTACGAGCCAATGAGGACTTTTACCATATCACTTGTAACATTACGGTCATGATTATACCGAATAATCCCGGGTCATAATAATACCAAGTCCATTTATGCACTACATGTCACAGATGACTTTTAACACAATATAAACATGAGGATGATGACAATGATATAAGAATTCAATAAAAACAAGTTCAAGGATAAATTTTTAAGGATTTATAATTTAATTTATATAGAAATCAATAACGTACAAATTGTCAACATGATACTGCTTTGTGAAATAAAATTCAAGAATAATATTATACCAAAAATAATTTGTACCGAAAAAGAATCAATTTTTATCATGAATAGTACCCTAGGTGAATAATACTTTAGTGAATAGTATCCCGTGAATAGTACTTCAGGAATAGTAACCCCGTGAGTAGTACTCCGCCATGAAAAAGTTAAAACTTATCAAAAATACTCAGAATAATATTTCCATGAAAAAATACTGGATGAAGCGCAAATATCAAGGATATTCTACTAATTTCATGGAGTTTAGAAGTCAAAACTTTAACAAAACGAGTATAGAATTCGAAATCTGAAATGAAACAATATTACTTACATACTACAAAGTATGGAAGAAAATATTAGTTCAAGCGAATATTGAATAAAAATAACATCCCTTACCTTGAAAAGAAGAGTATTCCAACTGGTATAGCGGGGATATTCTTGAAGAAAACTTTCATTGTATTCTACGCTCAAAGCTTTCTAAAACTCTAAAGAAATACGCTCAATATTATAGAAGAAGAATTCTCTGATTCTGGTGTGATTTTCAAAACTAACTAAGCATCATATTTATAGGAGAATGGAAGGATACTATTTGAATATTAAAATCACAGACGCACAATGGCAATATTCACGGGCGAATTCAGCCGGCGAAAATGTTTTAATTTTTTTGATGTACTATACATCACTATGCAATAAAATATTCTAATAAAATAAAAAACCTTAAATAAAATATAATATATTCTATTTATAATCTAATAAAACAAAACTTGCAATATATATATATATATATATATATATATATATATATATGAAAGTAGTATGCATACAAGCCAATCATGTTTGATGATAAAGCATATACTTTATAACAATCTTATTCATTTATTAATAAAAAGTATTTATTTATTAAAGGCTTTTAATTATCTACATGATGCTGTTTTATATTATGTGATAAACCCATAGTTTTAAGCAATGCTTTTAGAATAATGATGATGATCATTATAATGAGATCTAAATTCTTAGAAAGCTTAAAACTAAAATAGTTCCCAATCGTTGGATTACTAAATTGGGGATTAGTGAATCCGGATAGATTGGTACATACGTTGCTTGCTCATTGGATGAGGATGATTGATCTCATGATCATTTGTGTGGAGACACTAAAGCAAGTATGTAGGTGCTTATTGGAGAATAAGTTCACTGAACGTGACTCGTTAAGGATACCTAATGGAGTTTTACTTGCCTGTCAATAGGAATTCCTGTAGTGATAGTAGTACAAGTGATCCTTGGACTTGAGATCATCATATTATCTTGTGTATGATGAGTTATACTTTGACTTACTCCTTAAGACCCTTAGGGTATATCAAAGGGTATGCTTGGGTATAATAAATTATATATGGAGATAATGTATGATCAATAAAGAATCTACCACTTCTAGTAAAAGAAGAGAAATGTCCTATGTGATTCGATAAATGACAACCAAATAGTTCTTGGCCAAGGCAGAATGAAATTAGAAAGGAGTTTCTAATTTGCATTATTTGGAGTTGTGCATTTAGAGTCGAAATACATATAATTAAATAAAATAAGACTTGACAGAAATTCCATGTCTTATATTTAATTGGGACATTGTATGGTGGAAGGATTGAATTGTACGGCAACTATTTACTCAAAGGTTCTTTTATGATTAATGTTGAAATCTATATTATCTGGAAAGTCGTTGATCGCTAGGGAGGCTTATCCCTATTGTAGAATAAATATTATTTATTTAAATAAATTATTAGTTTAATTTATTTATTTAAATAAGATTAGAATTGTTCTAATTGATTTATTCACAACCGATTTAATATGGAGAACCTAAAGGGTCACACCATAAAAGGAAGAATAATTATTTAAGAAGTTAATGGCATAATCGTAATAATAAGTTAAGTATATTTAATTTAATCTATGGTGATAGAATAAATTAAATAGCTTAATATTTATTATTTAATATTTTGGAAATATTAAATATAAATTAATAAGAGGAGTCTTATTATTATTATTACGATTATTATTATTTAATTCCTAAAGGAGTTTGGGAATTAATTAATAAAAGTACTCTCAAATATCCTAATAGGATTAGGAGGCAAATTAATTAAAAGAGTTTAATTAATTATCCCTAATAAGATTAGGGAGCTTAATTAATCAAAAGGTTAATTAATTATTCCTAATAAGATTAGGAGCCTAATTAATTAAAAGAGTTTAATTAATTAAAATAAAACCCAATTCCTTAATTGTTAAGGATGGGTTGCCCACATCTATAAATAAGAGGAGTCTTATTATGGGTGTGGGAGAGGTTGACGTATTATTAGAATACGCAATTTCAATAGTTGGGAGAGTACACCCCTTTCTATAGAGATAGAAAACCAGGGTTTTGCCAAATACCCATCTTCTTGAATCTCTATTCTTCCTTGGTGGATCACCTCTAGAGGCCAAACACTTGGGTGACTAACGTTGATCAAAGGAAGGAACCAAACCCGGTGGATTCAAGATGAACGCGAAAAGGATTGGAGGTGAACTTGTACCTGAGGAAGCTTGGATCTTCAAGGGTATGATTCTTGTTCTTTCTTTTTCGTCTAATTAATAATTGCGCATAAAGGGTGATCCGGGTATATGGTTTGTAAAATTTTAAAACTCTGATTTTACACGCTTCCGCTAATTTTGTGCAATTTGATTGTGTTCATGAATATTACAATCCTAACAATATATATATATATATATATGCGTGTGTGTGTGAGACCCCGAATTTTATGAAATAAAAGTATTCAATTTTTCTATTTTGGTAAATAGTTAAATTGATAAAAGTTTAAAGTTAAGGGTAATATGTGAATTTTTTTACAAAGTAAGCAAGTTGATATAAAATATTCGTTGTGTCGGGGAATATTCGATTAGTCGGGGAATATTCTTTTTGTCGTGGAATATTCGTACGACGGTACAATCATTAGTGGACCCCACAACAGAATTATTGTCGGATTGAGAAAACGACAAAAAATATTTTTATGAAAATAATGGCAAAAGTTTTACCGTTAAAACTGTTGAACTACTCGGTACTAAAAGTACAGTAATACGCGTGGTTGTATAGTAGCACACGATATTGATTATTGATGTTTACGTGATAAGTCACTCAGTTTTGTTTTATTAGTATTATTAATGTAATAAAATAGAAAAGCTTTTTATATAAAACAGAATACTTTTATAAAGTTATTCTATAAATAGAATATATTATATTCTATTATGCATAATATTTTGCATAGTAATTTTTTTTTATATAAAATAGAATACTTTTATAAAGTTATTCTATAAATAGAATATATTATATTCTATTATGCATAATATTTTGCATAGTAATTTTTTTTATATAAAATAGAATACTTTTATAAAGTTATTCTATAAATAGAATATATTATATTTTATTATGCATAGTGTTGCATAGTGCCTGCATAGTGCTTTGCATAGTAAAATCTTTTTATATAAAACATAATACTTTTATAAAGTTATTCGTTTTATTAGATTATAAAAAGAATATATTATATTTTATTTAAAAGATTTTGCTTTAAATATTGACCGTCTAATTAAAAGTAAATCAATTTGGACCGTTCATGAATTAGTTACTATGCAGTCCATTCTTCTAAAAATAGAAACTCATTCCTTCATTATTTCTTACGAATTCACTGAAACTCTAGAGAGAAACTATAGAGAGAGTTCTTTTTCTATAATCTTGAGCGTATTTCTTTAGAGTTTAAGAAAGCTTTGAGCGTAGTGCAAGTTTTCTTCCAGTATATCCTCGCCCTACCAGTCAGAATACTTTTCTTTTACGGTAATAAGAGTGTAGCTGGGTCGAGAGGGGGTATTAAGAGGATTAGAACGGTGGTCTCTAGCTGTGGAGGTTCTCCCTAAACAATATAGAAAAGTGTGTTGTATTCTATACATCATTTAGTAGTTATATTTGGTGAATCATATAGGGTGAGGCGAACCCAACGTTGGAAGGGTGTTTTTGCCACTATCATACAAGATGTCTAATGACATACAACCTCGTGTTATCATAAGATATGGTTGTGCACATCCACTTGCTGAATATATCTACGAGCACTACCTATATGATCTTGGAATATATTTGAAATATAATTTTCACTTAGAGACAACAAAGATAATTATATGTCAAGAGAAGACTCACCATTAGAAAGAAGATGATAGTAATCTTCTTATTTTTCTTTGGAGACTTTTGGGTCAACCAAGGATAATTCTGTGGACATATGATATCTATTATAACCTGGACGCATGGCCTCCCATGTACGAAGGTTTCCTCAAGCACTTTCCAAAGATTTTAGTTTCTAAAACAATTTTTGACTGTACTTTTATATAAAGTACCATTGTAAGGTTGTGGTCGAGGTACCATGAGAGTTACATACATTTGTATTAAAACTCATAGTTAACTGTGGTCGTATTCTATACAACAACTAAACAGTTGTATAAATGAAGTTGTATTTGAATTTTGTACCATGTATCTGATGACTCAGAATGGGTGATGTATACCTAATTTTGGGGGCGTCACAATATATATATATATATATATATATATAACAAAAACATATAATTATATATATATATATATATATATATATATTAGTTTCCTTTCCTTCACGTAACTTCTCTTTCCCCCCATTCCCAATTTTCAGATTCTAAAGTACCATGTGCCCCCCATGTGCCCCACCTTTATTATATTAAATAATTTTCTACCGATTATTTTGAAAAATGGGTAAATGATTATCCATAAAATAAGACAATTTACAAAAAATACTTCATAAAAATCCCCTCAATATTTTTAACAAAATTTATCATCATTATTATAATTCGCAATATTTAACAACCAGGTCATTCCCAAGAAAGAGGGGGTTTCTAATAAGGATTTTTCCCTATTGGCGCGTAATTAGGTGACCAAACCTCTCATTGACAGAACTTCTAGACATCGCCAATATTGCAAATAATAATATTAATAACTTTGTCGTCTCAATTATTGATTTAATAATATATAAAATATTGATAATAATTTAATCAAATAACGTGAGATACTATGCAGCAATTACTATAGCAATAATTGAGTAAAATTGAGTGACTTCTTACGTAAGCATCAATAATCAAAACCCTGTGCTACTATGCAATCACGCGTATTACTATAATTTTAACACCGGGTATTTCAACAGTTAACGGTAAAACTTCCGCCGTTATTTTTATAAAAAGATATTTCTGTCGTTTTCTCATTCCGACAATAATTTTGTTGTGGGGTCCAATAATGATTGTGCCGTCGTACGAATATTCCCTGTTAAAATGAATATTCCCTGACCAATCAAATATAATATAACATCTTGCGTACTTTGCAAAATTTATAAATATTACCCACAACTATAACATTATATCAAATTTACTCCTTAATATTCAAAAATGATATTTATAGAAAATTCATCTTTATTCATAAAAGTTGGGGTCTTACAACCTCCCCTCTTATGAAATTTTCCCTCGAAATTAGGGTACATACCTGGTATGACGAAGAGGTGAGGATACCTTAATCTCATTTTAGATTCTAACTCCCAAGTCAGTTCTTCAACATCGTGGTTTCTCCACAAAACTTTAACTTGAGGTATAACCTTGGAGCGTAAAATATGTTCCTTCTTATCCAAGATTTTAACAGGAACCTCTTCATACATTAAATCTTCCGCTATATCTTCTGGTTCTAACTCAATAATGTGGTTCGGGTCTTCCACATATTTACGTAACATGGATATGTGAAAAGCGTTATGAACATGAGACATACTTGGCGGTAAGGCGAGTCTATAGGCCACAGTTCCTACTCGATCAAGGATTTTAAATGGACCAATGAATCGATGATTGAGCTTTCCTCTCTTTCCAAATCTAGTAACTCTCTTCCATGGAGCAACACGTAACAACATATGTTCTCCAACGTTGAATTCCACGTCTTTCCGATGAAGATCAGCATAACTCTTTTGACGATCTTGTGAGGTTTTTATACGTTGTCGGATCATTTGAATCTTTTTCGTTATCATGCGTACCAATTCTAGTCCCAACAACGTTGCTTCATCCACCTCATCCCAACATACTAGAGAATGACACTTTCTTCCATACAACGCCTCAAATGGAGCCATGTCGATACTTGCTTGATAACTGTTGTTATAGGAGAATTCCACTAATGGCAAAAACTTGTCTCAACTTCCCTTGAAGTCAAGGACACATAGTCTTAAAAAATCTTCAAGAGTTTGAATAGTCCTCTCCGACTGCCCGTTCGTTTGAGGATGATATGCCGAACTAAATCGTAAATCCGTGCCCATAGCTTTTTGCAAACTAACCCAAAATCGTGAAGTGAATCTTGGGTCTCGATCAGAAATTATGGATGCCATGCAGTCTTACAATCTAATTTATGTACATATGAGTAAGACGTTCAAGTGAATATATTTCTTGTATAGGTAAGAAATGAGCAGACTTGGTCAATCTATCAACAATGACCCAAATCGCATCTATGCCTTGAGAAACCTTGGGAAGACCAGTAACGAATCCATGGTAATGTGCTCCCACTTCCATTCTAGAATTTCAAGTGGTTACAATGGACCTTTTGGCACTTGATGCTCCGCCTTGACTCGTTGACAAGTTAGACACCTTGAGATAAACTCCGCTACCTCTTTCTTCATATTGATCCACCAAAATGTATGTCAAAGATCACGATACATTTTGGTACTCCCAGGATGGATTGCAAACGGTGTATTGTGCGCCTCCATCATGATTTAATACTTTAAATCAGGGTCGTTAGGAACACAAAGCCTGGAGTTGACTCTAAGTATTCCATGTTCATCGATTCTTGTTTCCAGGATAGCACCTTTTTGCACTTTCTTCCTCATACGCATTAGCTCCAGGTCTGTAGCTTGAGCAGTTTTAACTTTATCAATTAAAGTCGGTTCTACTCGTATATTCGCCATCATCACATGGGTCCCTGGAGTCTTTAACTCTATATCCATCCTTTACAATTCATACAAGATGGGACTTTGAGTTAACAATAACGCACTCATACCTACATATGATCTTCTACTCAATGTGTTAGCTACTACGTTTGCTTTTCCAGGATGGTATTGAATGGTATGATCATAATCTTTCAACAATTCGAGCCAACGTCGTTGCCGCATGTTGAGTTCCTTTTGAGTGAAGAAATATTTGAGGCTTTTATGATCCGTATAGATCTCCACTTTCTTCCCATACAGGCAATGCCTCCAAATTTTAAGTGCGAAGACAACAACTGCCAACTCTAGATCATGAGTAGGATAATTCTTCTTATATTCTTTGAGTTGTCGAGAGGCATAGGCTATGACTTTCCAATGTTGCATGAGAACACTGATGAGTGAGTTTTATACACATGAATTGGATACATTCAAGCTTAATTTATTGTTGTTCTCAAGTCTTTTAGGATGTTTTTATGTGTTTGTGTCTATTCATGCATGTTTTATATTGTTTTGTAGGAATTGGGACAAAAGTTACTTGGATCGATGTTTGGGGTGGCTAGATTCGCGTTTTCGGCTTGCCATTTACACAGCAGTCACTTCAGAGCCAATTTGACTATAGCTCCGGACATTATTTCGTAAACCTCAAAGAATAAAAGTTGTAGTTCTACTTTTCCTCTTTCCGGATCATCTTGAATCATCTAAATCGGAGTTCGGACGAAGAAGTTATGGCCATTTTCCCAAAGGACGTCGGAGCAGAAAATGTCAGAAAAAGGGGCTAGCGCCTAGGCACTTGAAAATAGCCTATGGACAGCGCCTAGGCGCTAGGAAGCAGAGTTTGAGCGCCGAGCCCAGTGCTGGGGCGCTGGGGCGCTGGGGAAAGGCTTGGTGCGGGTCTGGACGCGTTTTGGGCGAATTTTGACACCTTTTTGACTCCAAATTGGATTGGGTTTGTTCCTAAGTTAAAAATTAGACTTGTAACCTATAAATACATGATGTAAGGCATAAAATAAGAGGGGATTACATAGATTAGATTAGAGATACACTCCATTAGATTAGAACATAACCCTAGTTCTAATTAGAATTGGAGATTGAAGCAACTTGGAGACCATTGAAGATTTAAAGTAGGAACAAGGAGGGAGCGTCAAGTCTACTGACAATAGATTATTTCTTCTCATCTTCTTCTATCTTTTATCTTTTAATGTCTATTCAATTGTGGATTCTTAGTTTAAATTCAATAATCATGAACTAATTCTTTGTTTGAGATTACAATGGATCTTATTGTGTAGTTTATTTTAGTATGCTTCGTTATCAATTATTATGTTCTATTGAGAGGATTATCTATTGTGATTTGGACTTAATTGTTTAATTGTTTGGCCATCAATTACCGTGATAATCTATATGAACTCAAGAGATGAAGTATAGATTTAGATCTAATCATGATAGCATGTGTTCAGGATTTTGTTAGTAGCTTAAACTTGATGAGTGTTAAGGTAGAGATATGCTTGACGCCGCATGTAATCTTATAGAGAACTTGTTCTTCAACTTTCTTCAATTGTAATTCACATAGAGATATAGTGGGTTAGTTGGTTAAGGTGTTTAACGGATTTCTATCTTAATTGTGGATTGACGTTAATACGGTATTAGTGCATCGAGAGGTGGTTAATACTACTTTCGTGTTCTTGATTAACAATTTGGGATAGAGAATAATTGAAGAGAAGTGTGTTAACCTAAATGAAGCAATAAGTGAAGTTGTGATCTTAATTCTCCATAATCTGATTTTTAATTAGTGGTAATTAGAATTAGTTTAGTTAAATATTTTAATTTATAACATTAAATTCATTTGTTTAAATAAGATTGAGTTGGTTACGAGTTAGTACTTGGTGATTTTTATTAAATAATTCTCTGTGGGAACGATACTCAACTTATCACTTTATTACTTGTTGACCACATATACTTGCGTGTTGTGCGTAATTAGATTTTACCCAACAAGTTTTTGGCGCCGTTGCCGGGGACTATTTAGTATAAATCTTAATAGTTTTACAATATCAGTTTAATTAATCCCGTTTTACTTAGACATTTTTTTATTTTTATTTTTATTTTTTTGTTTTGTTTCTTCTATTTCAGGTGTGAAAGTAGTTTATGCAAACTCGGTCTAAAAATCCAGATTTGCTACCTTTTGACGACGACATTGAGAAAAGGTTTCAGAGGTTGAGCAAGTGGATCAAGGAAACGAGGCAAGAATTCGAAACATCTGAAAAAGAAGAGGTAACAGTAATGGCAGCCGAAGATCGAAAAGCATTAAGGGATTTCGCAACACCCAAGGTGACTGAACTGCAGTCAACCATCACTAGGCCAGCAATAGCAGCAAATACGTTCGAAATTAAGCCTGGGATGATACAAATGATTCAGAATTCAGTTCAGTTTGGGGGTTTTGCAAATGACGATCCGAATGAGCATCTGGTCAGCTTTCTGGAAATGTGCGACACCTTTCGGTTCAATGGGGTTTCGGATGATGCGGTGAGACTTCGATTGTTCCCATTCTCTTTACGGGACAAGGCGAAGAGTTGGTTGCATTCACTACCATCCGGTTCGATAACAACATGGGAGGATTTAGCTCAAAAATTCCTCAAAAATTCTTTCCACCGGCAAAAACTGCGAAGATGAGGAACGAGATTACGATGTTTGAACAGCAACATGGGGAATCATTATATGAGGCTTGGGAGAGATACAAAGAACTGCTCAGAAAATGCCCGCATCATGGATTACCCCAGTGGCTACAAATGAACACCTTTTACAATGGACTACATGGGAATCTGAGGACGAGTATTGATGCAGCATCAGGCGAAGCATTCATGGCTAGGAGTTACGAGGAAGCATATGAGTTGATTGAAACCATGGCAGCTAATAACTACCAGTGGCCCACAGCAAGAATGACACAGGCAAAGGCAGCTGGGGTATTAGAAGTAGATAGCATGACAGCGATGCAAGCACAGATATCTGCACTTACAAAGATGTTGGAGTCGGTGAAAGCAACACAAGCACAACAAACACAACAAGTACATCAAATGGCAATAATATGGGAGTTGTGCCCTGGAGAGCACCCAACGGAGCAATGTGCAATTAATCCAGCAGCTGTGAAGTTCATTAGCAATTACAACAGAATTCCGCAAAATACATATCAGAATACATACAATCAAGGAAATAGAAATCATCCGAATTTCTCATGGAGCAACAACCAGCAAAATCAAGCTTCAAGACAATCATATCCACCAGGGTTTCAGAACCAGCAGCAACCAACCCAATACCAAGAAAGGAAATCAGATCTAGAGGAGTTGGTGTCAAAATACATTACTAACAATGAAGCGGCCATGAAAAATCAAGCAACGTCAATCAAGAATTTGGAGAATCAGATAGGACAAATGGCATTGGCATTGAATAATAGACCACAAGGGACTTTACCAAGTGACACCGAGAGAAATCCGAAGGGTAATCATGAACAGTGTCAAGCAGTCACATTGCGGAGTGGGAAACAACTTGAGGGCAGTAACGCAGAAAATTCAGTGACTCCGAATGAAAAAGTTGATGATAGCAGAAAAATTGAAGTAAGCAAGGGTGAGGATAAACAAAGTGAGGAAACAAGTATGGACAATAAGCCAATTGTTTATCCACCACCACCATTTCAACAAAGAGTCAAAAAACAGAAATTAGACAAGCAATTTTCAAAATTTTTGGAAATTTTCAAGAAACTTCAAATCAATATACCATTTGCAGAGGCCCTAGAGCAAATGCCGAGCTACACAAAATTTATGAAAGGGATTCTGTCAAGGAAAAAGAAATGGGAAGATTTCGAGACAGTTGCACTAACCGAGGAGTGTAGTGCGGTATTACAACAGAAATTACCACCAAAACTCAAGGATCCGGGGAGCTTTACTATCCCATGCACGATTGGGAATTTGCATTTCAACAAGTGTTTATGTGATTTGGGGGCGAGTGTAAACCTTATGCCATTGTCAGTATACTTAGAATTGGGTTTGCCTGCACCCAAGCCTACAAACATTTCTTTGCAATTGGCGGATAGGTCAGTCACATATCCGAGAGGTATAATAGAGAACATACTAGTGAAAGTGGATAAATTTATATTCCCCGCGGACTTCATCATTCTGGATTTTGAGGAGGACAAGAACATCTCAATTATCCTAGGGAGACCATTTTTGGCTACGGGCAGGACACTCATAGACGTACAAAAGGGAGAAATCACTATGAGGGTCCAAGATCAAGAAGTAAAATTCAATGTGTTTAAGGCCATTAAATTTCCCACGGATGAGGAAGAATGTTTTCGAATGGATTTAATTGAGCAAATCATCGGTGAAGATATGAGCAAGAGTTTGGTTCACGATCCGTTAAAAATGATGTTATTGGGGGATGAAGAGGTCGATGATCCAGAATTGGTGGAGTACTTGCAAATACTAGACTCATTGCCACGAGTTTCCAGATTTAGAACACCGTTTGAACCATTGCACGTGGAGGAAGTAGCCGCAGAAAAACTGAAACCATCATTGGAGGAACCACCAATTCTTGAGTTGAAACCACTCCCTAAACATCTCAGGTATGCGTATTTAGGTCAGTTAAATTCTTTACCTGTTATTATTTCTGCTGCACTAAACGAATTGCAGGAAGAAAAACTGCTGCGAGTGCTTCGGGAACATAAATCGGCAATAGGATGGACAATAGCAGACATCAAAGTAATCAGTCCAACCTTTTGCATGCACAAAATTTTGATGGAGGATGATGCTAAACCGGTCGTGGAACAACAGAGACGGCTCAATCCGATCATGAAAGAAGTAGTCAAGAAGGAAATTCTGAAGTGGTTAGACGCAGGTATCATCTACCCAATTTCAGATAGCAAGTGGGTTAGTCCAGTGCAATGTGTGCCGAAAAAGGGAGGAATGACTGTGGTTCAGAACGAAAAAAATGAGCTGATTCCAACAAGAACAGTGACCGGGTGGAGGGTTTGCATGGATTACAGAAAATTGAACAAGGCAACCCGAAAAGATCACTTCCCTCTACCTTTTATCGATCAAATGTTAGACAGACTGGCGGGACATGCGTACTATTGCCTATTGGATGGATACTCGGGCTACAATCAAATCGTCATCTCTCCTGAGGATCAAGAGAAGACTACATTTACGTGCCCATATGGTACGTTCGCATTCAGGAGGATGTCATTCGGCTTGTGTAATGCACCTGCTACTTTTCAGCGGTGCATGATGGCTATCTTCTCAGATATGGTGGAAAAGAATGTGGAAGTCTTCATGGACGATTTCTCTGTCTATGGAGATAATTTTGATGCATGTTTGGAGAATTTGGTAATGGTTTTACAAAGATGCACCGATACAAATTTGATTCTTAATTGGGAAAAATGCCACTTTATGGTGGAAGAAGGTATAATCTTGGGACACAAAGTTTCGGCACAAGGATTGGAGGTCGATAAAGCAAAGCTGGAAACAATTGAGAAGTTGCCTCCGCCAAGTTCAGTCAAAGGAATTAGAAGCTTTCTAGGACATGCTGGGTTTTATAGGAGATTCATAAAGGACTTTTCTAAAATGGCAAAACCCTTGTGCAGTCTTCTAGAGAAGGATTCGGTATTCAACTTTGATGAGGAGTGTAAGTTGGCCTTCGAGTTGTTAAAGAAAAAGCTGACTACAGCTCCCGTGATCATCGCTCCGGATTGGAATATGCCGTTTGAATTAATGTGTGATGCAAGTGATTATGCAGTTGGGGCTGTTTTGGGTCAACGCCGAGACAAGATATTTCATGCTATTTACTATGCAAGTAAAACACTCACAGAGACTCAATTGAACTACACAACTACAGAAAAAGTATTACTTGCAGTAGTGTATGCATTTGATAAATTCCGGGCCTATTTGATCGGAACAAAGGTTATAGTCTACATGGATCATGCGGCTATTCGGTATTTGATACCGAAAAAAGATGCTAAGCCACGCCTTATCCGATGGGTTCTCCTACTTCAAGAGTTTGATCTGGAAATAAAAGATAGAAAAGGGACGGAGAATTAGGTAGCCGATCACTTATCCAGGCTGGAAAATCAAGGGAAATTGAAAGAGGACAAATGTGAAATCAATGAATCATTCCCGGATGAACAACTGTTTGGACTAAATGCAGAATTTCCTTGGTATGCAGATTATGCGAATTATCTTGTGAGCAACGTACTTCCACCTGATCTCACGAGACAACAGAAAAAGAAGTTTCTTCATGACGTTAAATGGTACATGTGGGATGATCCTTACTTGTTCAAACAGTGCGCCGACAAAATGATTAGAAGGTGTGTGCCTTACAGTGAAGTGAAGAACATCCTGCATGAGTGTCACTCATCTGCATATGGCGGACATTATGGAAGTGAGAGGACAGCTGCAAAGGTGTTGCAATCTGGGTTTTATTGGCCTACACTATTTAAGGACGCCCACCATTTTGTTAAAACATGTGATAGATGTCAAAGAGTGGGTAATATTTCAAAACGGAATGAGATGCCTCTACAAACGATTCTTGAAGTTAAAATTTTTGATGTATGGGGTATTGATTTCATGGGGTCATTCCCATCGTCTCTGAACAATCAGTACATTCTACTTGCAGTGGACTACGTATCAAAATGGGTTGAAGCTGCAGCTTTACCGACAAACGATGCCAAGGTGGTCCTCAAATTTCTACAAAAAAACATTTTCACAAGGTTTGGCACGCCTAGGGCAATTATCAGTGACGAAGGTAGTCACTTTTGCAACAAGTCGTTCACAGCTCTCTTGGCAAAGTATGGGGTCAACCATAAGGTAGCTACAGCTTATCATCCCCAAACTAGTGGACAAGCTGAGGTCTCGAATAGGGAAGTCAAGAGAATCTTGGAAAAAGTGGTGAATCCGAATCGGAAGGATTGGTCGCTCAGGTTGGACGATGCATTATGGGCATACCGGACTGCGTATAAAACACCGATCGGGATGTCACCATATCAACTACTGTATGGAAAGGCTTGTCACTTACCGGTCGAATTACAGCATAAAGCTTATTGGGCGATTCAGAAACTCAATTTCGATCAAACAGCCGTAGGTGAAAAGAGACTACTTCAGCTAAATGAACTTGACGAATTCCGTCTTCAAGCCTACGAGAACTCTAAGTTATACAAGGAAAAGGTGAAAAGATGGCACGACCAGAAAATTATGCAAAGAACGTTCGAGCCAGGGCAATCAGTGAAAGTAATATGCACACAAGCCAATCATGTTTGATGATAAAGCATATACTTTGTAACAATCTTATTCATTTATTAATAAAAAGTATTAATTTATTAAAGGCTTTTAATTATCTACATGATGCTATTTTTTAATATGTGATAAACCCATAGTTTTAAGCAATGCTTTTAGAATAATGATGATGATCATTCTAATGAGATCTAAATTCTTAGAAAGCTTAAAACTAAAATAGTTCCCAATCGTTGGATTACTAAATTGGGGATTAGTGAATCCAGATAGATTGGTACATACGTTGCTTGCTCATTGGATGAGGATGATTGATCTCATGATCATTTGTGTGGAGACACTAAAGCAAGTATGTAGGTGCTTATTAGAGAATAAGTTCACTGAACGTGACTCGCTAAGGAATACCTAATGGAGTTTTACTTGCATGTCATTAGGAATTCCTGTAGTGATAGTAGTACAAGTGATCCTTGGACTTGAGATCATCATAGTATCTTGTGTATGATGAGTTATACTTTGACTTATTCCTTAAGACCCTTAGAGTATATCAAAGGGTATGCTTGGGTATAATAAGTTGTACATGGAGATAATGTATGATCAATAAAGAATCTACCACTTCTAGTAAAAGAAGAGAAATGTCCTATGTGATTCGATAAATGACAACCCAGTAGTCCATGGCCAAGGCGGAATGAAATTAGAAAGGAGTTTCTAATTTGCATTATTTGGTGTTGTGCATTTAAGAGTCGAAATACATATAATTAAATAAAATAAGACTTGACAGTAATTCCATGTCTTATATTTAATTGGGACATTGTATGGTGGAAGGATTGAATTGTACGGTAACTATTTACTCAAAGGTTCTTTTATGATTAATGTTGAAATCTATATTATCTGGAAAGTCGTTGATCGCTAGGGAGGCTTATCCCTATTGTAGAATAAATATTATTTATTTAAATAAATTATTAGTTTAATTTATTTATTTAAATAAGATTAGAATTGTTCTAATTGATTTATTCACAACCGGTTTAATATGGAGAACCTAAAGGGTCACACCATAAAAGGAAGAATAAATATTTAAGAAGTTAATGGCATAATCGTAATAATAAGTTAAATATATTTAATTTAATCTATGGTGATAGAATAAATTAAATAGCTTAATATTTATTATTTAATATTTTAGAAATATTAAATATAAATTAATAAGAGGAGTCTTATTATTATTATTACTATTATTATTATTTAATTCCTAAAGGAGTTTGAGAATTAATTAATAAAAGTACTCTCAAATATCCTAATAGGATTAGGAGGCAAATTAATTAAAAGGGTTTAATTAATTATCCCTAATAAGATTAGGGAGCTTAATTAATTAAAAAGTTAATTAATTATTTCTAATAAGATTAGGAGCCTAATTAATTAAAAGAATTTAATTAATTAAAATAAAACTTAATTCCTTAATTGTTAAGGATGGGTTGCCCACATCTATAAATAAGAGGAGTCTTATTATGGGTGTGAGAGAGGTTGACGTATTATTAGAATACGTAATTCCAATAGTTGGGAGAGTACGCCTTTTTCTATAGAGATAAAAAAACTAGGGTTTAGCCAACCACCCATCTTCTTGAATCCTTCTTCTTCCTTGGTGGATCACCTCTAGAGGCCAAACACTTGGGTGGCTAACGTTGATCAAAGGAAGAAACCAAACCCGGTGGATTCATGTTGAACGCGAAAAGGATTGGAGGTGAACTTGTACCTGAGGAAGCTCGGATCTTCAAGGGTATGGTTCTTGTTCTTATCTTTTCGTTAAATTAATAATTGTGCATAAAGGGTGATCCGGGTATATGGTTTGTAAAATTTTAAAACTCTGATTTTACACGTTTCCGCTAATTTTTTTTGCAATTTGATTGCGATCTTGAATGTTACAAACCTAACAGTGGTATTAGAGCCAAACCTTTATGCAAATTATTAATTGTTCAGATTTGATATGTATATTGATATGTGTTAAGAACAATTTAATTGGGCATAATTTGTTGTATAAAATTTATTTAATAAAAAAAAATGTTATTTGCAAATCTTGCCTTTTGCAATTCCACGATTTCACGTGATATGTGATTCACGGATTACCATTATATATGATTATTAAATTCAATCCTGTTGCAGGTTATTATTACTTATATTTTATATATTACCGTTATATATATTATATATATATATATATATATATATATAATTAGGATCCTGCAAGTCATTATTTTACTCCTGAATCATATATGATTACTTGATTAGAATATATATTATATTCTTAATTATTTTATAATTAAAATAAAAGGTTTATTTTAATTTTAAAATAAAAAGTTTATTTTCATATTAAAATAAAAGATTTATTTTAATTTTAAAATTAGAATTTCATGCTAACTAATTAGAGTTGGAATTAGATTCCATGATAACTAATTGGAGTTGAAATTGGATTTCATGTTTCCTAAAATAAAGGAGTTTATTTGTGAATAGGAAAGTGAATCCATCTTTCCTTAAATAAAGGAGTTTATTTAGATATGGAATAAGATTTCATATTATTCAAAATAAAAGAGTTTATTTGTGAATAGGAAAGAGAATCCTAATTTTCCTTAAATAAAGGAGTTTATTTAGATATGAAATAAGATTTCATATTATTCAAAATAAAAGAGTTTATTTGTGAATAGGAAAGAGAATCCTAATTTTCTTAAATAAAGGAGTTTATTTAGATATGAAATAAGATTTCATATTATTTAAAATAAAGGAGTTTATTTGTGAATAGGAAAGAGAATCCGTGTTTCCTTTAATAAAGGAGTTTTTTTTTACATGAAATTGGATTCCATAATTATTTAAAATAAAGGAGTTTATTTTGATTAATGATTTTGATTAAAATAAAATAGTTTATTTTATTCAAAATTGGATAAATTAAAATAAAATAGTTTTATTTTGATTTAAATTTGGATTAAAATAAAGGAGTTTATTTTGATTCAAAAATAGATTTTATACTAACTAAATTTGCCCATTAAATGATATCAATATATATATTAAATGTTAATTATTCATGAGATGAATGTTATTTATTGATGCATATGGTGATGTGTATGATAATAAATGTGATTGATTATGGACTATTGACCAATGTGATTGGATTTTATTTTAGTTGGATGCATGAATGTATGGGTTTTATTAAATGGGGTCTGCGTACCTCGTCTTCTCTAATTTTTCCTTAATGTAAATTCTATCTCCCTCCTATGTACTTCCCCTTGACTGCTGATCAAGGTTTCTATTTATTTTAAATAGTTTTGTAATAGGAATAGTTAGAATTATTTTGAAGAATTAGAGATCAAGGAGCAAGGAGCGCGTGAAGACCCGTTTGTAATGGAGCCCGGGTTTAAATGTAATAATTATATTTAAATATTTATTCTTGCACCCCTAGGTTTGACCTTTTGGTTCACTTGGTGGTTCTAGTGAACCAAACTAGAATAAAGTCCATAATCAATCCGGGTAGAATATAGTATTCTATATGTGCATGCTTATACTATATATATTATATATTATGCAAACATGCTTCGCATGTTAATTAATATGACGCGTATTTTATATATATATATATATATATATATATATATATATATATATATATATATATATATATATATGTGCATGCGCGCTAAACAAGATGAGACAATTAATAACAAACCCCTCAAATATTTTATATTAAGTTGTAACGTTCAAAGATATTTGGAATATCGAACGTCGCCTTCTAGTATGATAGAGACAATAGAGTATTGAATATTTAATATGAGTTTGTTGTGCACACACAAGGCGAGTATTAAATATTTAAGATGTTATTTTTATTACATATGATGTTTATAAGGAATTGAACATTACTGCTTTGTTGTGCACACACAAGGGCTGTAGTTTTCTCTTCACTTATATAGAAATGCTGGGTCTGACTTAACTTAAATCATTTTAGTTCGAATGTGCACACACTTGACCATTACGATTTAAGAGGCAAAATACAAGGAGTTACATAGTTGATGTAATTGACAAGAGTTGTCTACCTATTTATTTATATATAGTTTGTTGTGCACACACAAGGCTATATACATTTGAAATGGGATCCTTATTCTCACTAGCATATCTTTAATTAGATATTGGCGAACTATATATATTGAGGGTAATATAGTTTGAAGAAAATAGTGGGAGATACCAATTTAAAACAAGACCTAATTTATTTTGGTAATTAATATAAGAATGTATGTTAAAATGTTGTTAATTATAAATTCATTTACAGAATTTTACAATGTCTAAATTACTATCACTGCGTAGCATATTAGATGCTTATTTAACCGGACCGTATTAAACGGATTGGTTAAGGAAATTGAGAATAGTTCTCATGGCTGAAAAACTATCTTATGTCCTTAATACGCCTATCCCTGCAATGGTTGCAGACAATGCCTCTGAGGAAGAGATTGCTACTTTTAGAAAGTGGCAAGATGATGCACAGTTGGCTCAATGCATCATGCTCGTATCCATCAGTAACGAGCTTCAGCGTCAGCATGAAACTATGGATGCTCCTACTATACTACTGCACATCAAGTAGTTGATGGTGAGGAAAGTAGGACTGATAGATATCAGATATCTAAGGAGCTCTTCCGATCTAGAATGGCCAATGACACTATAGTACAGACAAAAGTCCTTAACATAATCAATTTGATTGATCAATTAGGACACATGGGTATTGTCATGGATGGAGAATTGAGTTAAGATTTGATCTTGCACTCACTTCCGGACTCCTTTCACAATTGTTGTGAATTTTTCATATGAACAAACTAAATATCAACCTCGCTGATTTGCTTAACATGTTGAAAAATGTTGAGAGTCACTTTCCAACCAAGAAAGACCAAGTCTTACTGGTAGGGGCCAAAGGATCTTCTGAAAAGAAGAACGATTCTAAGAAGGTAAATAGAAAGGGCAAAAATAAAGGATAATAAAAACAAAACTGATACGGATAGCAAAGGAGTTTGCTTCCAGTGCAATAAGCCTGGACACTGGAAAGAAACTGCGAGAAGCATCTTGCAGAGGCTAACCGAAGAAGCTTAGTGAAGTTTCGGTTACAAATACAAATTTGTTCATGATTTAAAATAAATTTTTCTTTAAGTCAATGTTCTACTTGGGTATTGGATACCGACTTTGGTTATCATAAATATAGTTTTATGAAGGGACCAAACAGAAGTAGAAAGCTAAACAAATATAAGTAAACCTATGTGTGAGAAATGAAGCAAAGGTTGCTGCATTAGCCATAGGAACTTATAGTTTAGCAATGCCTACGGGAAAATCTATTAAGTCAATAAGTTGTTATTGTATTTCAGTTCTTGTTAGAAACATTATTTCTATTTTATTGTTGGACAATGAAATCTTTGGTATTATAATTAAGAACAATTGTTGTTCTATTTATAATAATAATGTTTTGTATAGAACTAGAATATTACTTGATGGATTTTGTATACTTGACTTACGTGAAAAATATTTTTTTCAAATTGAACAAACTAGTATAAGAAAAGGAGATGATCATTCAAAGAGTTGAATGTATGTATTTGCTGAAATACAAGTGTGAATTATTTGAAAGGTTCAAAGAATTCAAAAGTGAAACAAATTGACAAAGTATTAAGATTCTTTGATTAGATCAAGGAATAAATACTTGTGCAATAAGTTTCTAGATCATCTCAAATGGTTTTCTCATAATGGACACATCCTGATACACAATAATTGATTGATGTATCTAAAAGGAAAAATCGTACCTTGTTGGACATGGTGCGGTCCATAATGATTTTACCGACATTCCAGTATCCTTCTAGGATCATGTCCTAGAAATGGCTGCATATCTACAAAAAGGTAACCTAAAAATTCGGCCCCAAGACTCCATAAAAGTTATGGACAGGGTGGATTCCTAATCTTAAGTATGTTAAGATATGGGGTTGTCCAACTTATGTGAAACGGTTTCAAAGGATAAGCTTGGGATAAAATTTGACAAGTACAGATTTGTGGGACATACTAAAGAAAGTTTAGGGTATATGTTCTATAATCCTGCTTAGCAAAAGGTGTTTATTGCGAAACACGCTGCCTTCTAAGATAAAGGTGTTTATCATTGAAAGGGCTAGTGGGAGGATAATACATTTTAAAAAGTTCAAGAACCACAAAACACTACAAGTCAAATAAGAGGAACCTATAGATAGACCTATTGTACCATAACCGAATCGTAAATCTGGAATAGTACCGAAGATTCCTAGGAGGTATGAATTCATCATGGATGATGATGATGAGGTACGTATCATAGAAGATGATGATCCAGTTACATACGATGAGGTAAGAGTTGTAGACACTTAGAGAAATGGATTGAAGCAATCTTCTCAAAAATGGAACATTCATTTTGATATGATAATCAAAAGAGTTTGATTTTATCAAAAACAATAATGAACCTAGTGCGTACAAAAGGGTCAGTGGGAGCGTCGTGACATTTCTGGTATTATATGTTGATATAATACGGATAAGGAATGACATGCCAATGCTAAAATCAATAAAGATAAAGTTGTCTAAACATTCCTCCATGAATGATTTGGTAAGAGTATCTTAATTGGGGATGCAAATCTATATGGATAGATTTAAAAGGATGCTCGGCTTAACCCAAGGAACGTATATTCATTTGATGCTAAAGTCGTTTAGCATGGCAAACTCTATGGGATGTCTCATGTTGATGAGCCATGGAGTGTATCTCTCTTAATAGTCCCCATAGACTCCTAAAAGAGAGATCGCATGAGTGACAATCATGTATGCAATGAAATATACGCGACCTGATGTTGATTAGTCATATTCTGGAGAAGTTCACTATGAGACAGTGAAAAACATCTTAAAGTACTTAACCAGCACTAAGGATGTGATATAATTCATGGCGGGTCTGAATTAAAACTAGAGGGCTTAACAGACTCAAGTTTTTTCAGACAGACCAAGACGACAGAAAATCCACTTTAAGGTAAAGGGTTACCTTGAACGGTGGTGCAGTGAATTGGAAAGGTTCCAAACAGCAAAGAGTTGTTGGTTTAGTGATAAAGACAAAGTATATAGCTATAAATGAAGCTACAAGTTGATTGTTTGGATGAAAAGTTCATTACAGAACTAGGAATAGTTCCTAAGTCTCATCTTAGATCTAAACATGTGTTGTGGCACTTTCATTTGATTATAAGAATCATTGAAAGATGGGAAATCACTATAGAGATAGTGAACTCTCAAGAACAATATTACATATCCATTAACTAAAGCTTATCCAACAGCAGGATAATCGTCACTTAGAGAAGAAGAGTATGAGATACCATGACGATTGGCTTTAGTGCAAGTGGGAGATTGAAAGTAATATGCACACAAGCCAATCATGTTTGATGATAAAGCATATACTTTGTAACAATCTTATTCATTTATTAATAAAAAGTATTAATTTATTAAAGGCTTTTAATTATCTACATGATGCTATTTTTTAATATGTGATAAACCCATAGTTTTAAGCAATGCTTTTAGAATAATGATGATGATCATTCTAATGAGATCTAAATTCTTAGAAAGCTTAAAACTAAAATAGTTCCCAATCGTTGGATTACTAAATTGGGGATTAGTGAATCCGGATAGATTGGTACATACGTTGCTTGCTCATTGGATGAGGATGATTGATCTCATGATCATTTGTGTGGAGACACTAAAGCAAGTATGTAGGTGCTTATTAGAGAATAAGTTCACTGAACGTGACTCGCTAAGGAATACCTAATGGAGTTTTACTTGCATGTCAATAAGAATTCCTGTAGTGATAGTAGTACAAGTGATCCTTGGACTTGAGATCATCATAGTATCTTGTGTATGATGAGTTATACTTTGACTTATTCCTTAAGACCCTTAGGGTATATCAAAGGGTATGCTTGGGTATAATAAGTTGTACATGGAGATAATGTATGATCAATAAAGAATCTACCACTTCTAGTAAAAGAAGAGAAATGTCCTATGTGATTCGATAAATGACAACCCAGTAGTCCTTGGCCAAGGCGGAATGAAATTAGAAAGGAGTTTCTAATTTGCATTATTTGGTGTTGTGCATTTAAGAGTCGAAATACATATAATTAAATAAAATAAGACTTGACAGTAATTCCATGTCTTATATTTAATTGGGACATTGTATGGTGGAAGGATTGAATTGTACGGTAACTATTTACTCAAAGGTTTTTTTATGATTAATGTTGAAATCTATATTATCTGGAAAGTCGTTGATCGCTAGGGAGGCTTATCCATATTGTAGAATAAATATTATTTATTTAAATAAATTATTAGTTTAATTTATTTATTTAAATAAGATTAGAATTGTTCTAATTGATTTATTCACAACCGGTTTAATATGGAGAACCTAAAGGGTCACACCATAAAAGGAAGAATAAATATTTAAGAAGTTAATGACATAATCGTAATAATAAGTTAAGTATATTTAATTTAATCTATGGTGATAGAATAAATTAAATAGCTTAATATTTATTATTTAATATTTTAGAAATATTAAATATAAATTAATAAGAGGAGTCTTATTATTATTATTACTATTATTATTATTTAATTCCTAAAGGAGTTTGGAAATTAATTAATAAAAGTACTCTCAAATATCCTAATAGGATTAGGAGGCAAATTAATTAAAAGGGTTTAATTAATTATCCCTAATAAGATTAGGGAGCTTAATTAATTAAAATGTTAATTAATTATTTCTAATAAGATTAGGAGCCTAATTAATTAAAAGAGTTTAATTAATTAAAATAAAACCCAATTCCTTAATTGTTAAGGATGGGTTGCCCACATCTATAAATAAGAGGAATCTTATTATGGGTGTGAGAGAGGTTGACGTATTATTAGAATACGTAATTCCAATAGTTGGTAGAGTACGCCTTTTTCTATAGAGATAGAAAAACTAGGATTTAGCCAACCACCCATCTTCTTGAATCCTTCTTCTTCCTTGGTGGATCACCTCTAGAGGCCAAACACTTGGGTGGCTAACGTTGATCAAAGGAAGAAACCAAACCCGGTGGATTCATATTGAACGCGAAAAGGATTGGAGGTGAACTTGTACCTGAGGAAGCTCGGATCTTCAAGGGTATGGTTCTTGTTCTTATCTTTTCGTTAAATTAATAATTGTGCATAAAGGGTGATCCGGGTATATGGTTTGTAAAATTTTAAAACTCTGATTTTACACGTTTTCGCTAATTTTTTTTGCAATTTGATTGCGATCTTGAATGTTACAAACCTAACAATCAGTCCTTTTGTTCAACTCACGGTTGAGATTGTTCCCAAGCAAGCTTAAGTCAAGATGGTCAGGACCATTTACAATAAAAAGGGTGTTCTCACATGGCGCCGTTGAAATCTACAGTCGGAATCCTTTAGAAACTTTCAAGGTCAACGGTCACAGATTAAAGCACTATTGGGGTGGCGAGTCTAACACGGACGTCATAGCTATCACACTTGCAGACGCACCATAAACAGGGAGTAGTCAGGCTGAACGACTTAAAATCAAGCGCTCATTGGGAGGCAACCCAATTTTATTTTTACACTTATTTTTTATTTCTTTTAGTTTTCTTTTCTTAAGTAATTTTATCCATGCTAGTGAAATGGTAGTTTAATTTTAAAAAAAACAAAAAAAACAAAAAAACAAAAAAAAAAGTTTGGGGGAGTGCCTACCAATAGTGTTCAAAATCTGTGCACACCAAGTGTTCGATAATCCAGCTGCTGCTCCCTACCAATTTCCACCATTGTCTGCATACCCCCCGGCTGATGAAGAAGAATCAGAAGTAGAGGATACTGACGAGGAATAAAGCTTCGATTTTTCAGGGAAGTCCTCAGTGCTTAATTTCTTAAATTTTATTTGTTATATACAATGAGGACATTGCATCAGTTAAGTTTGGGGGTGTAATTTTCCAGCTCCAGTTCATGCATGTAGTATTCATCTAGTGCATTCATATAGTATTTTGTTGATAGTTTTTCTAGTATTTAGTTGATAGTTTTTCATGTAGTTTGCATTCATAAAAAAAAAAAAAAAATTGTAGTTTTTGCATGTTTCCAGCCGTTAGATAGTTTAAGTCTGTTTTGGCCAGTGATGAGTTTGGAATTGAGTAGACAAGTATAGTATTGTCTGTTAAGACTTGGATGTGATTTCTTGTCATGATTTGAATCTTTACCTGTTTGAAACTGATATAATAAGGATAGCACAGTAAAAACAACCATGTTGACTGATTGAGTTTAAATTGACACATAATGGACTTCTAGAGGTTAATGCTAGTTTGAATGAATGAAAGACATGAATAGGCGGAGATGGCTAAATTTTGATAAAAACTTAAGTTTGGGGGGAAAATTTGGGATATATAAGCATCGTTAAAAAAAAGAAAAGAAAAAATAAAATAATACCGTGGCTAGTTTTGTTTCGGAGCCTTTGTTACTTGAGTAAGTACGCCCGAAGGGGTATCTTAAAACCTAGTGCCCTAAGGTCTTATATGGTCTGGGAGTCGTTGGTCGAAAGCTCGCTAAGGGGTGACACTGTTAGCCTAATGGAATGAGACATTGCACAGTCATGGTTAAAAAAAAGAAAAAAATAAAAATAAAAAAAGAAATATAATAAAACGGTAAAAGAGCAAAAAACCCCCGTGATGAAAAGTAAAGCATAAGTATCCCGGATTGGACTCTTGAACTTGGTGGATGTTTGACTTTAGTTGGATCTAGCTTGTTCGTGAATTTTGTGAATTTGCACTGTATGATGCCTTCGAAGATATCTATTATGTCTTAAATTTGACTTTATATCAGTTAACATTGTTGCGGAGCACACACACACTATATCAGTGATAACAGTCTAAGATTTGATGATTGATTGAGAAATCACTGATTTGTTTAAATATGTTGTATTATCATGTTTACTTGATTTCTCTAAGGCCGGTTAAATAGACTTGTTTCTGTCATTACTGTTGGATTCGTAGGCATATAGATTAGTTTCATTACATTGCATTGCATAACATTTTTGTGTTTTTGCTTGAGGACAAGCAAAGGTTTAAGTTTGGGGGTATTTGATGAGTGAGTTTTATACACATGAATTGGATACATTCGAGCTTAATTTCTTGTTGTTCTCAAGTCTTTTAGGATGTTTTTATGTATTTGTGTCTACTCATGCATGTTTTATATTGTTTTGTAGGATTTGGAACAAAAGTTACATGGATCAACGTTTAGGGTGGCTAGATTCGCGTTTTCGGCTTGCCATTTGCAGAGAAGTCACTTCAGAGCCAATTTGACTATAGCTCCGGATATTATTTCACAAAATTTCATGAATGAAAGTTGTAGATCTACTTTTCTTCTTTCCAGAACATCTTGAATCATCTAAATCGGAGTTCGGACGAAGAAGTTATGGCCATTTTCCCAAAGGACGTCGGAGCAAAAAATGTTGGAAAAAAGAAGCAAGCGCCTAGGCGCTCCATACAAGCCTAGACCAAGCGCCTAGGCGCTCCAAGTCAAAAACATAATGCAGCCCAAGCGCCTAGGCTCTTTAAATTTCCCTATGATGAGCGCCTAGGCACTCTAGTGCGTAGAAAGTTGCGTTTTTCTGCTGTTAAGGGGTTTTTTGAAGCCAAATAGGAGTCTGAATGAGGGCTGAGACCAATACAAATAGGAGAGGACTCTAGAAAAGCAAGAAGAACGAATTTTGCAAGGAATCAATCAATTTTTTTCAAGAGATTTGCAGAGAGACACAAGAAAAAATTACGAAGAAAAATCTCAATTTTTCTAGCGAGCATAAGAGGAGTATTTCAAGGCGATTTTCAAGATGATTGCGATTCTAGGCTACGTGAGGGGTGTTTTTCAATATTCTTCATCTTAGTTTATTATTTGTAATTGAAAAGATGATTTCCATGATTTATTCAGTGTTTATTTCGTTTATTATGAACTAAATCACTTTTTAGGCTTATGATGGATCTTTTAAGTGAATCTATGGTTTTGTAAACTTTGATTTCCAATTTAATAAGCTATTTCCAGTTTATCTATATTAATTTGTGCTTGAATCTACGAATTGCCTGATCAACAATTCTTTGTGGATTTGGATGGAATCGAGAGAGGATATTCAAATCTAGACCTAGTTGATATAGCATGTGTTCAGGATTTTGTTAATAGCTTAAACTTGATGAGTGTTAAGGTAGAGATATGCTTGACATCGCATGTAATCGTATAGAGAACTTATTCTTCAACCTTCTTCAATTGTAATTCACATAGAGATATAGTGAGTTAGTTGCTTAAGGTGTTTAACGGATTTCTATCTTAATTGTGGATTGACGTTAATACGGTATTAGTGCATCGAGAGGTGGTTAATACTACTTTCGTGTTCTTGATTAATAAACTGGAATATTGAGTTGAATTGGAATAAAAGTGTTAAAATCAGAGTGAAGCTTAGGGTGAAATCATAAGTCTAATTCTCCATTAATTGTTTGAAATTCTAGATTTTGATATTTGTGATTGGTTTGTGATAGTTTAATTACTTTTTAATTTAGAATAATTATTTTTAATCATTGAATTTGATTTGTTTAATAAAATTAGGGTTAATAGAAGATTGGTAATTGTAAGTTGAGATTTTTTGCTAATAAGTCTCTGTGGGAACGATACTCAACTTATCACTTTATTACTTGTTGACCACGTATACTTGCGTGTTGTGCGTAATTAGATTTTACCCAACAAACACATCCTAACCCTTTGCCTGAAGTATCACTGTAGATGACAAATCCCTCCGAGCCAGATGGTATTGTCAGAACAGGTGCTGAAATGAGTCTCCTCTTGAGTTCTTGAAAACTCTTCTCACATTCCTCGCTCCAAATGAATTTTGTATCTTTCCGAGTTAGCTGAGTTAATGGAGTAGCGATTCGAGAAAACCCTTTCACGAATCTCCGATAATAACCAGCTAAGCCGAGAAAGCTACGTATTTCGGTCACTGACTTAGGTTGCTCCCAACTTTGAATTGCTTCAATCTTCGTTGGGTCAACAGATATTCCATGATTTGATATCGCATGCCCAAGGAATACAACTTCCTCAAGCCAGAACTCATATTTATTCAACTTGACATAGAGCTTGTTTTCACGAAGCTTTTGGAGTATCAGCCTCAAGTGTTGCTCATAATCTTCGCGACTTTTGGAGTAAATGAGGATGTCATCAATAAAGACGACCACAAAGTGATCCAAATATTCCTTGAATACTCGGTTCATCATATCCATGAAAGCAGCAGGAGCATTAATCAATCCAAAGGACATGACTAGAAATTCATAATGCCCGTACCGAGTTCTGAAAGCCGTCTTTGGAATGTCATCGGTTTTAATCTTTAACTGATGATATTCGCAATGAAGATCGATCTTTGAAAAGAATTTGGCGCCTTGCAACTGGTCAAACAGGTCATCAATGCGAGTCAACGGATACCTATTTTTGATAGTGAAATGGTTTAATTCCCAATAATCAATACAAAGTCGCATACTTCCATCTTTCTTTTTCACAAATAGAACAGGTGCACCCCAAGGAGATATACTAGGACGAATAAAACCGATGTTTAATAATTCATGTAGTTGGGTCTTTAACTCCTGAAGTTCAATAGAAGCCATTCGATATGGGGCTTTAGAAATGAGTTTTGTACTGGGTTCAAGGTCGATACAAAATTTAACCTCACGCTCTGGGGGTAGGCCAGGAAGTTCTTTAAGGAATACGTCAGGAAATTTATTAACAATAGAAATATCATTCAAATCTGACGTATTTTTGTTTAAATCCGTGACATGAGCTAAGAAAGCTTGACATCCGTTTTTCAATAAATGAATAGCTTTATGGCTTGAGATGACAGTGATTGATTTTAATGGTTTGGTTGCTTGAATTCACATAATAGGTTGGTTAGGAATATGAATGCTAACAACCTTACAAAAACAATCAATTTTTGCATGATGAGTAGTTAACCAATCAATCCCTAGAATTACGTCAAATGCAAGTATTTTTAATGAAATAAGATCTACAGGTAATGTGAGTGTACCGATTTGAACCAAACAAGACTTATAAACAGTGGATGTAATGAAGGTTTCTCCCAGTGGAGTTTCAACAGATAAGTTAAAATCTAATTTCTCTGAAATTAAATTTAAACGTTGAGCGCAAGTAGGAGAGATAAAAGAATGGGTAGAACTGGTATCAGATAAGGTATATACTTCGTTAGAGTTTATGATAAACTTACCCGTGATGACCTCGTTCGGGTTCCTTACTTTCTGGGAGGTCACAACAAACGTTCTCCCTTGAATTACTGGTTTTAACTTGTTTGGGATGACATTTTGTGTCACCATTCCAACTGGACTTGGCTTCCCAGTAAGACAAAATCTAGCTAGGTGACCTTCTCTTCCATAATTGTAACATGTTTTGGACTGTTGCGCACAGTTTGGAATGATGTGTCCCTCCCCTCCGCATTTGAAGCATATGATAGGTGGTCGTTCTCATTCCTTAACAACGGGTGCTGATGATGACTTCTTTCCATCATTGTTGAATCTTCTCTTCTTGAAATGTCCACTTTTATTGTCTTGGCCATGAATACCACCGAAGTGGTTACCATTTCTGGCATGTTGATTCCCTCTACGTTTGTTGTCACCGCTTCGATGACTGTTACCACTGGTATTATCATTTTACCGGCTGCTTTCTCTTAGTTGGGTTGACTCGTTATCGCTCTCCAATAACTGAGCCCTATTTACAACATCTGAATACAAACACAATTTATGAGAAATTAGATATTGACGTATCTCGGGTTTCAAACCTCTTAGAAACATCCACGTCATTCTCTCCTCATTATCAACCAAGTGGGATGCAAACCGGGACAACTCGACAAACTTAGCTTCATACTGCGACACGGTCATATTGTTCTGCTCCAGCTTGATGAACTCTACCTCCTTCATGTGATGAACACTTTTTGGAAAGTACTTGTCGTTGAACAGTTTTTGGAACTTCTGCCAAGACATTTTGAGTGCGGCAGGTTGAGTACGCTTTACCAATTCCCACCAGTAATCTGCCTCTCCTCGCAACATAAAGGTGGCAAAGGGAACCTTTTGCTCTTCGGAGCATCCCAAGACATCAAATATCTTGGTGATCTATTTTATCCACATCCCCGCCTTAAGTGGTTTTGGCTCTCTAATAAACTCTGGTGGTCCCAGCTCCTTGAACTTCTTAGCGGTGACCGTCCGAGAGTTTCCAGTGTTTCCACCTTCATTTTGGACATGAATCTCTCTCGCCTGATGTTACATGAATTGCAGAAAGCCGTTAAACATTCCATCATTCATCATTTGGTCGGTGTTATTATTTGCATGAGGATTGTTGCCTTCCTGATGCACATTATCCTGGGTATTGATCTGTGGTGACTCAATGGTTTCCTGTGCTCCATTGCTATTCTCAACATTCTCGGATGTCATTTTCAAATACTATGACAAAACAAGGGTTAATTAACATACCACATATTATCCTTATACTATGACCGACCAATTAAATACCAATTAAGCTTAGGTAGGTCATACTAGCTAAGGAATTCTCTGTCTCTCCCCTCCTTGTTCTTGTCTCATATCTCAGCAAGGGATCATATCCCTAGGCTTTGATACTAACTGTGATGCCCCCAAAATAGGTATACATCACCCATCTTGGGTCGCCAAATACATGGTACAAAATTCAAATACAACTTAATAATACAACTGTCGTGTAAAATACGAAAAAACATAAACTGAGAGTTTTAATACGAATATTGTCTTGTAGACAGTATTCAACTCAAATGGAGTCATCAATACATTTATTACCACACTATTCTATAGGATAGTGAGGACTACTAATGCTATCATCTGGACCGTCACTCCGTTCCCCAACTAGTCCCGGCTACGTTCTCATTTCCTGTAGAGAACAATGAAAGCAAAAGGGTGAGCTCAACTAGCCCAGTAAGAAATATTATGACTAAGATAATGCAGAATAATTTATCGATAGCCTTCAACAGTGTTAAACTAATAAAATATAACAAACATTAAGTTTAACTGCAACGGAACAAGAAATCCATTAGAAGTGTCAAGTAGAGAATAAAATTTACTATCTTCTATGATTTAAAAAGGTTTTTCATCACTTTTATTGTTGAGACTCAGCTTAATAAATAATCCACATCATCGAATCACTCCTGCACTATGGCCAAGGATATTCTTTAGTATCATGACCACAAATTATCCACGCACTATGGGCCAAGGATATTCGTGTATTCATCAATGGTCATGATCATGCCAACAACTGTCCATCAATGCACTATGGGCCAATGAGGACTTTTACAACATCACTTGTAACATTACGGTCATGATTATACCGAATAATCCCGGGTTATAATCATACCAAGTCCATCTATGCACTATAGGCCACATATGACTTTCAACATAATATAAACATGAGGATGATGACAATGATATAAGAATTCAATAAAACAAGTTCAAGGATAAATTCTTAAAGATTTATAATTTTATTTATTTAGAAATCAATAACGTCCAAATTGTCAACATGATACTGCTTTGTGGAATAAAATTCAAGAATAATATTGTACCAAAAATAATTTGGACAGAAAACGAATCAATTTTTATCATGAATAGTACCCAGGTGAATAGTACCCTGTGAATATTACTTCAGGAATAGTAACCCCGTGAATAGTACTCCAGCATAAAAAAGTTAAAACTTATCAAGAATGCTCAGAATAATATTTTCATGAAAAGATATTGGATGAAGCGCAAATATCAAGGATATTCTACTAATTTTATGGAGTTTAGAAGCCAAACTTTAAAAAAAATGAGTATAGAATTCAAAATCTGAAACGAAATAATATTACTTACATACTACAGAGTATGGAAGAAAATATTATTTCAAGCGAATATTGAACAAAAATAACATCCCTTACCTTGAAAAGAAGAGTATTCCAACTGGTATAGCGGAGATATTCTTGAAGAAAACTTTCACTGTATTATACGCTCAAAGCTTTCTAAAACTCTAAAAAAATACACCCAATATTATAGAAGAAGAATTCTCTGATTCTGGTATACATCACCCATCTTGAGTCGCCAAATACATGGTACAGAATTCAAATACAAAATTAAATATACAACATGAGCTGTGAGTTTTAATATAAACATTGTCTTCTAGACATCATTAAAACTCAAAATAAGTCCTCAATACATTTATTAACACATTATTTTACAGAATAGTGAGGACTACTAATGCTATCCTCTGGACCGTCACTGCGTTCCCCGACAAGTCCCTGCTACGTTCTCATTTCCTGAAGAAAACAGTGAAAGAAAGGGTGAGCTCAACTATCCCAGTAAGAAATATTATGACTAAGATAATGCAGAATAAATTATCATTAGCCTTAAACAGTGTTAAACTGATACAATATAACAAACATCAAGTTTAACTGCAGTGGAACAAGAAATCCATTAAACGAGTCAAGTAGAGAATAAAATCTACTATCTTTTATGATTTAAAAGGTTTTTCATCACTTTTATCGCTGGGACTCAGCTTAATAAATAATCCACATCATCGAATCACCCCTGCACTATGGTCAAGGATATTCTATAGTATCACGACCACAAATTATCCATGCACTACGGCTAAAGATAATCATGTTTTCATCAACGGTCCTGATAATGCCATAAAATAATTCATCTTTGCACCCTTGGCCGAAGAGAATCCATAGCCATAATCATACCAAAAACTGTCCATCAATGCACTACGGGCCAATGAGGACTTTTTCCACATCATTTGTAACATTACGGTCATGATTACACCGAATAATCCCTAGTCATAATCATACCAAGTCCATCTATGCACTACATGCCACAAATGACTTTCAACAAAATATAAGCATGAGGATTATGACAATGATATAAGAATTCAATAAAAATAAGTTCAAGAATTAATTTATCCAGGAATTAATAACGTCTAAATTGTCAACATGATACTGCTTTGTAGAGTAAAATTCAAGAATGCTCAGAAGAATATTTCCATGAAAAGATACTGGATGAAGCGCAAATATCAAGGATATTCCACTAATTTCATGGAGTATGGAAGTTAAAGTTTTAACCAACTGAGTATAATAAAGAATGGAATAACAAAAGAAATCACCATGCATGCGGTACTTCTCATAGACAGGTTATTCCAACAGAATAATAATTAACGGAACCAGGTCATGCGAAAAGCACAGACAGGATGTTCCAACAGGATAATAAAGAACAGAATAATAACAGAAATCTCCATGCATTCGGTACTTCGCATAGCCAGGTTATTCCAACAGAATAATAATTAACGAAAACAGGTCCGGCGTAAAACGAACAGATAGGATTCCAACAGAATAATAATAAAGACTGAACCATGTCCGGCGTAAAACGCACAGACAGGATGTTCTAACAGAATAATAAAGAATGAAATAATAGAAGAATTTCACCATGTATGCGATAATTCGCATAAACATGTTATTCCAACATAATAATGGAATAACAGAAGAATTTCACCAAGTATAGGGTAGTCCGCGTATACAGGTTATTCCAACAGAATAATAAAGAATGGAATAACAGAAGTTCTCTTCATGAATAAGAAAGAAAGAATACCCCCTACCTTAGAAAGAAGAGTACTGGATATAGAAGTAGTGAAGTAGCAGAACACTTTTCTTCTTTCTCTCTATAGTTTCTCTCTCTAGGGTTTCAGTGAATTCGTAAGAAATAATGAATGAATGAGCTTCTATTTATAAAAAAATGGACTGCATAGTAATTAACTCATGAACGGTCTAGATTAATTTACTTTAATCTGACGGTCCATATTTAAAGCAAAATCTTTTAAATAAAATATAATATATTCTATTTATAATCTAATAAAACGAATAACTTTATAAAAGATTTTACTATGCAAACACTATGCATAATAAAATATAATATATTCTAATTATTGTCTAATAAAACAGATAACTTTATAAAAGTATTCTATTTTATATAAAAAGATTTTACTATGCAAAACACTCTGCAGACACTATGTAACACTATGCATAAAAAATATAATATATTCTATTTATAGATTAACTTGATAAAAGTATTCTATTTTATATAAAAAGATTTTACTATGTAAAATACTATGCAGACACTATACAACACTATGCATAATAGAATATAATATATTCAATTTATAGAATAACTTTATAAAAGTATTCTGTTTTATTACATTAATAATACCAATAAAACAAAACTGAGTGACTTATCACGTAAGCATCAATAATCAAAACTGTGTGCTACTATGCAACCATGCGTATTACTGTACTTTTAATACCGGGTGTTTCAACACTATTAATGGTAAAACTTCCGTCATTATTTTCATAACGTATTTTTGTCGTTTTCTCAATCAGATAATAATTCCATTGTGGGGTCCACCAATGATTGTGTCATTGCACGAATATTCCCTAATAAAACAAATATTCTCCGACCAGTCGAATATAATATGACAACTTGTACACTTTGCAAAATTTATAAATATTACCCACAACTATAATATTATATCAAATCCACACCATAATATTCAAAAAAATTATTTCGAGAAAATTAAATCTTTATTCATAAAATCTGGGGTCTCACACACAGTGGCTATATTCACGGGCGAATTCAGCCGACGAAAATGTTTAAAAATTTTGATTTACTATTCAGCACTATGCAATAAAATATTATAATAAAACAAAAATCTTTAAAAAAATATAATATATTCTATTTATAATCTAATAAAACAAAACTTATAATAATAATAATAATAATAATAATAATAATAATAATAATAATAATAATAATAACAACAACCTACATCACACGACATCACCCGTGTGATGCCTTTCCCCCTCCCAAAATTCATTAGACAATCTTCATATATATATATATATAACAAAAACATATAATTATATATATATATATATATATATATATATATATATATATATATATATATATATATATATATATATATATATATATATATTAGTTTCCTTTCCTTCACGTAACTTCACTTTCCCCCTCATTCCAAATTTTCAGATTCTAAAGTCACATGTGGCCCCCCCATGTGGCCCCACCTTTATTATATTAAATAATTTTCTATCGATTATTTTAAAAAATGGGTAAATGAGGGTCCATAAAATAAGCCAATTTACAACAAATACTTCATAAAAACTCCCTCAATATTTTAACAACATTTATCATCATTATTATAATTCGCAATATTTAACAATCAGGTCGTTCCCAAGAAAGAGGGAGATTTCCAATAAGGATTTCTCCCTAATTGGCGCACAATTAGGTGACCAAACCTCTCATTGACAGAACTTCTAGACATCGTCAATATTACAAATAATAATATTAATAACTTTATCGTCTCAATTATTGATTTAATAATATATAAAATATTCATAATAATTGAATCAAATAACGTGAGATACTATGCAGCAATTATTGTAGCAATAATTGAGTAAAACTGAGTGACTTCTCACGTAAGCATCAATAATCAAAATCGTGTGTTACTATGCAACCACATGTATTAATGTACTTTTAACACCGAGTATTTCGACAGTTAACGGTAAAACTTCCGCCGTTATTTTTATAAAAAGATATTTCTGTCATTTTCTCATTCGGACAATAATTTCGTTATGGGGTCCACTAATGATTGTGTCGTCGTACGAATATTTCCTGTTAAATAGAATATTCCCTGACCAATCGCGTGACACCCCCAAAATAGGTATACATCACCCATTCTGAGTTGCCAAATACATGGTACAGAAATAAATACAACTTCATTAATACAATTGTCGTACAAAATACAACAACACATATACTGTGAGTTTAAATACAAATACTGTCTAATAGACAGTATACAAACTCAAAAGGAGTCCTCATTATAATTATTGATACACTATTTTTCAAAAATAGTGAGGACTGTTAAAACAACTTTCTAAAATCATCACTCCGTATCCCGGCTAGTTCCTGCTAAATTCTCAATTCTTGAGAAGAAAAATGGAACAAAAAGGAAAAGGGTGAGCTCAACTAGCCCAGTAAAGAATATTATGACTAAGATAATATACAACAATTTATAATTAGTCTTGAACAGGAAAAAATCTGATAGAATATAATAGACAACAAGTTTTAGATCAACAACTGTAGCGGAAACAACAATCCATTAGAAGAGTCAAGTAGAGAATGAATTCTACTATCTTCTAAGATTTAAAAGTCCATCATCAATATTTTATCCCTGTAACATCAATCAATATACATCTTGAATCAAATATTCATCCTTGCACTATAGGCCAAAGATATATTCATTTGTATCACCTGTTGGTCATGTTCATCTCAACATCTGTACATCTTAGCACTATGGGCCAAAGATATTCATCAGGAAATCATTCATATTTGCACTACAGGCCAAATATATTCAGTAATATCATCATTTAGGTCTGAGGATGATGAAAAATATTTTAAAGAAAATGGATCAAATGAGACATATTTGGGATTCGTACTTCGATTTATCCATGTTCAAAAACACCCCCATAATATACCATACTGGAGTAAAATTCAAGAATAAAGATCAAAACATGGAAACAATCAAAGATAGTAACAAAATAGACATCTGGGACAAAGAAGATAAAATTTTATTTTTCGATGAATAGTGTCGTATTCGTGAATAGTGTTGTATACTTGAATAGTGTCGTATACGTGAATAGTAACCCCAACACAAAGAGGTAGAAATTCCACAATAATATTCATATCAATATTTCGGCATAATGATATTAGAAGAAATAATATTATTTATAAAAAAAATAACATCCCTTACCTCAAAAGAATAGTACTTTTGACTAGAATATCAAATATAACGCTGAAGGAAACTTTCACCGTATATCAACACTCACAGTATCAAAATACTCACAATAATACGCTCGATAATATAGAGAGAGAAAACTTCAGTTTCTTGTGTGATTTTCAATTCTAACCTAAGCACCCTATTTATAGGAAAATGCTTAGAACACCAAAGCAGAAATTTAATAAAATATTAATATAATTAAAAAAATTCACGCCCACCTTAGACAAACTGATTTCAGCATGTTTACAACACACGTGGGGCCCACCAAATGAAAAAAAATGTTTTTTATTAAAAAAATATTTAAACTTCGAAAATCAATTATTCTGTAACTTCAATAATTCATAATAAATAACCCTTTTATCAGAAAAATTTAAATCTTATGTCCATTTCATAGGAAATTCAATTCTCTACAACTTTGTAAGTTTAAGTTTTTCCAAATTCCAAGCAGAAATTGACCGAAATCTACACACGGACGATTTTACGGGCTATAATCCAATTTTAGTCACAAAATGGGGCCACCAACACACAAAACATGTGTTAAACATTTTTTGTAACAAAAATACTCTTCCTCCTCATTATTCATATATCACACATTCATTGTAAAACTATCACTATTATTATATTATAGAAATATAATAATATATTTAAATCAATTATTTTATCAGAAAAGATAAAATATCAATTTTCAATAATTGTCACTTTTCTAAAAATTCCTCCATTTATATTTACATAAATAAATATTTTCCTTATCATATAAATTAATAATTAATTATTCAAAAATAATATTACAGAATCACAATAATAGCAATCAGGCCGTTCACAGGAAAGAGGGGGCTTTCCAATAAGGATTTCTCCTTATTGGCGCGCAATTAGGTGACCAAATCTCTCCTTAGACAGAACTTTCTAGACATTGCCAATAATGTTATTTAGTAATATTATTAAAATAATATGAATTATTGATCTGATAATGAGAAATACTGTGCAGTGACAATTATTAAAACAACAATAATAAAAAAATATCAACGTAGTAATTATTGAACCAATAAAATAAAATATTGAACAGTAATTACTGTAACAATTATTGAGTAGTGTCTTCTTACGTAAGAATCAATAATTGGTGCAATATCGTGTGCTGCTGTGCAACACCGCGTTTTACTGTGTTTTAACCACCGGGTATTCCAACAGTGTTAACGGTAACAACTACGCCGTTATTTATAAAAACTCATACTTGTCGTTTTCTTCATCCAATCGCTTTCTGTTATGGGGCCCACAAAAGGTTGCGCCATTGTACGAATATTCCCCGACGGGAAGAATATTCCACGACCAAAGGAATATTTCCCGATAACAATGAATATTTTATAACCACTTTCTTATTAAAAATATTTGCGCATTTTACCCATAACTAACCACATTAATCAAATCAACCATTACTATTTCAAAATAATAAATAGAGGAAATTCCATTTTATTCATAAAAGTTGGGGTCTTACAAATCGAATATAATATAACATCTTGCGTACTTTGCAAAATTTATAAATATTATCCACAACTATAACATTATATCAAATTTACTCCTTAATATTCAAAAATGATATTTATAGAAAATTCATCTTTATTCATAAAAGTTGGGGTCTTACTACTAATTAATATTATCTATCTGGTGTACACACATAATTTCTTTCCCAATTTCTGGAATACACAGATATTTAATTATTTCTGTTTAAAAATCACTTATGATTTTATTGCACTACTTGATACTCCATATCATTAGAATACATTCTTATCATATGATTTTATGCATGTCACACCTTACATTAATGTTCAACTTCATTTTCTACAGTAGCAACTAACTTTTCTTATATTGGACACTGGCTCAGCTGCGCAATTTTGTACTGCTAGAGGGCGCAGTTGTGCCGGTCCCTGGCAGTGCCAAAATGGGTTAGCTTCAAGTCAGTTTCAAAATTCTATCACCACACAAGTTTTATATGATATAATTTAACTTCTATAGTGGTGATATACCCATAATTGAAATGAATCAATATGTTCAAAATCTATTACTATATTCAAATGGATTGAATATTTAATCAATAAGAATCCTATCAATTCTTTGATATCAACCTCTTAGGGTTAGTCCACTAATTTAAATAACTATTAGTGACTCTCTTTAATCATTTCATAAATTCACATAACCACATAATGTTTAAATAGACTCACAAAACTAACTCATTAAAAATTAAATTACATTTTTAATTAAATAAGGAGTTTAAAATTCACAGTCATTACATCTCTTCCCCCTTATAAAAATTACGTCATTGGAATTTTAAAAAAATAAGGTTACTCAAATAAAAATGGATAATTCGCTATCATTTTTTTTCTAGTTCCCACATAGCTTCTTCGACTGCGTGGTTTCTCCAAAGAATCTTAACGGAATGGATGATTTTATTCCTCAGCTTATGTTCCTTCCTATCTAGTATCTGGACATGAACTTCTTCCTCATACAATAAGTCTTTCTCGACTTGGATTGGTTCATAGGAGATAATGTGCTTGTAGTCTAGTTTATACGGTCGCAATACTGACACATGAAACACATTGTGAATGTGCTCAAGTTCAGGATGTAACGCTACCTCGTACACCACTTCACCGACTCGCCTCAAAATCTCGAACGGTCCTATGAATCTAGGGCTCAACTTGCCCTTCTTCCTAAAATGAATCTTCCCTTTCCAGGGAGATACTTTCAGAAATGCAGAGCTTCGTAATTCAAAATCATTCTTTTTGCGATGTAAGTTTGCATACTTCTTCTGGTGATCTTGAGCTGCTACTTGTCGAGCTCTTATCACCTTGATGATTTCTACCGTCTGTTGTACCAACTCGGGTCCCAAAAGTCGATGTTCTCCAACTTCGTCTCAACATAAGGGCGTTCTATATTTTCTCCCATATAGTGCTTCGTATGACGGCATCCCAATACTGGCGTGATAACTATTGCTATACGCGAACTATATTAATGGAAGGTGATCCTCCCAACTACCCTTGAAGTCCATTACACAAGCTTTGAACATATCTTCAAGGTTTGAATCGTTCTCTCCCTTTGCCCATCGGTCTGCGGATGATACGTGGTACTCATTCGCAGTTGTGCCCCCATTCTTTCTTGAAGAATCTTCCAGAAGTTTGACGTGAATTACGGATCTCTATCTGATACAATCGACACTGACACCCCATGCCTCGAGATAATTTCCTTGACATATAATTTCGCTAACTGGTCCAAACTATACTTAATCTTAATCGGCAAAAAGTGAGCTGACTTAGTAAGACGATCTACAATCACCCATATGGCGTCATGCCCTTTCTGCATTGCCAGAAGTCCCACCACAAATTCCATTATGATGTGCTCCCATTTCCATTCTGGAATCTCTAATGGTTGTAATAACCCGCTTGGTCGTTGGTGCTCTGCCTTAAATCTCTGACAAGTTAGACATCTACTTACGCATTCCACAACTTCTCTCTTCATGTTTGGCCACCAGAAGTGGTGACGCGAATTTTGGTACATCTTCGTGCTTACTGGGTGTATTGAATATCTCGTACTGTGCGCTTCTTGCAAAATCTCTTCTCTCAGTTCTGGTACTAAAGGTACCCAAATTCCTCCTTCAAATCTTAGGAGTCCAGTGCTATCAACCTTGAATTTCAGTTCATCACCTTCAGTCAATCTTTTCTTGATGTTATTGCAATCTTCGACCTTTTCTTGTGCCTCTTTAACCTTATCCAATAAAGTCGAGCTTGCTGTCACCGTAAATAATTGTTCGTCGATCTCCATCGGATACTTAATCTCTAAGTCTAGTCGTTCAAAATCTTTCACCAATTCTTCTTGGATGGTCAACTTCAATAATTTCTCTTTGCATTTTTTGCTCAAGGCATCTGCCACTACATTTGCGTTGCTTGGATGGTACATAATCTCACAATCATAATATTTGATCAATTTTAGCCATCGGCGCTGCCTCATGTTTAACTCTCTCTACGTGAAGATATACTTCAAACTCTTGTGATCCGTATATATCTTACACTTCTCACCATACAAATAATGCCTCCAAATCTTTAGGGCAAAAACTACCGCTGCTAACTCCAAGTCATGAGTCGGATATCCTTTCTCATAATCTTTTAGCTGACGTGAAGCGTATGCAATGACCCTATCGTGTTGCATCAGTACACATCCAGGACCCTTGTGTGACGCATCGCTATACACTATAAACCCTCCGTGTTGTCTGGTAAGGCCAACATATGTGCTTGACTAAGCCTCTTCTTCAATTCTAGGAAATTTTCTTCACACTTCTCCGTCCAAACAAACTTAACTGTCTTTCTGGTAAGATTGGTCAACTGTGATGCTAATTATGAAAAATCCCGAATACATCTTCGATAGTATCCCGCCAATCCTAAGAAACTTCTGATTTCTATCGGCATCTTCGGCTACTCCTAATTGATAACCGCTTCTACCTTCGCTGGATCCACTGAAACACCATTCTTGTCGATGACATGCCCCAAAAACTGCACTCTCTACAACCAAAACTCACACTTGGAGAATTTTGCATACCACTTCTCCCTCCTTAATGTCTCCAACACTATTCAAAGATGCTCAGCGTGTTCTTCCTCTGTCTCTAAATACACTAGAATGTTATCGATGAATATGACAACAAACTTATCCAAAAACTGTTTGAACACTCTATTCATCAAATCCATAAATATTGATGGCGCGTTCATCAATCTGAATGACATTACCAGAAACTCAAAGTGTCCATACCGAGCTTTGAATGCCGTCTTTGGAATGTCCTCCGGCCTCACTTTCAATTGGTGATAACCGCTCCTCAAGTCAATCTTTGAAAACTACTTTGCCCCCTTTAACTGATCAAACAAATTGTCTATCCTGGGCGACATGTTCTTATTCTTAGTGGTGACCTTGTTCAACTCTCGGTAGTCGATACAAAGTCTTAGCGACCCATCTTTCTTCTTTACGAATAAGACTGGTGCTCCCCACGGTGATACGCTTGGTCAAATGTATCCCTTATCTAACGACTCTTGTAATTGAGTCATTAGTTCTTTCATCTCTACCGGTGCCATACGATACGACTCTTTGTATACCGGTGTTGTCCCTGGTGCCAAATCAATAACAAACTCAATATTTCTATCCGATGGAAATCCCAGAATCTCGTCTGGGAAGACATCAACGAAATCCCTTACAATAGGTATCTGACTCAGTTCACCCTTGACTCGTTGAGTATCAGCCACGTGAGCTAAATAACCTATACAACCCTTCCTAAGCAATATCTGCACTTGCACCATTGTCAGGCAATGAGATTGTCTCGGTGATTTACTACCATAAAATACCACCTTCGACTTATTCGGAGTCTTAAGGTGTAGACACTTCTTCCTATCGTCTATAACTGCTCTGTGAATCGATAACCAATCCATTCCAAGGATTACATCAAATTCCCCCAAATGAATCGGTATCAAATCCATTTTGAGCTTAAATCCTCGTAATTCAGTATAACAATTCTTATTAATGTATTCTACAGGAATAATTTCCATGTTCGCTACTTCTACGTTCATAGCTCTCATGGGGTAACTCTATATGTTTAGCAAATTCTTCGAAAACAAAAGAGCAGGTAGCACCCGAATCAAATAACACGTATGTATCTATATCATTGATCGGAATGATACTTGACACCACGTCCTTAGACTCCACCGTATCCTGTACGGTCATGTTGAACATTCGTGCCGTTGGTCTGTTGGCTTGATTGGTTGGCCGGCCCTCCAATGTTTAACCCATTATTGTTATTTCTGCAGTTGCCACTAGCTGCATCGCCCTTTCTCTTCGAGCAATCCTTAATTTGATGGTATGTGGCTCCACACGAGAAACATCATCCCTTCTGCTTATTCAGACACTGAGGAATCATGTGCCCTGGTTGTCCGCAACGATAACAAACACTATTTCCCTTCATACACTCCCTCGAGTGGTTCCTGCCACAGTTGTTACACTTCACACTTTTCTTGGCCTCTCCCCCGGACTTATTTCCTCCAGAGGATTGGCTCTCCGTCCATTTATGCTTACTGGGGTTGCTGCCTCCACTACTTTCCCATTTCTGTCCGTCCTGACCGGTCTTCTTCTCTTATTTGAATCGAGCGATGGCTTCATTGCCTCCTTCAGCAATGATAGCCTTTTCCAATAGATCAGAGTAAGTCTTAATCTTTAATATAACCACTGCTTTCTACAACTATGATTTCAGTCCTAATTCGAACCTCCTTACCTTCCTGGCCTCCGTGTAAACCTGATGTGATGCGAATCAGGCTAACTCATTAAATTTTACTGCGTACTCTGCGACAGACATACTACCTTGCTTTAGTTCTAGAAACTTAACTTCCATATCCTGTTGCGTATTCTCTGAGAAATAATTTTCAAGGAATAGCTCCTTAAATCTGTCCCAAGGAATAACTCCTTCGTCTGCTCGGCCCTTATTGGCTTTCCACCAATAGTTAGCTTCGCCCTTTATCATGAAAGTGGCAAAACTCGTCTTCTATGATTCGTCCACTCGTACAACCTCAAACACCTTCTCCATATCTTCTATCCATGTCTGGGCTTCAATTGGGTTCAAGGTTCCCCGGAACTCCGCTGGTCCTACCAATTTAAAGTCCTTAAAGCTAGCCAAGTGTTGTCCTGGATGCCCTGCTGCTGGCGGGGGTCTGTTTTGCATTACCTCAGTTAACAGGTTAACGAAGTTCTGCATTGGATCAATATTTGCCCCTCCACCATTGTTAACAGATCCTTCCTCCCTCTGGTTTCGCGGTAGTCTCCTAGGAGGCATGATCTGAGGAAAAGAAGAAAACTATTAAGCTTTATGTGATATGTTATCCATGTTAGCATTAAGAAGTTTAAGATGTCTATTAATCATTTTTGATTTAAATAAACAACTTCAGTATCACAATAAAACTCGATGGATTTCCTCAACCCATCACTTACATACACTACTTGAGCTTTCTACTAAGATTATAACCTAGGTTTCACATTACTAATGTTTATAACCTACAGCTCTGATACCAACATGTGACACCCCCGAATCCGGGTCCTCTGATCCTGGTTCGGTCATCACGATAAAATATAAGCATCCACATCTAAACAACATATGATAACTAAAATGTGGAATATAATAAATATAAGTTGTTCATTCAAAATGTGTTACTAGTCCCAAGATTCGATAACCTTAATACAAACTTACAAACATTCCCTAATATAATCATTAAGGTTCATATTATATAATAGTAATTGAAACTAGGCATAAGGTAAAGTCGACTCCTCGCAACTATCCTACATCTTTCCTTTACCCTTGTCCTTTCCTGAGGTCTCAGGCTTAGCTGCAATATAATTCATGATATAGCAAGGATGGGCAACAAGTTTGCTGAGCAAATTTAAATACAACAATAAGGATATATCATGATGAATGGAAAAATATCTGACAATGAATTTAACAATATGAATATCTGAAGTATTCAACAATATGAATATTAGAAGCAAATATAATGATTATTTTTAGAATAACTGCTATTCAAGTAGACTTTGAACTTTAACACTCCAATGGAATCAATAGCTAATTGACCCTTTGGTTACTGGCTACAAAATAAATACTTGAGGGGATCAGCCTCGCGTACACCATGTATATGCATAACATTTAAATCTGCTCTTTGTATCTTATATTAGATACCTGGAGTATTCCCATATCATAAAAAGGGGCGTTCTTTCAGTCTAAGAATCCTTACCATCAATTGGTTTGGATAGCTTTTATAAAACTTTATACACTTTGTCTGACCGAACAAAGGTTCAGACTCTATCTGACACAGTTCAAGAATTATAGAACTTTAAATGATGAACCAGTCCAAGACTGTACGAACTCAAGTGCACTAAGTGTGAATATTAATAATATCGATGTGGAATAATTGTAAGGTGATTAAAAAATTATTAGCATGCTTGGAAATAAATTTCAAGCTTAAATGAATAACTTTCAATTCAACAATAACCTGCTCAATGTAATATGATGAGGTTAGAAAACTTTCAGAAAACTTAAAGTTGTGTAAGTTAGGAAACTTGCAACACAATAAAAATAGTGTTCGAATACTTGATCAAGTAAAAGAGTAAGAACTAAGGAACTTGCACAAACGAAGAGTGAAGTTCAAGTAACTTGCTCAATAATAATTTGAGTAAGGTTAGGAAACTTTCTCAATAATAATTTGAGCAAGGTTAGGGAACTTGCATGTTTTCTCAGCTACAATATAATTCTAGCTTTATTTAACTTGCGTTGAAACGACCTAACATTAACAAGTCGATCTTTCCAATTAGTATACATAAACTAGTATGAGTCTATACTTACAAGAATCAAATCATCACATATGATGATTCTTAACATGTTATATGGGATATTGGTCATATATTACAAGGTTAAGAGATCATACAAGTATGCCTTAAAACTTCAGAATCAAAAACAGAATCTTGGCAAGGCTGCAGGATGGCGCAGCTGCGCCTGGTCTAGGCTTAGGAACAGCGCAGCTGCGCTGTCCCCTGGCCATACTAGGATTGAGCTTTGCTCTCCTGACTTCATTTCAACTCTAACACACCAATTACACATATATTTTAACATACATACATGCTAGAATTTCTCACATAACATAAGACCATTCTTGAGTTCATTACTACAAGTCTAATTTACAATTTATTTGTCATTAAAGCATAAAAATCATGTAACCATAATGCTCAATACATATGTATCATGTCTAGGGATAATATATGTAGGATTTTGGCACAGAAACACACAGTGGAATATAAAAATTTATAAAGCAATTTTTGAAACCCAACACAAGATCCATGCGAAACAAATTTATTTAAGAGGTTTAGAATTTATACCGATTATAGAATACTCTGAAACTGCTTCGAATCTCCAGTGCAATCCAACTGAACATCGTCTCTATGGTATCCACACGAATGCTCGCGAATCATCACACGATTCTGCAATTGAAGGGAGCTGCGGTACTAGCCACCAAAGGAATGGATTTTCAAAATTTCTCTTTAGTCTCTCTATCTCTCTAAAAGCGGCTAGGGTTTTTTTTAGGTTATGATTCGTACCTAAAATGGCTACTATATATCATATATATAGTAGTTAATAGGAATTAATCAAAACCCTAATCTAATTAAAATAAAATCCAAATTTATATATATATATATATATATATATATATATATATAAATATATCTTAATTAAGTCTTACTTAATTAATATACCTATATATAAATTATCCTATTTAAATTCGTAATTTAAATTCTATCAATCATATTAACATATTTAAATCTTTACAAATTAAATTAATTCCCTTTTAATTACGTTCTTTGTGTGTGACCCTATAGGTTATTATTATGTTGTCAATAATTTTAAAATCATATTATAAAATTATAAGCAGTGAGCGACATCTAATAATGCATCATTGCTACCCATGTAATAAGATCGATGATTCGATGCAACCTTTTTGTGACCAATGTTTCAATGTAATTTAATTCTTTTAACCTTGACATCCTAGATTAAACTCGAGTCATGGAATGTGTCATACTCTTCATAATTTAATCTGAGTTTTCTTGATCAATGAGTAGACTATATGAAACAAATCACTATTTGAGCATGGCTATGCATTTCATAGTCCTACTCAATCAAGAGACCTATGGATATCACCCCTAATATATAGGAGGGGTCTAGATCACTCATATTCCTCACACGATTCATGATGTACCCAATAATCACCTTTATAGTCCACCCTATTAAAGGTGACATTTGATGATATCAAAGTACATAAATTATCGTGTAGTAATATAGTGATTTCAGGTCAGAGGACCATTATATCATTATCACTATGAGAATCGCTAATGACACTTTGCATACTGTTCCACTTAGAATTCTCATGGTGGGTATGTCCAGTACATCATTCTCTAACATGTACATATGCATTGACTTAATATCTCATATATTTATGACCAATGAGATTTGGTCATCAGTCAATCCACATACTAGTCTTAATGTATCATTGTTGTCCCATCAACAGTGATACTCGACTAGGGACTTTTAAGAATAATGATACTAATTATAATTATATAATCTCATGTTCAAGTCACATACTTGAAACTATATAATTTGTATCACTATTCTAAGGAATTTTATTATGTTAACATTTATATAACGCAGTAAATAAAATCATAATAAAATTATTCATTTATTCAATCAAATATAATATCAAAATGTTAAGCAATTATATCAAATAATTGGCCTCTAGGGCACAAACTATAACAATATAGAAATAACATGATAACTTAACCCTTTAGCATCTAGATATTCATGTAATGCAACTAGATTTTTGCAAATACGCTTAAGGTTGCCTTTGAAATCACTTAGCACGAATGATGCAATCCAACACATTAAAGACAAATCTAAAACCTTTATCATAAGTAAATAAGTTATGATAATCTCTTTTCAAAATCGGAAACTATATCTTGTAATCATTCATGTCCATTAGCTTATTATACTAAGCTTTTCTTTCTAACACCAAGCTTATCAAGTTGATCATGAATATAATAGCTATGAATCATATATCATGCGTATTTAGGTTCCAAATCATTCATGTACATAAGCCACTAAGTTCAGAACTTGGAACATAAGTTTTCCACAAGGTTAGTTTTGAAAACTTTAAGTTTTGTTACAAACTTTCTTACTAATCCAAGTTGATTACTTCATACCACATAAGAAAACTTTATATATCATGTTATACTTCTGTTCAAGTACATATATGAGTTATCATACCAAATTGTCAATGCCTAGCATAACAAAAACCAACAATTGAATCGGAGGTACGGTGCAGCTGCGCTGCACCCTAGTACAAATAGGGTGCAGCTGCGCCATGCCTGCACTAGAGGTAATAACCTGCTCTGTTCTGTATAGCATCAAACATCAACAATTCTCCTTAATTTAAACATGCTTAATACCATCATTTAAGAGTTCATATATGCAAGCCTACTTCCTAAACAGATTATAGCATGCTAATTCACTTTGATTGACAAAGAATTCCAAGTGATTTCAAGAATTTGACAAAAACCCAACTAAGAACAAAAGCTTAAGATTTATACCTCTTAGAGCTTAATAGACTTAGTTTCTTCCTGCTGTAATTGTTAACCTCTTCTTAGGACAACACACACATAAACTCAAATTATCAGTGTTTCATGAACCAAAACAAACAACGTAAACTGAAGATTGGGCTACTATTTATTGAAGAAATTAGGACTGGTCATTTTTTTATTGAACTGAGGTTTAACTTATGGTGCATTAGAAGAAAACATTAGATAATTTGGAGTTGGCCAACCACCAATTTCTAGCCATCATCCCTACACAACTCTAGCCTTTTTGATCTGCTAAGTTTTATGCAATAGAGAAATATCCCACTGTTGATGTACTAGGAGGTCACTCATTTTGGGACGAAAATCTAATCTCAGCAACAAGCTTAGTTTTAGTTCAATTCAGTTACTTTATTTACCAAAAATGGGTTTTAATATCCAATTGTTACTATATTAGGAAAATTAGGGATTATTTAAATATTCACATCATATAATCCATGTACATTAAATACACGCAATAAAAGGTATTATTGTCCAGGTAACTCCATAATTATTTTTTACTACTCACATAACCTCATCATTAATTAATATTATCTATCTGGTGTACACACATAATTTTTTTCCCAATTTTTGGAATACACATATATTTAATTATTTCTGTTTAAAAATCACTTATGATTTTATTGAACTATCTGATACTCCATATCATTAGAATACATTCTTATCATATGATTTTATTCATTTCATACCTTACATTAATGTTTCATTTCATTTTCTACAGTAGCAACTAACTTTTCTCAGATTGGACACTGGCGCAGCTGCACCATTTTGTACTGCTGGGACGGAGCAGCTGCGCCGGTCCCTGGCAGGGCCAAAATGGGTTAGCTTCAAGCCAATTCCAAATTTCTATCACCATACAAGTTTTATATGATATAATTTACCTTCTATAGTGGTGATATACCCATAATAAAAATGAATCAATATGTTCAAAATCTATTACTATATTCAAATGGATTGAATATTTAATCAATAAGAATCCTATCAATTCTTTGATATCAACCTCGTAGGGTTAGTCCACTAATGTAAATAACTATTAGTGACTCCCTTTAATCATTGCATAAATTCACATAACCGCATAAGGTTTAAATAGACTCACAAAATTAACTCATTAAAAATTAAATCACATATTTAATTAAATAAGGAGTTTAAAATTCACAGTCATTACATCCCTCCCCCCTTATAAAAATTTCGTCCTCAGAATTGTAAAAAAATAAGGTTACTCAAATAAAAATGGACGTGGTACTGATAGTGTCTGATAAGCCTATTAGGCATGAAAGACCGTACCCCAGTTCGGTGATCTCTTTTACTGATGAGGATTTCCCTTCGGAGCCTATCGAACCACATGAAGGAGCCTTGGTAATTATTTTATAGGTGAGTTTGATGGATATGAAGCGGATGATGATTGATAATGGCTCGTCAATGGACATATTGTATGTTCACGCCTACCAAAGGATGGATTTGGGAGACAGAAAGTTGGAGGTTGGCCAGGAACCTCCCTTATATGGGTTTAGCAACAACCTGGTTAAGGTTGTAGGGACGATTGAGCTGCTGATTATCTTCGGGACTGCTCCTCAGTAGGTAGAGATAATTTGTAGATTCTTTGTAGTGCATTTGGATTCTACATACAATGTTATTATGAGAAGATCGACCTTGATAGCTCTTCAGGCGGTGACTTCAATTCCTCACTTTAAAATTAAGTTTCCCACGCCGAATGGGGTTGATGAGTGGTGGGGGATCTCGACTTAGCAAGGAGGTGATACCAGAATGCTTTAATCTCTTTGGGAGTATGAGTTAATAAGCAGAAGCGGACAATGGCTATAGAGATCGAACCATTTACCGAAGGAATTATAGAGCCTCTGGTCATGCCTGCCGAAGAGATATGAGATGTGGAGTGATTCCGGGGTTGAAGGATAAGACCGTTAGGATTAGGTTGGGATTATAGAAACCTTTTCAGACAAGCTTGGTGGAGTTGTTGTACTGTTATACGGACATCTTTGCATGGGCCCTCAGTGACTTGCCTGGTGTTGATAAAAAGGTAGTTGTGCATAGGCTGTACGTGGACCCAAAAAATAAACCAATTCGGCAGAAGAGGATGATCTTCGCCCTGGAGAGGCAGAATATAATGCTGAAGAAATAGCTAAGCTTCTGGCAGAAGATTTTTTTTTGAAATTGACTACCCCAGGTGGATGGTGAACGTGGTACTGGTTTAGAAATAGAACGGGAAGTGGCGGGTCTGCATCGACTACACGAATTTGAACAAAGCGTGTCCGACGGACTTTTATCCACTTCCAAACATTGACTAATTGATTGAGGCCACTTCAGGGTATGCCTTGCTCAATTTTATGAATGTTTTTTTGGGATATCGTCATATTTTGATGCATAAAAAGGATATCTCAAAAACAAAATTCATCACTCATCGATCGGTTTATGCTTATAAGAAGATGACGTTCAAATTATTGAATGCGGGGGCCACATATAAGAGGATGATGAATTATGTGTTCTTGAAGCAGTTCGGTCGGAGCATGGAAGTTTATATAGATGATATGATTGTCAAGAGCATATCAGTTCGAGGCCACTTGGATGACTTAGAGGATTACTTTTAGATTGTTTGGCACTAAAAGTTAAGGTTGAATCCAACGAAATGTACCTTCGTTTTGGGAGCAGGGAAGTTTATGGGTTATCTTATCAGCAAAAGGGGAATAGAGGTGAATCCAGAAAAGATAAAAGCTATTTTGGATATGAAGTCTTCTCAGTTGTACAAGGATGTTCAGCGTCTGACAGGTCGGATAGCAGCTTTGAGGAGGTTCATGTCTAAGTCGGTAGAGAGGTGTTTGCAATTTTTTGAAACGTTAAAAAGGTCGAAGAATGAAAAGACTTTCTAGTTGACTTCAGAATGCGAGGATGCTTTTATGGGGATTAAGAGGTACTTGTCTTTGGCTCTTTTTTGGTGAATCCAGCTTCGGCTAAGCCTTTGTATTTGTATTTGGCGGCAAGTTTGTTGGCAGTAAAAGAAGTCTTGGTGCTGAAGATTGGGGGTAAGAAGCACCCGGTTTACTATGTGAACCATGCCCTTAGGGATGCAGAAACAAAGTATCTAAATCTTGAGAAGTTTGCATATGAGTTGATAATAGCCAATCAAAAGCTTCGGCAGTACTTCCAAGGTCAGTTAATAGCGGTGTAAACCAATCATCCATTGAAGAAAGTGTTGGGAAAGCCAGATGTCTCGGGTTGGCTCTCAGCGTAGACAATGGAGTTGTCACAGTTTATACTAGAGTATCATTCTCAAAAAGCAATAAAGGGTCAGGCCTTGACCGACTTCACAGTAGAGTGTTCAATTTATGAGGCAGATAATAGTATGGGTCAGACGAAAGGGCTTGTTCAGACAATTACAGATGTTCAGTCGGTGTAGAGTTTGTGGAAGTTATATGCAGATGGGTCCTCTACTTCGGATGCTAGTGGTGCTGGTGCTATTTTGACAAGTCCAGAAGGGTTCAAAGTGCGGCAGACGATTCGTTTTGGGTTCAAAACAACTAATAATGAGGCTGAATATGAAGCGATCTTGGCAGGCCTTTGGCTGATGAAGTGTAACACCCCCAAAATAGGTATACACAACTCATTCTGAGTCGTCAAATATATGGTACAAAATTCAAATACAAACTTAATTATACAACTGTCGTGTAACATAAGCTTAGAGTTTTAACACGAATATTGTCTCATAGACAATATCCAAACTCAAATGGAGTCCTCATTACAATTATTATCACACTTGTTAACTTTGTCATATTCCATCCTAATATTTTGATGATGAAATGGTCAAAGTACTAAATTGTTTTATGATGCATTTAAGGTATTTTGGTGATAAGGAGCTTTGATTGGATATTCAAGAATTTGGAGGAATTTCTCTTTTCTAGGAAAACAAATGTAAAATCAATTGCATAATAATTGATTTTTCATTTAAAGGCTCTAGGACATTTTATTACATTATATATTGTTATTTGTCTTAAATGAAAAATGTTTTTAAAAATAAAAGGTTTTTCTAAAAAATAAAAAGAGATCTAATTAAAAAGAGATTTGATATAATATTTATATGTATCTCATATGCCTAGAAACTTATTGATATATCTTGGACATTTTAGTTACTGGTACACGTGGATATACATAACACTAGCTAAACGGTTATGAGTTGTTGCATGAGTAGGTTTCCTTAGTAATCATTCTACCCACATACTAGTTACATGTGGATATGAGTTACAAGTTTTCTCTTGGTGATTTGATATCTACTTTTTTTTACGGAAAACCTATTATGATTATCTTGGACATCTAAAGATTTTATGTCTTGGAAAGATAATTGACTGTTGAGTATTCCATTTCTATACGCCATGTACTTAATGCCTAGAGAGAGAAAGTATGTTGTTTAAGTGGTTACCTTTTTGTATGGTCTTTTGGTTTTATTCAAACTAACAGGGATTTGTTTTTGGATAAAACTTGATAATTGTGGACTGTTTTAATATATTTCCGTTGAAGAAAGTTTCTAAGTAAACCAGATTTTGTAGACTTATATAATGTTTATTCTCTTGGTTAATATTATCCTTCCGTTAGATTAAATTTGAACATATATTTTATTAACGGTAACTTGTGTAAGGGTTATATAAATGATGTTTCTCATTTAGAAAATTACACAACTCACGAAAATATACTTGCACTAATTACTGATTATTACTCGAGCAATTTTATCAGTGCAAACGTTTGAGCAGCTAATCAATTTAATTTCTGATATTATTTGAGCTGATATTTTGTAAGAAATTAATTGTTTATATTTGTGTGGTAATTGATCATTGCATATAGTTGAGCCTTTAATTGTTAAGTTGATTATTCTTGCATTGATCATAGACCTCTATATCTGTATTGATTTTTTTTAGACTAAGTGTAGTCTAAAGGAGTTAATCCTAGGGGATTAGAGAAAAAGCTTACAAACAGGTTCAAGGAAGCAAAGGTGCTTGAAGAGTGCATAGGTGCACAAGGAGCAAGAGATCTCAAGGGAAATTAATTGTTAATTAATTTTTGTTAAAATCTGTTTTGTAATCTGTATTTATTTATAAGGAAATAAATAAAGTGAGTCTCTAATACTAGTTGGTATTGGACGTGGACTAGGCTATTATTAAAGAGGGTAATAGCTGAACCACATAAAAAATCTTGGTGTTGATTTTATTATTTGCTTTACTTTAAAATCACCTAAGTTACTTAATTATCTTAATTTGACTATTTGCATTATATTTAGATAATTCTTTAACAACAAGTATTTTATTTAATAGGCTATATTAATTTAGTAAATTGATTTCGATCATTATAGTAGCCTGAAATTAATAGTTTTAAAAAGTTGGTCATAGATTGCTCCTACACTTATTCAACCCCCCTTCTAAGTGTGCCTAGTTAAATTTCATTTGGTATCAGAGCAAGGCTCTACTTATCTTGGTCTTAAAGGTGATTTGTAGGGAAAGATTCTGATATGGCACAGTTCGGAAACCACAATCAAGAAGGTCAATCAACCAATAGACCTCCTTTGCTGTTTGGCACAGAAAATTACAACTTCTGGAAATTCCGAATGAGGATCTATCTTAAAAGAGATCATTGGGAATGGTGAATTGTGGAGAACGGACCAGTTGTTCTATGAAGAGATGATGGGACACCAAAGATTCTGCTAGAAATGGATTCCATCGAAATCTACATGGTCTCATATGATTCGAGGGCTATGAACGCACTCCTCAGTGGCATGGTACAATCTGAGATAGATAAAGTCTCTTCATGTAACACTGCATAAGAAATGTGGGATACTTTAGTGGTAAGTCATAAAGGTACTTCTAAAGTACGAGAATTCAAGCTAAGCATGCTTATGCACGATTATGAAATGTTCAAGCTGGAAAAAGATGAAACCATCAAGCTAGCTCAGGCAAGATTTCTAGTCCTTAAAAACTCCTTGAAATTGCTAGACAAGACTATTCCTCAAAGCGAGATCAACCGTAAGTTTCTTCGGGCTATGCCCAAAAGGTTTGCTTCTAAAATCACTACTCTTCAAGATTCTGTTACTATTTCTTCCATGGATACTTTAACCTCGTTTGGTGAACTAGAAGAATATGAACATCAGTTAAAGAGATATGATGATGAAGAGGAAACTCCTCGAAGAAAGGTCTTAGCTCTTACTGCAGTTAATGAAGAGGAACTTGATGATAACTCTAATAAAGAAATAGCTATGATGTCAAGGAAAGTCAAGGGGTTACTACAAAGGAAAAACAAGAGGAGAAACACCTTCAATTCAAATAAATTCAAAGGAAAACAAAATGAAGAGACGTGCTTCGAATGTGGACGTCATGGTCACTTCAAGAAAGACTGCTTTCAATTAAAGAATAAAGGGAAGACAAACTTCAAAGATAACAAGAAGAACAAAGCCTTTATTACTTGGAGTGATGAAGAATTCGAAGTGGAGATCGATGCTAAAGATGAGATAGCACAGGTATGTTTCGTGGGAGTTGAAGGTTTATCAAATCAGGTATCTCCTAATGAGCTAAATTCTTTAGAACAAGAAAATAAGAAGTTAAGAGAAAAGAATGCAAGCTTAAAAGGATTAGTTAATACATTAATGAATGAAGTAGATTCACTAATAGATGAAAAGAAAGAAATTGAAAAGGAATCCACATGTCAAGAAGAAAAGGTTTTGATTGCAAAGATTTATTATTTAGACAACTTTAATAAAATACTTTTCAATAAGGTGAAATTCTTAAATAATGAAGTCCAAAAGTTTACTAATGAGTTAAAAATGAGAGATGTGTGTATTGATGCATTTAGTGATAAATCTCCTATTAAAACATGTCCTAATAATGAACTTCAAAAAGAAATAGACTCACTAAAATCATCTCTTGCTAAATTTGTTCAAGGTGAAAAAAAATCTAAATGTCATATTAGGAAAACAAAGATCTAGTTTTGAAAGACAAGGAACTGGTTTTAATTCTATGCATAAAAAGAGTAATATGAAAATGTTAAAATCAAAATCACGTTTCAGTTTAAATTATTGCTCTCCTTTCACAACTTGTAAACATTATGGTATTAAAGGTCATTTAGATATAAATTGTTTTAAGAAACGAATTAAGGTTAAAAATGTATGGATTAAAAAGAGTGATTTACTTGCTACTAACATAAATGGACCCAAAAAGATATGGGTACCAAAAGGATGAAATATCTTTTCTTAACAGGTATGTTTAAAGGCAAGAGTTCCATCTCAAAAATGGATTCTTGATAGCGGATGTTCTCGTCACATGACAGGCGATAAATCAAAATTCATGGAACTAGACATCAAGAAAAAGAATGGAACAGTCACATTTGGAGATAATAAAACATGTGAAATCATTGAAAAAGGTAAAATTGGAAATGGCAAGGTAAGTATAAATAATGTACTTCTTGTTAATGGACTTGAATTTAATCTTATTAGTATCAGTCAATTAATGGATAATGGTCATCAAGTTAGTTTTGATAAAGAAAAATGCATTATTTCTCATGGTACTAACAATATTACTCTAGTTGCATAAAGAGAAGGAAATATATATACTATTGACTTTGAGCAACAGGGTGAAGAATTATGTCTAGCATCTATACAAGATGAGGCTAATTTGTGGCACAAGAGGATGGGACATGTTCACATGGACTTAATCAAGAAATTATCCTCAAAGAATCTTGTCAAAGGGTTGTCGAAAATCAAATATGAAAAGAAGGGAATTTGTGTTCCATGTTAACTCGGAAAACAAGTAAGAACATCATTTACGGCAAAGAACATGGTATCAACTTCTTCTCCTTTGTAACTACTTCATCTTGATCTATTTGGACCAGAAAGACATTCTAGTATAAATGGTAAATTTTATGTTTTTGTAATAGTAGATGATTTCTCTAGATACACATGGGTATTATTCTTAAGAACTAAGGATGAAGCATTTAAAGAGTTTGAAAGATTAATAAGAAAACTTGAAACAAAATATTGTTTCAAACTCATTAGAATTAGAAATGACCATGGCACTGAATTTCAAAAAGATTTTATAACCTTTTGTGATCAAAGAGGTATTAGCCATGAATTCTCAGCACCAAGGACCCCTCAACAAAACGGGGTGATGGAAAGGAAGAATATGACTCTATAAGAGACAGCTAGAACTCTATTAAAAGAAAGTAAGCTTCCAAAGAAATTTTGGACCGAAGCAGTAAGTACATCTTGTTATGTTTTAAATAGAGTACTCATTCGTCCTATTATTTTGAAAACACCATATGAGCTTTTAAGTAATAAAATTCCCAACATAAGTTATTTCAAAATATTTGGTTCTAAATGCTTCATTTTAAATACAAGTGACAAGTTGGGAAAATTTGATGCTAAGTCATATGAAGGAATATTTATTGGTTATTCTCAAAATATTAAGGCTTATCTCATTTTTAATATTAAAAAGTCATGTGTAGAAGAATCTGTTCATATCACTTTCAATGAGACTAATAATGTTCTTCCAAAAGAAAGTGAAGAAGATGCAGGAAATTTGGAGATAGTCAACATTTCAGCAAACCGAAATGAACAAATCGGGAGACCGAATGAACAAATTCAGCAGCCTAAAATAAATGACCAGCATGAACGTGAACCTGAAGATTTGCAGGATGCTAAAAATGAGTCTAATGATCAAGAGGAAGTTATGAATAATATCTAAATGCCAAGAACAGCTAGATACATCAAGAATCATCCTCTAGAAAATACTATTGGAGATATCAATAAAGGTATAACCACAAGGAGAGGTTTACAAAATTACTGTGCATTCTCTGTATTTTTGTCACAGGTTGAGCCAATGAATGTAGATGATGCTATAATTGATGAGAACTGGCTATTGGCAATGTAAGAAGAACTTCAACAATTTGAGAGGTGCCAAGTATGGGAACTTATGTCTCCTCCAAAAGATGTTTCCATCATTGGTACAAAATGGGTCTTCAAAAACAAACTTGATGAGCACGGAACAATCATTTGTAACAAAGCAAGATTGGTAGCTCAAGGATACAATCAACAGGAGGGGATCGACTATGAAGAAACTTATGCACCAGTATCAATGCTGGAATCAATTAGAATTCTGTTAGCTTTTGCTTGCTACAAAAAGTTTAAGCTTCATCAAATGGATGTAAAAAGCATGTTCCTTAATGGATACATCAATGAAGAAGTGTACGTCAAATAGCCTCCTGGATTGAAACACAAAAAGTATCCTAATCATGTGTACAAGCTAAAGAAAGCTCTTTATGGCTTGAAACAAGCTCCAAGAGCTTGGTACGAAAGATTGAGTAAGTATCTCTTATCAAATGGGTTTGTTAAAGGTAAGATAGATTCTACATTATTTATTAAACATAAAAATGTCGATATTATTATTGTTCAAATATATGTAGATGATATAATATTTGGTGCTACTAATGATTTCCTTTGTGAGTGGTTTTCCAAGTGTATGCATAAAGAATTTGACATGAGCTTAATGGGAGAGCTTAATTACTTCTTGGGACTACAAATCAAGCAAACAAAGGAAGGAATATATATTCATCAAACCAAATATACAAAAAAACTACTCAAGAGATTTGCTTTTGAAGGATCTAACTCGAAAGGTACTCTAATGAGCACATCAATAAAGCTCACCACTGATGAGAAAGGTATTGATGTAGATATAACAAAATATCGAGGTATGATTGGATTTTTACTATATTTAACTTCTTCTAGACCCGATATAATGTATAGTGTTTGTCTATGTGCAAGGTTTCTAGTTAATCCAAAAGAATCTCACTTAAATGCTGTTAAAAGAATTTTCAAATATTAAAGTGGTACAATAAATTTAGGATTGTTTTATCCAATTTCCAATCATTTTGAACTAATTGGCTATTCAGATGTTAACTATGCAGGATGTCAAATTGATAGAAAAAGTACGAGTGTTGCTTGTACTTTCTTGGGACAAAGTCTTGTTTCATGGCATAGTAAAAAGCAAACCTCAGTACCTCAGTGGCTCTTTCAACTACTGAGGGAGAATACCTAGCTGCAGGAAGTTGCTATTCTCAAATATTATGGATGCGACAAACTCTATGTGATTTTGATATATTATGTGATTGCGTGCCTATTTATTGTGACAATTCAAGTGCTATAGATATATCTAAAAATCATGTGTTACATTCACGTACAAAGCATATAGAAGTTAGGCATCATTTTTAAGAGACAATGTTTCAAAAGGGTCATGATTTTGTCAACAAGTGTCCATCAATGCACTATGGGCCAATGAGGACTTTTACCACATCATTTGTAACATTACATGTCATAATTATACCGATACATAATTCTTGGTCATAATCATACCAATCAACAGTCCATCTATGCACAACGGGCCAAAGATGACTTTCATCATAATATAACCTTGAGGATGCTGACAATGATATAAACATCAATCAAACGAAATCAAGGATAAATATTAAAGATTTTTAATTTATCCATAGTTTAAAAATTTTCAAATTGTCAACATGATAACTGCTTTATGGAGTAAAATTCAAGAATAATATTGTATCAAAAATAATTTGGACAGAAAAGAAATCAATTTTTGTCATGAATAGTTGTAAGACCCCGAATTTTATGAAATAAAAGTATTCAATTTTTTTATTCAATAAATGGTTAAATTGATAAAAGTTAAAGTTAAGGGTGGTATATGAAATATTTTTCAAAATACGCAAGTGGTTATAAAATATTCATTGTTGTCGGAGAATATTCGTTTGGTCGTGGAATATTCTTTCTGTCGGGGAATATTCGTACGACGGCACAACCATTTGTAGGCCCCATAACAGAATAACTTTCGGATGAAGAAAACGACAAAATTAAGTTTTTATAAATAATGGCGTAGTTGTTACCATTTACACTGTTGGAATACCCGGTGGTTAAAATACAGTAATACGCGTTGTTGCACAGTAGCACACGGTATTACACAGTATTTTTGAATTATTGATTCTTACGTAAGAAGGCACTACTCAATAATTGTTACAATAATTACTGTTCAATATTTTATTTTATTGATTCAATAATTGCTGCGTTGTTATTTTATATTATTGTTGTTCAATAATTATCACTGCACAATATTTCTCATTATCAGATCAATAATTCGTGTTATTTGAATAATATTATTAGATAGCATTATTGGCAATGTCTAGAAAGTTCTGTCAAGGAGAGGTTTGGTCATCTAATTGCGCGCCAGTAAGGAGAAATTCTTATTGGAAAGCCCCCTCTATCCTGGGAACGGCCTGGTTGTCAGTACTATGATTCTGTAATATTATTTTTAATAATTAATTATTGATTATTATGATAAAGAAAATATTTATTTTATGTGGATATAGATGGAGAAAATTTTTAATGTAACAATTGTTGAAAATTAATATTTTATCTTTTTCTGATAAAATAATTCATTTAAATATATTATTTTAATAATATATTAACGGTGATATTTTACAATGAATGTGGGATATATGAGAATATGAGAAGGAAGAGTATTTTTGTGGCATTAAATGTTTAACATATGTTTTGTGTGTCGGTGGACATAATTCTTGACCGAAAATTGAGTATAGACTGTAAAATCGCCCGTTTGTGGATTTTGGTTAATTTCTATTTGGAATTTGAAAAAATTTTCTTCTGCAAAGTTGTAGAGAATTGAATTTCCTATAAAAAGTCGCGAGATTCGAATTTTCTGACAAAAGGGCTATTTATCATGAATTATTGAAGTTTCGGAGTTCCGAAATAATTGATTTTTGGAAGTTTTAATTATTTTATATAAGAAAAACGTTTTTGTGGTTGTTGGCACATGGGTGGCTGATGTTTTTGACCAAAGATGGCTTTCAAAATTGGTTGGTGAAGGTTGGTGTGGAATAAGAAAAAGAAACTAATATTTTATTATTTTAGTCTCCTTTGGCGTTCTAACATTTTCCTATAAATAGAGGGCTAAGTTAGAATTGAAAATCACACCAGAAACATAAGCTTTCTCTCTACTTATCTCTCTATATATCAAGCGTATTCTTGTGAGTATACTTTGAATGTTGCTATACGGTGAAAGGTTTCTTCGGCTTTTCATCTGATATTCCAGTTAGAGGTACTGTCTTTCGAGGTAAGGGATAGTAAGGGATGTTATTTTCTTCTCAAATGATATTATTTCTTCAATATCATGATGATGAAATATTGATTGGAACTTTTTATCAAATTTGGAACTTTTTCATATCGGGGTTACTATTCATGAGTTACTATTCACTAGTACTATTCACGAAACGTGATGATGTTTTTGTGAAATTTCTATCTTTTGGGTGTCGGGGCTACGATTCACGTATACGGTACTATTCACGTATACGGCACTATTTACGAATACGACACTATTCACCGAAAAATAAAATTTCTTCTTTTTGTCCAAAATATCTATTCTGGATACTAGCTTTGATTGTATCCATGTTTTGATCATTCTTGAATTTTACTTCAGTATGGTTATTTATGAAGTATTTTTGAACTCGGATTGCTTAAAGTACGAATCCTTAATACTTATTATTTTGTTTCACTGGATTCGTTTCCTTTAAAATATTTTCCATCATCCTCAGTCTTAAAAGATGGTTGATTTTATTATGAATATCTTTGGCCTATAGTGCAAAGATGCATTATTGATGAATATCTTTGGCCTGTAGTGCAAAGATGAATTATTGATGAATATCTTTGGCCTGTAGTGCAAAGATGAATTATTGATGAATATCTTTGGCCTGTAGTGAAAAGATGAATTATTGATGAATATCTTTGGCCTATAGTGCAAAGATGAATTATTGATGAATATCTTTGGCCTGTAGTGCAAAGATGAATTATTGATGAATATCTTTGGCCTGTAGTGCAAAGATGAATTATTGATGAATATCTTTGGCCCGTAGTGCAAAGAGGACATGTTGTTGAATATCTTTGACTAGTAGTGCAAAGATGAACATGTGTTGAGATGAATATGACCAACTGGTGATCCAAATGAATATCTTTGGCCGTAGTGCAAAGATGAAATTATTAGTATGATTATGAACAGGAAGGTGTAACCATGATCTTTGATGTTTCAGGTAAAGATAGGTGATGAAAATTATCTTCGTCCTGGATGTGAAGAGGAATTTAGAACTACAATTATGATTATGAGTTATTCATATGATTGTGGACCAGAATTGTTGATTGATGTTACAGGGATAAAACATTGTTGGTGGATTTTTAACATGGAGAATATAATAGACTTTATAGTCTATTTGACTCTTCTAATGGATTGCTCGTTCCGCTGCAACTATGGTTGAAATTTTTATCATCTACCATATGTTCTAAATCTCTGATTTATTATTGATGAAGGCTATTTATAATTTAATTATCTTTAGTCATGATATTCTTTACTGAGCTAGTTGTGCTCACCCTTTTGCTTCACAATTCCTTTCAGGTAATAAAGGTGTAGCTGGGTCGAGCGGAGAATAACAAGGGAATAGAACGGTGGTCTATAGATGTTGAGGGTGAGGTGAATTCAACATTGGAAGGGTGTTTTGTCATACAAGATGTCTAATGATATACAACCTCGTATCATCATAAGACAGGGATGTGCTCATCCACTTGTTGAGTATATATATGAGCACTACCTATATAATCTTGGTGTTTATTTGGAGTATAATTCTCAATTTGAGACAGTGGAGATAATGATAAATCAAGAGAAGACTCACCATTGGGAGGAATATGATAGTAATCTTCTCGTTTTTCTTTGGGGTATATTAGGTCAACCAAGGATAATTCTCTGGACATATGATATCTATCATAACCTAGACGCATGGCTTCCCATGTACGAAGGTTTCCTTGAGCACTTCCCAAAGATTTTAGTTTCTAAAATAGTTTTTGACTATACCTTTATGTAAGGTGTCACTGTGAGGTGTTGTCCACGGTTGGGACATGTGTCACATTTGGTATATATTTGTATCCAAACTCACAGTATATGTGTTGTTCTATTTTGCACGACAATTGTTGTAATAAAGTTGTAGTTGTTTTCTGTACCATGTATTTGGCGACTCAGAATGGGTTGGATGGAATGGACCTATTTTGAGGTTGTTACATTTGGTATCAGAGCTTAGGGATATGATCTCTGGCGGAGATCGGGGAATAGAACTAGGAGGGGGGAGATGAGTAAATCCTTCGCTAGTGTGTACTACCTAAGCTTATTTGTTGGTCAGTCATAATATCGGGATATTATGTGATATGTTAATTTGTTAAATTAACCTTTGTTTTGAAGTTATATTCTAGAATGATATCTGAAATATAGGAGATGAGCAATCATGAGGACAGGGAAGATGGAATCTGAAATGAAGTAAGGTATTCTCAACTCTTTGAAATACCAGGTACGTAAATTTCGGGGACGAAATTTCATAAGGAGGGGAGATTGTAAGACCCCGAATTTTATGAAATAAAAGTATTCAATTTTTCTATTCAATAAATGGTTAAATTGATAAAAGTTAAAGTTAAGGGTGGTATATGAAATATTTTTCAAAATACGCAAGTGGTTATAAAATATTCATTGTTGTCGGGGAATATTCGTTTGGTCGTGGAATATTCTTTCTGTCGGGGAATATTCGTACGACGGCACAGCCATTTGTAGGCCCCATAACAGAATAACTGTGGGATGAAGAAAACGACAAAATAAAGTTTTTATAAATAACTGTTTAGTTGTTACCGTTTACACTGTTGGAATACCCGGTGGTTAAAATACAGTAATACGCGTTGTTGCACAGTAGCACACGGTATTACACAGTATTTTTAAATTATTGATTCTTACGTAAGAATGCACTACTCAATAATTGTTACAGTAATTACTGTTCAATATTTTATTTTATTGATTCAATAATTGCTGCGTTGTTATTTTATATTATTGTTGTTCAATAATTATCACTGCACAATATTTCTCATTATCAGATCAATAATTCGTGTTATTTGAATAATATTATTAGATAGCATTATTGGCAATGTCTAAAAAGTTCTGTCAAGGAGAGGTTTGGCCATATAATTGCGCGCTAGTAAGGAGAAATTCTTATTGGAAAGCCCCCTCTATCCTAGGAACGGCCTGGTTGTCAGTACTGTGATTCTGTAATATTATTTTTAATAATTAATTATTGATTATTATGATAAAGAAAATATTTATTTTATGTGGATATAGATAGAGAAAATTTTTAATGTAACAATTGTTGAAAATTAATATTTAATCTTTTTCTGATAAAATAATTCATTTAAATATATTATTTTAATAATATATTAACGGTGATATTTTACAATGAATGTGGGATATATGAGAATATGAGAAGGAAGAGTATTTTTGTGGCATTAAATGTTTAACATATGTTTTGTGTGTCGGTGGACATAATTCTTGACCGAAAATTGAGTATAGACTGTAAAATCGCCCGTTTGTGGATTTTGGTCAATTTCTATTTGGAATTTTGAAAAATTTTCTTCTGCAAAGTTGTAGAGAATTTAATTTCCTATAAAAATTCGCGAGATTTGAATTTTCTGACAAAAGGGCTATTTATCATGAATTATTGAAGTTTCGGAGTTCCGAAATAATTGATTTTTGGAAGTTTTAATTATTTTATATAAGAAAAACGTTTTTGTGGTTGTTGGCACATGTGTGGCTGATGTTTTTGACCAAAGATGGCTTTCAAAATTGGTTGGTGAAGGTTGGTGTGGAATAAGAAAAAGAAAATAATATTTTATTATTTTAGTCTCCTTTGGCGTTCTAACATTTTCCTATAAATAGAGGGCCAAGTTAGAATTGAAAATCACACCAGAAACATAAGCTTTCTCTCTACTTCTCTCTCTATATATCAAGCGTATTCTTGTGAGTATACTTTGAATGTTGCTATATGGTGAAAGGTTTCTTCGGCTTTTCATCCGATATTCCAGTCAGAGGTACTATCTTTCGAGGTAAGGGATAGTAAGGGATGTTATTTTCTTCTCAAATGATATTATTTCTTCAATATCATGATGATGAAATATTGATTGGAACTTTTTATCAAATTTGGAACTTTTTCATGTCGGGGTTACTATTCATGAGTTACTATTCATGAGTTACTATTCACGAGTACTATTCACGAAACGTGATGATGTTTTTGTGAAATTTCTATCTTTTGGGTGTCGGGGCTACTATTCACGTATACGGTACTATTCACGTATACGGCACTATTTACGAATACGACACTATTCACCAAAAAATAAAATTTCTTCTTTTTGTCCAAAATATCTATTCTGGATACTAGCTTTGATTGTATCCATGTTTTGATCATTCTTGAATTTTACTTCAGTATGGTTATTTATGAAGTATTTTTGAACTCGGATTGCTTAAACTACGAATCCTTAATACTTGTTATTTTGTTTCACTGGATTCGTTTCCTTTAAAATATTTTCCATCATCCTCAGTCTTAAAAGATGGTTGATTTTATTATGAATATCTTTGGCCTATAGTGCAAAGATGAATTATTGATGAATATCTTTGGCCTGTAATGTAAAGATGAATTATTAATGAATATCTTTGGCCTATAGTGCAAAGATGAATTATTGATGAATATCTTTGGCCTATAGTGCAAAGATGAATTATTGATGAATATCTTTGGCCTGTAGTGCAAAGATGAATTATTGATGAATATCTTTGGCCCGTAGTGCAAAGATGACATGTTGTTGAATATCTTTGACTAGTAGTGCAAAGATGAACATGTGTTGAGATGAATATGACCAACTGGTGATCCAAATGAATATCTTTGGCCGTAGTACAAAGATGAAATTATTAGTATGATTATGAATAGGAAGGTGTAACCATGATCTTTGATGTTTCAGGTAAAGATAGGTGATGAAAATTATCTTCGTCCTGAATGTGAAGAGGAATTTAGAACTACAATTATGATTATGAGTTATTCATATGATTGTGGACCAGAATTGTTGATTGATGTTACAGGGATAAAACATTGTTGGTGGATTTTTAACATGGAGAATATAATAGACTTTATAGTCTATTTGACTCTTCTAATGGATTGCTCGTTCCGCTGCAACTATGGTTGAAATTTTTATCATCTACCATATGTTCTAAATCTCTGATTTATTATTGATGAAGGCTATTGATAATTTAATTATCTTTAGTCATGATATTCTTTACTGAGCTAGTTGTGCTCACCCTTTTGCTTCACAATTCCTTTCAGGTAATAAAGGTGTAGCTGGGTCGAGCGGAGAATAACAAGGGAATAGAACGGTGGTCTATAGATGTTGAGGGTGATGTGAATTCAACTTTGGAAGGGTGTTTTGTCATACAATATGTCTAATGATATACAACCTCGTATCATCATAAGACAGGGATGTGCTCATCCACTTGCTGAGTATATATATGAGCACTACCTATATAATCTTGGTGTTTATTTGGAGTATAATTCTCAATTTGAGACAGTGGAGATAATGATAAATCAAGAGAAGACTCACCATTGGGAAGAATATGATAGTAATCTTCTCGTTTTTCTTTGGGGTATATTAGGTCAACCAAGGATAATTCTCTGGACATATGATATCTATCATAACCTAGACGCATGGCCTCCCATGTACGAAGGTTTCCTTGAGCACTTCCCAAAGATTTTAGTTTCTAAAATAGTTTTTGACTATACCTTTATGTAAGGTGTCACTGTGAGGTGTTGTCCACGGTTGGGACATGTGTCACATTTGGTATATATTTGTATCCAAACTCACAGTATATGTGTTGTTGTATTTTGCACGACAATTATTGTAATAAAGTTGTAGTTGTTTTCTGTACCATGTATTTGGCGACTCAGAATGGGTTGGATGGAATGGACCTATTTTGGGGTTGTTACAATAGTACCCGAGTTAATAGTACCCCGTGAATACTACTTCGAGAATAGTACCCCGTGAATAGTATCCCGTCATGAAAAGGTTAAAAATTAACAAGAATGTTCAGAAAAATATTCTTGTGAAACGATACTAGATGAAGCGCAAATTTCAAGGATATTCTACTAATTTCAAGGAGTATAGAAGCAATACTTATCAACATGAGTGTAAAATTAGGAATATGAAACGAAATAATATTACTTACATACTGCAGAGTATGGAAGAAAATATTATTTCTTACGAATATTGAATGAAAATAATATCCCTTACCTTAAAAGGAGAGTATTTTCGACTGGTATAGCGGGGATATTTTTGAAGAAAACTTATACTATTTTCTACACTCAAAGCTTCCTTAAACTCAAAAGAAATACGCTCAATATTATAGAAGAAGAATTCTCTTATTCTGGTGTGATTTTCATTTCTAAACTAAGCATCCTATTAATAGGAGAATGGCAGGGAACTATTTAAGAAAATCACGAGTGAACAGTAAGGAAATTCACGGGCGAATTTAACGATTTTTTTTTATTTTACTATGTAGCACTATGCACACGCTATGCAGTACTATGCAATAAAATATAATATATTCTATTTTATATAAATTGTATATATATATATAAGTAATAAAACAAAATTGAAATAATTTTCTACCGACGATTTTAAAAAATGAGTAAGTGGGGGTCCATATAATAAGCCAAACTTACAACAAATACTTCATAAAAAAAACCCTCTATTTATCACTAGGCTTCACTAAACACATTTTTAATAAAATTTATTCATCATTAATATTATAACTCACAATATTAACAACCAGATCATTCCTAGGAAAGAGGGGGCTTTTCGATAAGGATTTCTCTTTATTGGCGCGCAATTAGGTGACCAAACCTCTTTCCTCTACAAACCTTTTTAGACATTATCAATAATACAAATAATAATATGAATAACTTTGTCGTCTCAATTATTGATTTAATAATATAAAATATTGTGCAGGTGATAATGTGACAATAATTGAATCAATAATATGAGATACTATGCAGCAATTACTGTGGCAATAATTGAATAAAACTGAGTGACTTCTCACGTAAGCATTAATAATCAAAGATACTGTACAATATTGTGTGCCACTATGCAACTATGCGTATTACTGTACTTTTATCACCGGGTATTTCAACAGTTAACGGTAAAACTTTTGCCGTTATTTTTATAAAAAGTTATTTCTGTCGTTTTCTAACTCCGATAATAATTCCATTTTGGGGTCCACCAATGATTGTGTCGTCGTACGAATATTTCCTGATAAAACGAATATTCCCCGACCAAACGAATATTTTATGATAACTTGTTTACTTTGTAAAAATTATAAATATTAGCCACAACTATAACATTATATCAAATCCACACCTTATTATTCAAAAAGATATTTCGAGAAAATTAAATCTTTATTCATAAAAGTTGGGGTCTTACAGGAAGAGTCTTGAAGTTCAAAAGTTAATAATTTTCAGTGAATCCCAGCTGGTGGTCAAGCAAATTTCGTGGGAGTACGAGGCATGGGGGAAAGAATGGTCAAGTATCTAACATAGGTGAAGGATAGGCTCCAGTGCTTTGGTTTGTTTGCTTTTTAGGGAGTGGACTGTTGGTCGGAAAACTGATCACTAAACACGAGCAAGTATACGCGGTCTAACAAGTAATATAGTGATAAGGAGTGTGTCATACCCACGAGAAACTATGACTAATATTTACCAAGTACCGATTATGTATCGCTAAAGTCTTATTCGAACAGCAGTAAATGGAATGTGATTAATCTAGTTAAAACTAATTAAGAAAGCAAGTAAATGGAAAACGAATGGTAATCTAAGGAAATACAAGTTAAGGTCACAACTTCACCCCCACACAGGCATTCTGTCGAACACTTGGCGTATTATGTTTCATCAAACTAGCTACCCTTCTCTTTTTGGTCTTAACGGTCACAACAATTTGTCGATCGAGAACACATAGGTGCCTATGCACCTCTGTTGAGGTATGCACAAACATATCTTCTCCAGATCCACCCGAAAGGGAATAGAACAGAAAAGAACGTCCAAGCTAGATGCAATCCTACACATGTCTGTGTGAATTAATCATAACAAGGATTTAAGCATAAGTTCTCAATTAGGACGCACGTGGCGTACAGAGATATGTCTATTCTACGCACAACTTATGCAATAGAAACCCACAATCACATGCCAATATATTTAGGTTTAAATCTATAATTCTTCTGTCGATATCATGTAGATTACCAAAATCATCACTAATGTCTTAGCGAGAATTATAAAGCATAAATATATTAAACCAAATCATATGGTGCCAACCAAAGAGATAAGATAGTCAATTTAAATAACAAAGGGTTCCATTATAACCTTAGAGCCAATATTCAGTTCATAGCTATTGAACAAAATACAAGTAACAATAAAGATAACATTTATAAAATACAAAATCAGAGAAAACAAATGGATAAGAGGAAACTCTGTTAAATCTCTTCAATCTCCACGCATTTCGCTCAAATCAAGCTTTCCAATATGTGTCGCTCGTTGCTCTTGTGCTCCAAAGAAATAACAGACTTCTCCCTAAATCTACTTAATCTATATTTACAGACATCATGTGACAACCCGAGAAATTAGATAATTTATGAAAATCATAATTGATTGATTTAAGGTTCAATATTAGGACCTAGACAGAAAATAAGTGTGTGCGTTTGATGATATTGGGATTGAATTTTGAGGATTTCAAAATTCGGTGAAGGATATAGGTGAATTATTCAGGATTAAGTGTGTATATGATTAAGTTCTGTGAATATGGTTATGTTCTGTGTTCAGAATATGGTTAAGGGTCATGGGTTGACCAGATAAATTATATCTGTGACAAACCCTAAGTATATTTTAAGAACTTTAACGTTCAGTTAGAAAACCCTAACGTCTGATAAGAAACCCTAAAAATCGGTTCTGGAAACCCTAGTTTCTGTTCCGGGAGTTTGAAATCCTAATTCGGATATTAAAAACCCTAGATTGGGAATGCAATGTGTGTACAAGGTTAAACGTCATTAATTAGGAAAAACCCTAATTAATTACTGGAAATTCTAATTGATTATTAGAAAACTCTAATACCAGATCTGAAAACCCTAATTTCAGATTTTGGTAATTTGAAGCCCTAATCTGGGAATAGAAAGGATAATTATAATGCGTATGTGGTATTATTATAATACTAAATTAGCGAAAGGCTTAATTATTAGCATACCCTAAATTTAAATTTAGAAAATCCTAATATCGGGATTTAAAACCCTAATTTTATAATTAGGGAAAACGAAAGTGTTAATTTAATACTTTTATGTTAATTAGAATATATTAATTCTAATTTTTAAGATTTAGTAATTAGAAAACCCTAATCTAATTACGAGAGTTAATTTCTATTTTAGAAAATTAATTTTCTATTAGAAACCCTAATTTGTGGGATTGAAAACCCTAATGACCATTTTTGAACCCTAATTGTTCAGTGGTGGATTTAATTGCTAAATTAGCAATGTTAATTAGGAAATATAAATTCTAATTGTCAAGTTATTAGAAACCCTAATTTATTTAAGAAATCTAATTTCTAAAATTGAAAGATTATTTTCTATTCAAAACCCTAAATTATGGGATATAAATTATAATGTACAATTGTGACCCTACGTGCTTAATTAGCAATTTTAATTAGGATAAATTGATCCTAATTAGCAAAGAATGATTTATAACTAGGAAATTATGATATAATTAGGAAGCCCTAATTATAATTTAGAAATCAAAGTTTTCTATTTTAAAATTTATTTAGAAATTTTTTTTTTAATCCAAGTTGCTAAATATTTGAGGGTTAAAAATCTAAACCCTAAATTTGTCCAAACCTTAAATCTTAGTATGCTCAAACCCTAAAACCCTAAGGGTTTCATCAAATGAGAAAATCTAGAAATTTAAGGAAATGACAAAAATGCCCTTTGTGCATTATTTATATTGTAGCTTGAAAATCTTGTCAAATCAAGAGTTGGTGGCCAACTCAATTGACTTTGTGCAACCTACAAATCCAGCAATCAGCCTATGTTAGCAGCCAAGCAAGCTAGTGCATTGAATCAAGAATTATATAATGGTTTTGGAGAGAGAGAAATGCACAAAAATATAGCCACATTCATTTCTTGCTCTCACCAACTATCTCTCTCACCAAACTTCGAAATGTATTGCTAGATTAGTCCCAAAATCCAGCCCCACGTGTATCAGAACAACATCAAGGATAAAGAATCAAAAATTAAGCATAAAAGGTATAAAATCTCAAAATCTAGAAATTCTTCGATTCTTTGTTAAATGTTGCAATTGATTGTTCAAAGATGTGTATTAAGGTGTCAATTGATGTTCTGGGTTGATAAATCATGAACCCATAACATCAAAGTGCACGAATTTAAAGTTTTTCAAAATCTGGAAATCTGGAAATTTTTCATTTTCAGCCAAATGTCAGACACCATAGATCCGTGTGTGTTATGTGTTTTTAATGTTTAAAACTTGTAATATGTAGCCTGATATGTGATCTTTAAGGTGCAAAAAGAATCAGACCCATATCTATTACAGATCACAAGATATAAACGGTCAAAACCCGTTGACCGAACTGCCTAAATCGCGAACCCAGAACTCGTAAAGAACAGTGTCCGTGTCCTACTTTGACCGAACATATCTTGTTCATTCTGTGATGTTTTTGTGTTATTATGATTGATAGTTGTAGTACTGCATGTTTTCTACAAACTGGAGTTAATAGATCACATAAATCGAACATAGAATGAAAGTTATAAGGACCCAAAGTGGGTACCTTCGATTCTGGTAAACCCAGAAAAATGAAGAACATGTTTGTCAGAATGTTTGGAAGCTTAGAACTCGCTGTTATGTTGTTGTTTGGTTATAGAATTGGTATATAATTATAGTACTACATTAGTACTACAACATCAAAGTTTTTACAAGACCAGAAACGCAATAAACAAGGAGTAAAACCCGGTCAAACCATGTCCCTCGCTCACTGCCGGAAAAATCTGGAAACACTCGAGAACACCTATAGCGACAGAAAGTCTCGCTATAGGCCTTTAGCGATAGAATATTATTATTTTTCCGGAAATTAACTTAAAATTAGAAAAAATTAGTTTTTAATTATTAAAAATACAAAATAAATTATGAAAAATTATTTTAAAGTCTGAAAAATAGTTTTTAACTATTTTGAGTATATTTTGAAAATATTTAATATTTTTGGAATATAAATGGTATTTATTTATTTAATTATAATATTAAATAAATTATTAAAAAATAGTTTTAATTCATGAAAAATCATGAAAAAAAATATTATGATAAAAAAATATTTTAAGTTATTTTTGATGACTTTTAATATTTTGGAATGAATTTCATTAATTAATCAATATTAATGATAATTAGTTTTCTTAATAGATATATTAAATAAATTAAGAAAAAATAGAATTAATGCTTTATAAATTATATAAAAATGATTTAAGTGTTATAAAAATATTTTAAGTTATAAAATGTAACTTTTGATATTTTGGCATGAAAATATTAATATTTTAATATTAATAGCAATTATCGGATAATGGCTTAAAGTGTTGGAAAATCATATAAAAATGATTTTAAGGTATTAAAATTACTTTGTGATATTATAATTATATTATAATATGATGTAATGATTTTCATTAATATTTTATATTAAATGAATATTAATGATTAAGGAATTTTGTGGTATTTAATTTATTTAAATACGGTTTTACGGATTGAAAAATATTGATAAATGGTAATAATTATTCGAAAGTTATTACGAGCCTAGGAAAAATGTTTTGTCTGGTTAGATATTATCTGTGATAATTGTTAACTGTTAAGTCAGAGTTTAATTGAACTTAAACTCGATATTCGTCCGTCTAGACCGTCGGGATGATAGAATTGTGTCGGTTTCAACTCCGACTACAATAGTTTGACTTGATACCTAGTATTATGTGTTGTAAAGACTGAAAGGGTTATGTGGTAATGTGTTTAGGTTATTCTGTGGATATAAATATAACAGTAATATACTGTGATGATATTATTCTAATATTGGAGATCTATATTATTAATATTAGGTCTTCGGGTAAAGCGTTATAAATTGCGTTGCGGTAATCAACGGTGCAGGCAAGTTTTTCAGTTCTATTATGTTTGTGGATGGAATGTGTTATGGGTAAATTACATATTATGCTCTATGAATTGTTAAAAGTCAAAATATAACTAAGTTAATTGGGTTATGGAACTCAATCAATATGTGATTACATGTTGTATGATGTAACTTGATAAATTAGAAATGTATAATGCATGAATTTATGTTTTGTAAGAAATTATTGATGCATGTAGAATATGTTTAGTAAAGAATATATGTTGCATACAAATATGCATATTAAAGGAAATGTAGTGCATATAGAATTGTGTGCTATGTGAAACATGATAGATTGTTAAATTTGCTGGGTTGTCGAGCTCAATCTTGCAAACATAAACTTTTTGCAGGTTAATGATGTTAGACAATATTAATTGCTATACGGATGATGAAGATTGAGCGATGCATAAAATGAATACATTTTCTTGAATTAAAAATGGTATAAATCTATGATTGATAGTTTTCAGTTTGAAATGTTGTATAGATAAAGAAGGTTTATTTTGAAATGAGAATAGATATGATTCTTAAACAAATGAATTATCGATAGGAACGATAATGCCAAGTTCAGCTTGGGATATAAGGTGCGGCTAGTTGTATTAGCATATTGTGATAAATATTGTTGTGTAATAGATAATTGATGAATTATATTAAGTGAAGGTTACTCGACCTTGGGGAATAGTGTGTAATGTAATGTATAAATAATTTATGTTTATATCTTCCGCAAATAGTAAAAGAATTAGTGTACCGAGTCCGCGGCGATTCGGGGCCCGGATTCGGGGATACTACAGTTGGTATCAGAGCTGTTGGTTATGAAGCTTAGGTAGGAATACCTGAGACCAATAACCGCAGTGATTAGGATTAAATACTAACTCAAATCGAGTTAGTGTGTCGATAAGATTCAAAGACGAATCTCGGCGAGTGTAAAGACACAGAGTTCCCTAACTCTGATAATAAAGTTGAACAGTAATGGTGAATAGATCGAGTCTAAAGGACTGAAAGTGCAGGGATAGAAGATCGTAAAACAAAACGATCATAGGCATAGAAATAAATCGTAATATATACGATAAGATCACCCCGTGATCTGATAAGGTTATGACAGTCAGAAAGAATCAATCTTATGATTGAAAAGTTTACAGCAAGATGCTGTGTATAAGTTGTACTATGAAATTGTACTATGAAAACTCATAAAAGAGTTATGGATTATGAATACGAATTGAATTCGTATTGAAAAAGGGGGTTAAGATTAGGTGGGGATTTCAATGAGGACTCGTGCCAGCAACAGAATTGTATGATTCCTTGTATGGGCGGGGAATTGTACTTAGTGTAAAAACTACTCAGTTGGTGGCATTGGTAATAATTGAAATGTTGTGTCACGTTAGTTATTATATATAGATAAATAGGTTATAGGTAGAGAATATAGGATTAAGTACGAGTTCTTAGAACTCATACTTATGTGACATATTTACTCATAGTTATATGAAATGTTTATGAGCCCTTTAGCGAACGGACGCCAAAGGTCAGACTAGGGTAAGTTCGTAAACTCATATAATTGTGGTCAGGTTATGAACTCATAAGTGTGGTTTTATGAACTGGGTATAGTTATGTGTGAATGGAGAATTGAGGATTATAAAAAAAATAGATAAGAGAAGAAAATTTAATTATTATTAATAGGTCAATGCCAGTTATTTCGGCTAGATCGAGAATGAAAACTTGATAGGTTAGAGAAGAGAAGAGAAGAAAATAGAATTTGAAATCATGGTATTTTGTTGTTAAATCAAAATCTTGATTCTAAGACTGAGAATAATCACCTTTTATATAAAGGAAATATTTTATTGGGTGTGAATTTGATCTTTGCACGCGTTTTGAGTATCTTTGATAGATACCCGAGAAGTTTGAGTATCTTTGATAGATACCCGAGAAGTTTTAGTATCTTTGATAGATACCCGAGAAGTTTGAGTATCTTTGATAGATACCCGAGAAGTTTGAGTATCTTTAATAGATACCCGAGAAGTTTGAGTATCTTTGATAGATACCCGAGAAGTTTGAATATCTTTAATAGATACCCGAGAAGTTTGAATATCTTTAATAGATACCCGAGAAAATAAGTTCAAGGTCTTGTGTGATCGCTCAGTATAAATGGTGTAAGGTGCACGGTGTAAGGTGTAAGGTAAATTTCGGGGATGAAATTCTTAGAAGGAGGGGTGAATGTGACAACCCGAGAAATTAGACAATTTATGAAAATCATAATTGATTGATTTAAGGTTCAATATTAGGACCTAGACAGAAAATAAGTGTATGCGTTTGATGATATTGGGATTGAATTTTGAGGATTTCAAAATTCGGTGAAAGATATAGGTGAATTATTCAGGATTAAGTGTGTATGTGATTAAGTTCTGTGAATATGGTTATGTTCTGTGTTCAGAATGTGGTTAAGGGTCATGGGTTGACCAGATAAATTTTATCTGTGACAAACCCTAAGTATATTTTAAGAACTTTAACGTTCAGTTAGAAAACCCTAACGTCTGATAAGAAACCCTAAAAATCGGTTCTGGAAACCCTAGTTTCTGTTCCGGGAGTTTGAAATCCTAATTCGGATATTAAAAACCCTAGATTGGGAATGCAATGTGTGTACAAGGTTAAACGTCATTAATTAGGAAAAACCCTAATTAATTACTGGAAATTCTAATTGATTATTAGAAAACTCTAATACCAGATCTGAAAACCCTAATTTCAGATTTTGGTAATTTGAAGCCCTAATCTGGGAATAGAAAGGATAATTATAATGCGTATGTGGTATTATTATAATACTAAATTAGCGAAAGGCTTAATTATTAGCATACCCTAAATTTAAATTTAGAAAATCCTAATATCGGGATTTAAAACCCTAATTTTATAATTAGGGAAAATGAAAGTGTTAATTTAATACTTTTATGTTAATTAGAATATATTAATTCTAATTTTTAAGATTTAGTAATTAGAAAACCCTAATCTAATTACGAGAGTTAATTTCTATTTTAGAAAATTAATTTTCTATTAGAAACCCTAATTTGTGGGATTGAAAACCCTAATGACCATTTTTGAACCCTAATTGTTCAGTGGTGGATTTAATTGCTAAATTAGCAATGTTAATTAGGAAATATAAATTCTAATTGTCAAGTTATTAGAAACCCTAATTTATTTAAGAAATCTAATTTCTAAAATTGAAAGATTATTTTCTATTCAAAACCCTAAATTATGGGATATAAATTATAATGTACAATTGTGACCCTACGTGCTTAATTAGCAATTTTAATTAGGATAAATTGATCCTAATTAGCAAAGAATGATTTATAACTAGGAAATTATGATATAATTAGGAAGCCCTAATTATAATTTAGAAATCAAAGTTTTCTATTTTAAAATTTATTTAGAAATTTTTTTTTTAATCCAAGTTGCTAAATATTTGAGGGTTAAAAATCTAAACCCTAAATTTGTCCAAACCTTAAATCTTAGTATGCTCAAACCCTAAAACCCTAAGGGTTTCATCAAATGAGAAAATCTAGAAATTTAAGGAAATGACAAAAATGCCCTTTGTGCATTATTTATATTGTAGCTTGAAAATCTTGCCAAATCAAGAGTTGGTGGCCAACTCAATTGACTTTGTGCAACCTACAAATCCAGCAATCAGCCTATGTTAGCAGCCAAGCAAGCTAGTGCATTGAATCAAGAATTATATAATGGTTTTGGAGAGAGAAAATGCACAAAAATATAGCCACATTCATTTCTTGCTCTCACCAACTATCTCTCTCACCAAACTTCGAAATGTATTGCTAGATTAGTCCCAAAATCCAGCCCCACGTGTATCAGAACAACATCAAGGATCAAGAATCAAAAATTAAGCATAAAAGGTATAAAATCTCAAAATCTAGAAATTCTTCGATTCTTTGTTAAATGTTGCAATTGATTGTTCAAAGATGTGTATTAAGGTGTCAATTGATGTTCTAGGTTGATAAATCATGAACCCAAAACATCAAAGTGCACGAATTTAAAGTTTTTTAAAATCTGGAAATCTGGAAATTTTTCATTTTCAGCCAAATGTCAGACACCATAGATCCGTGTGTGTTATGTATTTTTAATGTTTAAAACTTGTAATATGTAGCCTGATATGTGATCTTTAAGGTGCAAAAAGAATCAGACCCATATCTATTACAGATCAGAAGATATAAACGGTCAAAACCCGTTGACCGAACTGCCTAAATCGCGAACCCAGAACTCGTAAAGAACAGTGTCCGTGTCCTACTTTGACCGGACATATCTTGTTCATTCTGTGATGTTTTTGTGTTATTATGATTGATAGTTGTAGTACTGCATGTTGTCTACAAACTGGAGTTGATAGATCACATAAATCGAACATAGAATGAAAGTTATAAGGACCCAAAGTGGGTACCTTCGATTCTGGTAAACCCAGAAAAATGAAGAACATGTTTGTCAGAATGTTTGGAAGCTTAGAACTCGCTGTTATGTTGTTATTTGGTTATAGAATTGGTATATAATTATAGTACTACATTAGTACTACAACATCAAAGTTTTTACAAGGCCAGAAACGCAATAATCAAGGAGTAAAACCCGGTCAAACCATGTCCCTCGCTCACTGCCGGAAAAATCTGGAAACACTCGAGAACACCTATAGCGACAGAAAGTCTCGCTATAGGCCTTTAGCGACAGAATATTATTATTTTTCTGGAAATTAACTTAAAATTAGAAAAAATTAGTTTTTAATTATTAAAAATACAAAATAAATTATGAAAAATTATTTTAAAGTCTGAAAAATAGTTTTTAACTATTTTGAGTATATTTTGAAAATATTTAATATTTTTGGAATATAAATGGTATTTATTTATTTAATTATAATATTAAATAAATTATTAAAAAATAGTTTTAATTCATGAAAAATCATGAAAAATAATATTATGAAAAAAAAATATTTTAAGTTATTTTTGATGACTTTTAATATTTTGGAATGAATTTCATTAATTAATCAATATTAATGATAATTAGTTTATTTAATAGATATATTAAATAAATTAAGAAAAAATGGAATTAATGCTTTATAAATTATATAAAAATGATTTAAGTGTTATAAAAATATTTTAAGTTATAAAATGTAACTTTTGATATTTTGGCATGAAAATATTAATATTTTAATATTAATAGCAATTATCGGATAATGGCTTAAAGTGTTGGAAAATCATATAAAAATGATTTTAAGGTATTAAAAATACTTTGTGATATTATAATTATATTATAATATGATGTAATGATTTTCATTAATATTTTATATTAAATGAATATTAATGATTAAGGAATTTTGTGGTATTTAATTTATTTAAATACGGTTTTACGGATTGAAAAATATTGATAAATGGTAATAATTATCCGAAAGTTATTACGAGCCTAGGAAAAATGTTTTGTCTGGTTAGAAATTATCTGTGATAATTGTTAACTGTTAAGTCAGAGTTTAATTGAACTTAAACTCGATATTCGTCCGACTAGACCGTCGGGATGATAGAATTGTGTCGGTTTCAACTCAGACTGCAATAGTTTGACTTGATACCAAGTATTATGTGCTGTAAAGATTGAAAGGGTTATGTGGTAATGTGTTTAGGTTATTCTGTGGATATAAATATAACAGTAATATACTGTGATGATATTATTCTAATATTGGAGATCTATATTATTAATATTAGGTCTTCGGGTAAAGCGTTATAAATTGCGTTGCGGTAATCAACGGTGCAGGCAAGTTTTTCAGTTCTATTATGTTTGTGGATGGAATGTGTTATGGGTAAATTACATATTATGCTCTATGAATTGTTAAAATTCAAAATATGACTAAGTTAATTGGGTTATGGAACTCAATCAATATGTGATTACATGTTGTATGATGTAACTTGATAAATTAGAAATATATAATGCATGAATTTATGTTTTGTAAGAAATTATTGATGCATGTAGAATATGTTTAGTAAAGAATATATGTTGCATGCAAATATGCATATTAAAGGAAATGTAGTGCATATAGAATTGTGTGCTATGTGAAACATGATAGATTGTTAAATTTGCTGGGTTGTCGAGCTCAATCTTGAAAACATAAACTTTTTGCAGGTTAATGGTGTTAGACAATATTAATTGCTATACGGATGATGAAGATTGAGCGATGCATAAAATGAATACATTTTCTTGAATTAGAAATGGTATAAATCTATGATTGATAGTTTTTAGTTTGAAATGTTGTATAGATAAAGAAGGTTTATTTTGAAATGAGAATAGATATGATTCTTAAACAAATGAATTATCGATAGGAACGATAATGCCAAGTTCAGCTTGGGATATAAGGTGCGGCTAGTTGTATTAGCATATTGTGATAAATATTGTTGTGTAATAGATAATTGATGAATTGTATTAAGTGAAGGTTACTCGACCTTGGGGAATAGTGTGTAATGTAATGTATAAACAATTTATGTTTATATCTTCCGCAAATAGTAAAAGAATTAGTGTACCGAGTCCGCGACGATTCGGGGCCCGGATTCGGGGATGCTACACATCATCTAAGAGAAACAAAGAGAAAATAATAGGGAAAAACTAAACTATACTAATCTATATGACATATGGTGTCTGATGAGAGATAAAAATGAGATTCAGAGGCTTGCTTCTGTTATATACGTCTCCCTCCTTTTGCTAGGTCAAAGTCACTTGGTCTCTGCCTAGGCACCGGAGGTGACGCCGCGGCGCGGGCAATAAGCCTATGGGTGGCGTTGCAGCGCCACATTAGTTTGAAAAAATCATAGCTCGCGCTTTGCCGAGAGTCCATATAGGGATAATGGCGCTGCGGCGCGAAGCTAATGTCAGCAAGGTCCAGGAGGTGGCGCCGTGGCGCGAGACTAACACTGGGCATTAGTGATGCAACGCCAGTGTATAGAAAATGACCATTTTTCCCCTGAATGCTAGAAAACACCTGATAAGGCCTGCATTGCATCGATTAAGCACAATAACACTATAATTATATAAATCCATATAAAATCTATGAGAACAGGCAACTATTTAAGTCATAAAATATCTGATTTGCGGGTATAAATCCCACTAATCAAATACCACCAAACTTAAGTCTTTGCTTGTCCTCGAGCAAACTAACTAACACAACACTAATAATAAATAAAACGCACGCGAAAGAAAAATAAAACAGAAAAGTAGTATCATGGCTTCAAAACTGGATCATATCCACTCCCAAAGAATAGGGCAAACGCAGAAATAAATAAGGGTTAATTCATATTCAAGCATAAGACTGTATTCGATCCATTCTATGTGTGTGTGGAGACCAACCGTCCAAACTAATCATAGCTCAAATAAGATCGCACAGTCGATTTTTACTAAAAATATGCACACTCCGCAACTTAAACATTCAACAAGCATCAAGAATAAATTGCAAGTGCAGGAAAAGATCAAAAGACTCTAGCATGACGACGATAAAATCTGACTTGGACAGTCCTTAATTACCTTAGGCTATTCAGAACTACCAATGAATGAGCTTTTGATCACTGACTCCCAAGCCAGATGACTTTAGGGCACTAGGTGTAGAACACTCCTATGAATCTAATAACTCGACCAGTAAAGGCCACGTAATCAACATAAGCCACTAAGATTTTATAACAAAAACGAAGATTATTTAGCTAGTGCATTTTTTGCTCCATCTCGATATCGGTCCTCCGTTTATGGGCGAGTGCGTTTTACGCTTCATCTCGACCCACCGCAAAACTTTCGATATAAACTTTTTTTTTCTATTTTTATTTTCATTTCATTCATTTCATTTTTTATTTTTTTTATATATCAGCATGCCAGAAACAAAGATCCAAAACTGTATAAACGTCTAAGTCTTTTATTACCTTGTAAAAATGAAAGTTTATAAAAGTGAACAACTCTCAAAACAATAAACATGCGAACTAAATTCAAAAAAATAACTAGTTAACACAGTTGGTTGGTGCTTGCTAAGAAGGACGGATCAATAACAGTCTAAACTCATTGATTGAACAACCCCTAGCTCATAAATGTTGTAGACACTCTAAATTTTCTGTACTACTGTTACTAACATTGCAGGAGGACAGATTCGTCTTTTAAGAGGGAACCCTAAAAGATAATCCAAATCCATATCGGATTCTACCGAAAGTTCAGCATCAACCCTGGATCGTAATCTGGGAGTAACAATTCCAACCTCGGATGTAACCCCGAAGCTTACAGATACAATACCGGAACACACACCGGAGAAGACTGATTAATCTCGGAGATGATCCCGAGGTATCTAGTCTCAGTCCCAACCATGGGAATAGCCACCAACCTTGGTGATAACCCCAAGGAATGCATTTTCAATGATAACCCTGGAAATGCTTGTTTCAAATGCAACCAGCTTCAATCTCGGCGCTCACAGCGAGATACACTGTACCAACCCGGCGATAACATCGGGAAGACAGGCACACCTCAAAGATGACAATGAAGACCTTCAACAAATTGCAGCAGTCCAATCTTAGCGAAGCCTGAGCAACGTCTGCTTTATCAGCCCAATCCGGCGATAACACTGGTGAGGGGCAACATCGTTATCTCATCAACACGATGCCACATCACGTCTCTTCGCAACAATGTCCCACAAGACTAACCAATCCCGAGTGACTATTGTGCGGGGTAATGGATGAAAGTTGAAGCTTGAAGACCGGAGGGCATCGTCCCATCTTCAATGACTTCGTACAAAGTCTAGTCCCATGCCATCGTATAACTCTCGACAACAGCGATCCGAAATAGGTCGTGTATACCTCAAACGGATGCCCGGATTTCACTTCTAAAAGTTTGAGTGGACATTACAGTGCCTGAGTGCACGTACTTAGAGACGACCCGACCCGATCCGACCCGAAAAACCCGGGCCCACCCGGGTTGCCTCTAGTACACCTGCGGCTAAAATGCTTATAAATAGAGGGCTTGGGGTGCTGATTTTAAAAGAGAAAAAGGCGAGGAAGCCCTGCCTAATTTGCTTTGCACTCACCCCATGCAATGTACGTTCCCCTTTTAAACACATGTGAGCTCATATATAGCCCTTTTGTACCTACAAAAGTCTGTGTTTACTGTAAGACCCCAACTTATTATAAATAAAAGTGAATTTTCCTCTATTCATTATTCTAAATTAATAAGGTATTAATTTGATATAATACTTTGGATATGGGTGAAATGTTAAAAATTTTCAAAATAAGCAAGTGGTTATAAAATAATCATTGTTGTCGAGGAATATTCGTTTGGTCATGGAATATTCTTGTTGTCGGGAAATATATGTACAACGGAGCAGTTATTTGTGGGCCCCATAACAGAATAACTGTCGGATGAAGAAAACGACAAGTTTGAATTTTTATAAATAAAGGCGTAGTTGTTACCGTTAACACTGTTGGAATACTCGGTGGTTAAAATACAGTAACACGCGTGGATGCACATTATTTTTGAATTATTGATTCTTACGTAAGAAGGCACTACTCAATAATTATTACAGTAATTACTGTTCAATATTTTATTTTATTGATTCAATAATTATTGTGTTGATATTTTATACTATTGTTGTTTCAATAATTATCACTGCACATTATTTCCCATTATCAGATCAATAATTCATATTATTTGAATAATATTATTAGATAGCATTATTGGTAATATCTAGAAAGTTCTGTCAAGGAGAGGTTTGGTCACCTAATTGCGCGCCAGTAAGGAGAAATTCTTATTGGAAAGCCCCCTCTTTCCTGGGAACGGCCTAGTTGTCATAATTGTGATTCTGTAATATTATATGTGAATAATTAATTATTAATTTATATGATAAGGAAATATTTATTTTATATTGATATAAATGATGGATATATTTATTTTAATGTGGATAAAGATGAAGGAATTAATGCTGAGGTGTTTTATCAGTATTTTGTCGGTGTAGAGGTATTAAAAATCATCTGTTTGTGGATTTCGGATATTTTATGTTTGGAATTTGGAAAAACTCAAAGCTACAAAGTTGTAGAGAATTCGATTTCAGGCAGAATGGACATAAAATTCATATTTTTCTGATAAACGAGCTATTTTCTATGAATTACTGAAGTTTCAAAAAATAAAATAATTTTTATTAAATTATGGGTGAGACCCACTCTTGTTTGACAACAAGTGGGCTGCTGAAATTGTTCAAATATGGCTGGTATTATTTGTCAACAAAGCATGCGTAGAGGTTGGTGTAATTAATAATATTATTTTATTATTTTAGTCTCCTATAGCGTTCTAGAATTTTCCTATAAATATACACTTAGGTTAGAATTGAAAATCACACCAGAAATAAGTTTTCTTTCTCTCTATATTGTCGAGCGTATTTTAGTGAATATTTATATATTTAAGAGTTGTTGTTCGGTACAAGTTTCCTTCGGCTTTCTATCCGATATTTCGATCTAAAGTACCGTTATTTTGAGATAAGGAATATTATTTTCTTCGTAAATGATATTATTTCTTTCGATATCATTATGCCAAAATATTGGTTTGAACTTTTTATCAAATTTAAAACTTTATGCGTCAGGGTTACTATTCACGTATACGATACTATTCACGTATACGACACTATTCACGAATACGGCACTATTCATCGAAAAATGAAATTTTCTTTTTTTTGTCCAAGATGTCTATTATGGTTACTATCTTTGATTGTATCCATATTTTGGTCTTTATTTTTGAATTCTGCTTCAAAATTTGTTATTATGGAGTATTATTGATCTTGGATAAACTGTTATACGAATCCTTAATATTTGTCCTTCTGTCTCACTGGATTCGTTTTCTTTAAAATATTTTTCATCATCCTCAGTCCTAGATGATGATATTACTGAATATCTTTGGCCTGTAGTGCAAAGATGAATGATTAGCTGATTAATATCTTTGGCCCGTAGTGCAAAGATGAACAGGTGTTGAGATGAACATGACCAACTGGTGATACAAGTGAATATCTTTGGCCTGTAGTGCAAAGATGAATATTGATTAAAGATGTAGATTGATTGTTGTTATAGGGATTAAATATTGATGATGGACTTTTAAATCTTAGAAGATAGTAGAACTCATTCTCTACTTGACTCTTCTAATAGATTGATGTTTTCGTTGCAGTTGTTGATCTAAAACTTGTTGTCTATTATATTTTATCAGATTTTTCCCTGTTGAAAACTAATGATAATTTGTTGTATATTATCTTAGTCATAATATTCTTTACTGGGCTAGTTGAGCTCACCCTTTTGCTTTTTATTCCATTTTTCTTCTCAGGAGGTGAGAACATAGCAGGATCTAGTCGGGGTATGGAGTGATGGTTCTAGAAAGATGTTTTAGCATTCCTCACTATTTTTGTAAAATAGTGTTTGAATAATTATAATGAGGACTTATTTGAGTGTGGATATTGTCTAGAAGACAATATTTGTATTTAAACTCGCAGTATGTGTTGTCGTATTTTGCACGACATTGTATTATTGAAGTTGTAGTTTGCTTTCTGTACCATGTATTTGGCGACTCAGAATGGGTGTTGTAAACCTATTTTGGGGGCGTCATATTTACCCACTCTAAAGATATAGAAGTCTTCTTTGGCAGTCAGTTGTAAGCCTTCTCACACACTTTAGAGTCTTTCTCTTCATCTCTTCACACACCCTTCTACACGTTGAGAGTCGTGTTACTTGTTTTTGCCCGGACTTCGGTCCGTGGTTTCATTTCAGTCTGTATATATATATATATATATATATTATATTTACATATATATTGACTAACATTATCGAGTTATGCCTCGATTGAGCCTAGACTTCGGTCTGGAGCGTTTATTTGCTTTAATATATGTATACATTTATATATATTAAATGTGTGTCGAACTTTGTTCGATGAGCCTAGACTTCGGTCTGGAGCGTTTACTCGCTTTTGTATATATATTTATATATATGAACTGTGGTCGGACTCTGTTCGATGAGCCTGGATTTTATAGCTGGTGCGTTTACTCTGCTTTTGTATATATATATATATATATATATATATATATATATATATATATATATGAACTGTTGTCGGACTCTGTTCGATGAGCCTGGATTTTACGTCCGGTGTGTTTATTGCTTATATATATATATATATATATATATATATATATATATATATATATATATATATTCGTCCTACCTGGAGTTTCCTTCGTGGTAGTTGATCGCTTTTATAGCTTTATTTATATTTCGTCCCGCCTGGAGTTTCCTTCGTGGCGGTTGACCGTATTTATAGCTTTATTTACGTTTTGTAGCGCCTGGAGTTTCCTCCGTGACGGTTGATAGATTTTACAGCTTTATTTATATTTCTGATCCCCCATAGAGGTGTTTCGTGGTTGGTGATCCTGTCTGTATATATATATTTACATCTTTTATATATATACCTGCTTACTGCTTTCATACAAATTACAGTATTCTGTACGCCTAGGAATCATGTGATCACAGATTCATCCCATTGAATCTAGATTCGGTTCCCGTGATGGACATTTTCAGCTGTAAGTAGCTTGTAAATTATTCTGCGGTGTCTAAATTTCCTCAGATGGTTTCCATACCCACGAGGAAGTCGGCATTATTTTGTACATTATTTTTTCATACGGATGCCTCGTATTCATAAAATAAAATCAATCAAGCCGAGCAGTTAATAAAATGGGAGTGAAGGTCTCAATTACTATTGAGCATCAGGGTTTGAAAAACCTCTTTTATAAATATCATTGTCATAACTTGTTTAAAATTGAATTTTTACATAAATTCAAACCATGTGTATATAGGTGCGAACGAGGCCTCGCACTACTTCCAAATAACAGCACATTGACCCACACACACACACATATTCAGATAACAGTTTCTTGAAAAGAGGCGGTCACCGTGGTAACACGAATGTCGGGGGGTGCCTAACACCTTCCCCCCCCCCCCCCCGCATAACCAAGTCCCCGGACCCTAATGAATCTCGATTTCTCCGACCCGTATAGCAGTGGCATATCATTGGGTCAATGTGCAAACCTTTTCTCGGTTGTGTTGGTATAACCATTTAAAAAACCAACTGGCGACTCTTAACAGTCCATCGTCGACATTATACATGTCGGACCTTTTTCACTTATTTTTTCAAACAAATCTCACCTAAAATGAGAACACCAAAGAACAAGTAACGAAAAGGGACATCCGAAAATCCCGACGTCGACAGGTGGCGACTCTGCTGGGGACTTCTGTAAGAGGACTTAAGCCGCTATTACAATCTTTTCAAAATTGTTACCTGCTTGTGTGTGGATGTTGCATTTACATTTGATGAATGTGTACGAATGCATTTCCTTAGTGCTTCGCACCATAACTGCTTGTCATGCTAGTGCTTCGTACCATAATTTCTTGTGATATTAGTGCTTTGCACCATATCTGCTTGTGATATTAGTGCTTCGCACATGTCATCATTTTTATACGGTGAGACGCGATGTATATAAATGTATGTTGTGTGGTCCCTCCACCAGGAGGCTATCCCGTTGGTGTTTGATTACTGGACTCATGAGAAGACTAATTCTCCGAGGCTCAGGAAAGGCACCACCCAAATTCGCTCCAGTTGAAAGACCGGATTAACTTCCCGTCAAGTAGATTGCGATGATTTGGGAACCTTCATGCCATAAAGCCGCTAGATTAACCTAAGATAGGTCAGCCTCTGATAAACCTAAAACGGAGGAAAGTCTCTTCATGCTCTCATTACAAATTGCTTGTAATTACATTCCATATCTATCTCCATGTAATGAGAAATATGAGGAAATATGTACACATACATACTTTAAAACATGCTACAAACAGCTGATATCCATTTTGCAGGATAAAAATTCCTAAAATGGACACATCACATAGCATGTTATTATACACATCCCCTAAAGACTAAACTATGCAAGTCTTTCGCAAGGAATCAATCGGACCCACTACCCGGTGAAAGTACAAAAAGGCAACAGGCCTACAGTCAATCATGTCGTCGTTCGACCAAACTGAACTTAATCCAGTTTCTCGCAAAGAATTCGACGAATTAAGTAAGGAAATTACAGATTTGGCTTTTCTACTCAAAGAATTACACCAGTGTACATAGGGTCAGAAAATACCTGTACATGCTGAATCCTCCACACGAGGAGGAATCATGGCCATTACCATACTCAAACTACAATTGGATACGACCAACAAAACTAATGATGTTGCCCATCCCACTGGAGATCCAGACACTGGTGACATCAAAAAGAAAGTCCTCCAAATGGAAGAAACCCTTCGCGCTATCAAAGGAATTGGAACACACGGGAGTGTTTCATATGATGATCTGTGTATTTTTCCTGGTGTTCATTATCCAGAAAAAATTAAAACTCCTAACTTTGAAAAATATGACGGGTTAGGGGATCCTTACACACATCTAAAGGTGTTTATTGGAGAACTTGGATCTTATGCAAAGAACAAAAAGCTTAGAATGCAATTGTTCCAAAAGAGTCTAACTAGAGAAGCCCGTTCGTGGTATACAAGATTAGACAACTCCAAAATCCATAGCTGGGAAGAGCTAGCACACACTTTCCTTACTCAATACAGCTTTCAAACTCAGATGGCTCCTGATCGGTATCAAATTACCATGATCAAGAAACAGTCTAACGAGTCTTTTAGAGAGTATGCTCAAAGGTGGAGATGCCTAGCTGCCCAAGTTAGTCCTTCCATGACAGAATCAGAAATGGTCATGACTTTCATAGACATACAAGAAGCTCCCTTCTATAAGAGAGTTTTAGCCGGCATTGGCAAACCATTTTTTGAAATGGTCAAACATGGGGAGATGGCTGAGATGGGATTGAAGTCCGAAAAGATTCAAGACCTAGCTGCACTCAAAGTTGTTGCTGATCACATCCAATCTAGAAATTATGGGAACAACCCCCGGAGGGTCCATAAAAAGAAAGAAGAAGATGTTTCCCTGATACTACAGGGGCAAAAAGATAATCAAAACATGCCTATTCAAAGGAGAAACTACACTCCCTTTCAAGCACAATCTGTAAACCCTCCAATACCAAAAGGTGGAGAAGTCAAACGCCCTCGAGTGTTTACACCCTTAGGGGACACCCTCGAGAATATTCTCAATCTTCTGACAACACAGAAGAAAATTACACATCTTCTTCCACCTGTCAACCCTAATGGACGGGGTTTCGATGCTGCTAGGAAATGTGCTCATCATGTCGGGGCACCTGGACATGATACTCAGGATTGTTGGGCCTTGAAACACAAGATTCGGGACCTGATAGACAATGGAGAGATCATGGTCACCAAACCAGATCAGCCTCATGTTCAAGACAACCCTCTTCCTCAACACAAAGAAGAAGAGGTCAACATGATTAATTGGAGTAATGGACAGAGTTCCAATTTTAGCTGTGAATCTTCCCAGACCCTCAAAGACGGTGATGACAGATGGGATTATGCCAAGTTCCAGTTCACAATGGAACAAAAGATGAAAGCTCTCTGCAAGCAAATTGAGTAATTGGCAGAACTGGTGACTTATCAGCATCAAATGACTCGTCAGTTAATCAGCCAGGAGCATGCCAGTCTCCTACCTATTGTAATGAATATTCCCTCGTCACTTTCAGAAAATGAAATGCTGGAAGACAAGGTGACAAAGAGAGTAAATGCCAAAGCCCGTCGGGATTTTGCCAACGAAAAGGAATTCACCTATCTGGGCCAACCCATGGAGGAAATTCTTTATATATTAATCAATGAAGGATCAGTTCCCTTCTACCTCCAATCAACCCCCGTTCGAGACGGTACAACTCTAATGGAGTATGTCAATATCACTCCCAGTCTCGCGGTCACAGCACAGAAGAATGCTGGGCACTCCGCCACCTTATTCAAAATCTAATCGACAGTGGTGTCCTGCGCCTAGCGGACGACGATATTGTGTTACGTGTAAGTGAGAATGCAGGCCCTACTAAGTGGAAAAGTGTGGTAGCAGTTATATCCATTGAAACTGATGGGATTAATACATTACTCACAACGCCAATAATTTAACTCAAGGGAGGCAACAATCCTTTGAAAGTGAAGGGTCCACCGTGTCGTGGAGAGAACAATATCCTATTGTTAGCTTGCACACAATTCTGTGGAATTATGGAGAAGGTGAAGGGTCCACCTCACATACAACTGCTACAGTATCGAAGGAAAATCCACTGTATCTTCCCCACCGGGTGATGAAGCCCACCATCAAATTAAAGGGGGAAAATACCCATAGAGAAAATTGAAAAATTCCTCCATACTATGGGTCATCACGAAGCCAAGGTGGTTTTAAGCTTGAAAGAAGCTCCATAACAGATATCAATTTTGGACTTGGTCCTAACTTCTGATAATCACCGGAAGGTCTTATTAAAGGTTTTAGAAGAAGCCTATCTCCTGACATCAGTGGATACGAAAAAGTTTCAACATCTGGTTGATCACATTTTCAACAACAATGTGATATCCTTCACTGATGATGACATACCGCCCGAAGGGACCGGTCATTGTAAGCCGTTGCACATTGCGGTCTTGTCCTCTGGATATATGGTAGCTGGAGTCTTAATAGATGGAGGTTCCTCTCTAAATATATGCCCATACGCTACGTACCTTGATGAAGATGAATATCAATCTCAACCGAATTCGGAGTAGCCATATTATCATCAAAGCTTTTGATGTAGCCCGCCGAAATTCGGTCGGAGTAATTGAGTTGCCAATCAAAATTGGTCCTCACACATTCTGCATATCTTTCCATATGCTCAAAATAGATTTGAGATACAACCTGCTCTTGGGATGACCATGGATTCATATGGCAGGGGCAGTCCCTTCCACTCTTCACCAACAGTTGAAATACATTATCAACAATAGCCTGGTCACGGTCAACGCTGAACCAGAGATTCCTCAGCACGGAGACATGACATTCATCAATGCTAATGCAGATGTAGAACCAATCAGTTTTCAGGCTTTGGAAATAAGCAATACCCAATACCATGCTATTGGAGCGCCATTGCCCGAACCCAAGATTTCTGCCGAGGTAATGTCGGCTACTCAAGAAATGATGTCATTAGGTCATAAGCCGGGACAAGGATTGGGTAAAGATTGCCATGGTATCAAATACCCAATTTAATTAACCAAGCAAACTGGAATAGCTGGACTAGGCTATTCTTCCAGTTCAAGTCACAGGAATCCTCATAAGCATCAGCAGATTCCTTCAGCTTCAACCATATGGCGTTTGTCTTCGCCTTCAAACTCTGAGTCCGTACAACCTCCTGTAAAGGTGCCAGCCAATGTAATGGATATGTTATTTCCCAAGTCGGTACCGGTGAAAGAGAAAGAAATCTTTGTTCCAAATCTTGCAGTGGAAGAAGAGGAACAAAGAATCAAGCAAGACGTCATACGGATGATGTCCAGTATACGCATCATCGTTTATGATGAACATACCAACAGATACACCCCAGACGATGATTGGCCAGACGTAATGACCATCATTCGGGACAGGGAGGATGATGACAATCCCTCCATTACTGCGGTTCACTCGGACTTTGCCCTTGCCAATTGGAACAGCATTCCTTGCATTGGTCGTCAAAGGTAAAACGGGCAGAACTCTTTCTGCCATGTAGATATAATAACTGTTTACTTTTCTGTACAGTATTAGCAGTTTATTTTGCCAGTATATACTAACATTGTGTATGATCAACACATTTCATATATACTAAGTGAAAGCATATTTTGTTTCAAAACTCTGAATTTAGATGTGCCTGTACTTACTGATACGGTGCCTCTTCTCCACAAGGATTGTACCTTTGATGTAGAGATGAATTCAGCCTTGATGGATATACCGGATGACATTGAGGTGCCTCCAGAAATTTAAGAATGGGTCAAAGACAAACCTAAACCCAACCTTGATCAAACCAATTCTTTCAATCTCGGAACCTTAGAAAGCCCTAAGTTAATCCAGATTGGTTCAGACCTTACCCCAAACCAACGGAATGACATGGTTATGATATTAACCCAATTCCAGGATGTGTTTGCATGGTCTCATGAAGACATGGTGGGTTTGTCCACTGACATTGTCCTTCATCGCCTTCCCATTAAAGAGGGATTTAAGCCAGTCAAGCAAAAGCTATGGCGATTGAAACCTAAATGGAGTTTAAAGGTGAAAGAAGAAATTGTGAAACAATTTCAAGCTGGCATCTTAATGATATCTACATATCCTGAATGGATATCCAACATTGTGCTCGTGCCTAAACCTGGAGAGAAGGTGCGAGTTTGCGTGGATTACCGGGACTTGAACAAAGGTTGCTTAAAAGATAGCTTTCCCGTGCCATTTATCCATATTCTCATTGACTATACTACGCAATACGACATGTACTCCTTTACTTATTGCTTTGCGGGGTATCATCAGATCATGGTTGCTGAGGAAGATCGTGAGAAGACTATTTTCATCATGCCTTGGGGAACCTTTTGCTATAGACAGTTGTCATTCGGCCTCATCAATGCCGGAGCCACCTATCAACGAGCTATGATGGCTCTATTCCATGACTTAATGCATAAAGAGATTGAGATCTACGTGTATGACATCATTGTCAAATCCCGATAGGAGGATGACCATCTAGACCATCTCAAAAAATTGTTCAACAGGTTGCGTAAATACAACTGGAAGTTGAATCCAGTTAAATGCGCCTTTGGCGTTAAATCGGACAAGTTGCAAGGATTTCTGGTCAACCACAAGGGGATTGAGCTGGATCCTGCCAAAATCCAAGACATCACAGAAATGCCCATTCCTCAGATAGAGAAGGAAATACGGGGATTTTTGGGAAGAATCAACTTCATTAGCAGGTTTATCTCCCAACTCACAGCAACCTGTGAACCAATCTTCAAGCTATTAAGGAAGAACTCCTCCATGAAATGGAATGAGGAGTGTCAAAATGCCTTCCTCACAATCAAAAAACAGCTAATCAAAGCTCCCGTGTTGGTACCACCTAGGGATGATGTTCCCCTATTTATGTACCTATCCATAAGTGACAATGTCATGGGCTGCATGCTGGGACAGAAGGACGATAGAGGCCAATAACGAGCTATCTATTACCTCAGCAAAAGGTTCAGCAGCAGTGAACACAAGTACACTCTGATCGAAAAGATGTGTTGTACTTTAGCATGAACTTTTATGAGGTTACAGCATTACCTCCATGGCCACACAACCCATCTCATATCCCGCGTGGATCCTCTCAAATATGTGTTCAACAAACCTATGTTAAATTACCAGCTTTCCAGATGCCAGTTGATCCTACACCAATTTGACATCGTATATGTGACTCAAAAGTCCATCAAGGGTCAAGGAATCGCGGATCAACTGGCCGCTGCACCTTCAGGGGATTTCAAACCCTTGGAAACATATTTCCCTGATGAGGGAGTAATGACAGTGCAGCAACACCATTAGTACAATACGAGCCAATCATGGAAGATGTATTTTGATGGAGCTGTTAATATGGAAGGTTCTGGAGCTGGAGCGGTCCTAGTATCTGATACGGGGGAGCAATATCCCGTTGCCGTCAAATTATAGTTTGTCAACACCAACAATACGGCTGAGTATGAAGGCTGTCTCATGGGGCAAAAACTTGCCCGTTCAATGGGCATCAGGCGGTTAACTGTCTTTGGAGATTCGGAGTTCGTAATCAGACAATCCATCGAAATCTATCAAACCAAGGAACTACATTTGCTGCCTTACCATCGGCAGGTTTTGAAGATGGCTTTGGAGTTCAAAGAAATCTCATTTCTACACATTCCTCATAACAGGAATGACTTTGCGGACGCATTAGCAACTTTGGCCTCCTAGATTTACATATCAGATAAGGAACACTTGCCAAGCGTCATAATTTCCCTGCACAAGGCCCCAGCCTATGGGAATTACGTTGGAGGAGTATCGGATGAGCTACTTCCCATCCAACATCCTTGGTATCAGCATATAAAGGAATATCTATGAGATGGATTTACACCCGCTGAGGCAAGCCCGACTGAGAAAAGGCGAATCCATAGACTTGCTATGAAATTCTACCTGAGTGGAGATGCGTTCTACAAAAGAGATGCAGGACTAGGTTCCTCAGATGTTTAGACAAAGATCAAGCCCAAAGGCTTATGGATAAAATCCATTGCGGAGTCTGTGGCCCCCACATGAGTGGCCATCTCCTTATCAAAAAAGTCCTCAAGACGGGACATTATTGGTTGTCTCTCAAAGCTGATTGCAATGACCACATCAGGAGATGCTATTAGTGCCAAATTCATGGGAATGCTATACACGCCCCTCCACGGGAACTCCACAATATAAGTTCACCTTGGCCCTTCTCAATGTGGGGAATGGACGTTATCGGGCCCATCGAGCCTAAAGCCAGTAATGGTCACCGATTTATCTTCACCATGATCGACTACTTCATCAAGTGGGTAGAAGCAGTCTCCTTCCCCAGGGTTACTAAAGAAGTCATCGTTGCTTTCATTAGAAACAATGTCGTTTGTCGATATGGACAACCAGAGGTGATTGTGTCAAACAATGCCAAGAACCTCAACAACAAAATGATGGAGGAATTATGCAGTAAATTTCACATCAAACATCTCAACTCTATCATCTATCATCCAAAGGTGAATGGTGCGGTTGAAGCGGCTAACAAAAACATCAAGAAGATTATGTAAAAGATGTCCGCCAACCACAAAGATTGGCCTGACCTATTGCCTCTGACTCTGTTAGCTTACAGAACCTCAATGCGCACTTCCACTGGGGCAACCCCCTACGCTTTAACCTATGGGATGGAAGAAGTACTCCCCATAGAAGTTGAAATGGAATCCCTCAGAGTGTTGAAAGATGTTCAGCTGGATGAAGACTAATGGGTACAAGACAGGTTTCACCAATTGTGTCTAATAGACGAAAGGCGAACCGCGACTATCTTCCATGGTCAGTTATATCAACAAAGAATCGCCAGATCCTACAACAAAAAAGTCCGGCTACGACAGTTTAAACAACATGACTTGGTTTTGAAGAAGATTCTTGACAACCAAGATCAGGCTAAAGGAAAATTCGATCCTAACTGGGAAGGCCCGTTTATTGTCAAAGAAGTATTGACAGGAGGCGCTCTTAGATTGAAAGAAATGGACGGCGATGAATTTCCACAACTCATCAACTTAGACGTCGTGAAACGGTACTATGTCTGAAGTAATTCGCAAACACCCTGGTGTCAGACCATCAGATCACCAATCATTCCGGTTCTTTAACCCTATACCACATATAACTTTCTACACTTTGCCCCTCAGGGAAACCTACATTTCAAGCCAGCAGCCTGGCTCTCCTTTGCGTTCCTACAACTTAGGTCATCCCATCGCGGATTGAACCTCTCGCATTTGCAGTTTGGCTACCCATACTTGGGATCAAACTTCTCATACCTGCAGTTTATCCTCAACCTAGGATTAAACTTTATCTTCCCCACACTCTGACCTGCACATGGGATTACGCTTTTCTTCTCGCCCTGAGGGGCGAACTACGTCGACCTGATCTCCCCTTCAATAGGAGTATGTAGGCAACCATTTCACATGGCCCGGTCGCAATAAAACAAAAACAACAAAAACATTTCTACCCTTACAAAAACAAAAACAACCAAAAACATTCCTACACCATTTCTGCCATACACAGCTTTAAACCTCTTACACCAGGTTCGAACTACGCAGACCTGATCTCCTCTTCAATAGGAGTACGTAGGCAGCCATTCATAGTGCGGTCTCACCCCCTACCAAAACACAAACCCTTGTTAGTTGGTACTGGAATCAAACTTCAATCCACTATATTTCATTGGCTTCAGACCAAAGGGATGGAATTATCTGAACTCCTCCCAAATAGGAGATTCGGCGACCATCTAAGTTGCGATCATACCTTGAAGAGCAACACCAATCCATAAGAGGTGGAATTAACTAGGCTTCTCCTAAATAGAAGTACTGGCGATCATCTATGGTGCGGTCAATCTTAGAGAGGAAATTCACACTCCTCTCCACATTTCCATCCAGAAACCAGTCCCAAGACACCAAAGATGGTAGGGATACACATAGATCGATGAACCATTTTGAACTATCCAGAGACAACTCAATGTCCATCCACCCAGGAGGAATTCAGAATATATCAAGATCACAAGCCCTAAAGCAGCAGGCAAAATATCAAGCAAGTATTCAGACATATCTAAAAAGGAAGTGATCCAAAAATATATTTCTCTGTCATATATATAATGTTGTTTGATCTATATAATGTAAACTGTACATGACAAAATGGCTAAGCTAGTCTTTGTAGGTAAATACAAGCTCATCTACAAGTCGGGGTATATGCGAGCTAACAAGCCCAACATGGCGTCCCTCTCAGAAGATGGAGGCAAAGCTGTGGTCTCCTATACGAGAATATCCACACGACCCAACAGATCTGCAGCCATCTGCATGGTGACCAAATGATCATCAATATATGCGCTCATCTCTGTGATCATACCAGTGGTAAGGGACTTCACTATGATACTATCTGTGACAGCTACATCCCGGGCAGATATGGCACTATCTCGCTCAATTATCACTGCATCTCTAGCTGATATGGCCTCATCCCGCTCAACAACAGGGCCATCTCTGCGATCTAATGCCTCGTCTCTCTCTAATAGAGCTGCGTCTCTCCCATCAAGGCCAGTCAACATCATAGATCGAGCCTGATCTCTCTCAAAGGTCATCAGATGAAGACTCTGCTCTAAGTACTGTGCCGAGTGCTGAATCACAACAGTACTGGTACTAGGAGAATCCGAAAGAAATGCTGGCAACCCAGCAGTGGACTCCTCCTCGATGTAGGTATCGATGTCCTCCATGGGCTCTACATCATCTATGTCGCTATCCGGTACTGCAGATACTGCTGCAGCCGATAAAACCTCTGTCTCCATCCATGCGGAATACTCTGCGGAACAACCTGGATGTCTCATAGAAAAAGTAGATATCTCACGCTGATCCCATCAAGCATACACACGGGATTGGTCCTCTGCTGAGAGATATCTAGAAGCTGAATGCTGACCTATCGCCCCCTCAAAAGGATGGAAATCCTGGAACTGGTCGAACTGCGACATCACGGCCAGTGGGTGATAAGTAGTCACACCCCTCAAACCAGCCAAAGGGAGGAAGTCCATGCCTGGAGCATGAGTAATGAAGCTGTATGGTGAGCTAAGCCCCAAACACGGCAATATGCTAAATGGATCTTTGATATCTGCCAAAAATGCAGACCAAGATAGAGCATATGTACACTCCGACGGCTGAAAGGAGTATGACATGGCTACATCATGGATGAACCAATACCCATGCCGTCTAAGGGTACCAACCGGTCTCAAGTGTGACATAAACCATACATACAACATGACCGAACTCCCAGTGAACACTCCTGACGGGTAAGTACAGCAGTAGGATGTTGACCGCAGGGTCTCTACTACAATCATAGGTACTATGGTGCGACCCTCTCTAAGAGCTCTCACGGCCATGATAACACCAATGTCTATCTTGTCCATATATCGTGGCATATAGACATATGATGGTATGCATAGCATCAGTACATCGACTCTGGCCAAACGCCAGTGGTCCTCCGGTGCGGTGAAATCCCCGAAATATCGTGAGTAGCTATCCTCCGAGCCAAATCTGCCGTATAGAAAATACTGGGATATCACGTTGCTAGATGTCAGCTCGTCCTGTACTACTTTGCGCCGCAATCCTGTGAGAGTCATGAATCGTCTACTCATGTCTCCCAAAGCCAGATGCACGTAAGGTCTGTCTAAAGGCAGCATCGTCAAACGTGCATACTCCTCCAAAGTAGGAGTCAACTCATGGGTACCAAATCGGAATACCTGTCTATCCGGTAGCTAATGCTCTAGCATCCCGTCTACAAACCTTGCGGGAACCTGAAAAGGCAACAAAGTCATGGTATGTTGCAACAGCTGATTTACAGTCACCCTGTCTGATGGTGACATGCTATCATACCACGATCGCATACCCAATACCACCACTGACGGTGGGGTATGATCTATACGGCTAACTATCGAAGAAAACATCTGTATGGGCCGTGTCATAAGACCTTCCAGGGGTCAATGCTGAATATCTCTGGACATACATATATATGCGTAACATGATACATGCATAACAGATAATGGATGGCAATATGATATAGGGAATGAAAAAAAGGATGCATACATTCCTAAGTATATCATCATCTAATACATCAGCTCTGTACAGCTACAAATACAGGGAAATGGGGCATAGCCGCGCTACTACTAAAAGAGGCCTATCAAAAGATATAGCGAGAATGGGGAACAGCCACCCAATATCTAACAGAAGCCTATCAAAAGATATAACGAGAATATACATCAGAAGAAGACCAAGGTCTCGATGTCCACATCATCAATCCTGTCCACCTGATGTAACTCTTCCTGAGTCACTAGATCTCTATCAATAGGGATGTCAGGCCTATAAAGAGGAGGATCTGCACCGCTAAAACCAAATGGGTCGTCTGAGGGGCCAGCACCTGAGCTGGAAGGAACAAATGACTCCGCCTCTACTGGATCTCTGCCCAAATGCCGGATAAATATATGTTCCTGGTCCAACTGCCGGGTCAAACTATCAATCTGGGTCATATGAGTCAGATCTCGGACACAAGCTACCCAATCCGTCATCATCAAAGATCCTGGAACCATATCCCCCATAAACTGTGTGGCGCGGGACTGGGCTCTGATAGTACGAGGGGACCACCAATGCTGGAATGTCTCCTGAGTGCAAGGACCCTCTGATAATGCAAAATCGTCAACCCCGAACAATGGGATATCAGTGACGAGTGACTATGATACGGGCCAATGACGCCTGGCAGGAGGCAAGATCGGTATACGGATCTCCCCTATGGTGCTCTTAATAGCACGCTCTCCTAAATAGAGCTCCCAGCCTCCATCTGTGAAGAGAGGAACTCTCCTGGTGGAAATCAAATACTCAACCCCAGTCAGGTGTCCATCCTCAAAGCCGATGGTTAAATGTTCCCCTGAATAGGGAATCCATGTAATGGCGTCAGCTATCAGCAACTCCAACTGCATACGGCAGTGAGTGAATCCCTCCGCTACAGGGACCTCCGGTAAAATAGAATGGTGTTATCGTCGTCCTCGTGGATAGGTATCTAAACCTAACACACTATAGGATGCAAACATGGGAGCCTCTCATAGGCCCAAAACTGCCAACACAATGGCAAAACATCTTTTATCGGTAAACACTCTTAACCTATGAATGGGAAAAGACAAGAGAAATACTCACCAGCAGAAATGAGTAAAATCCTAGCCAAGCCTCGGTCAAACCCTGTGAGCGCATACGCATGCCCCGGAGGAAATAGGCAAAGGTATAGGACCCCCAATCGTACTCTCCAATATGGTCCACATCACGTGTGGCGCTAATCAAAGCAAAAGATACCGTAGAAGAGTTATCTGCTATGAAGCAGCCTTGAATGATCATCAGGAACAATCACCGCAGAACGCGATCCCTAATTCTGACATCATCAGGCATGGGCTCACTCAAAAGCCCACTCATAGCATCTACGCTCAAAGGACCTGAACGGACAGTCCTGCCTTTGAGCGCCTCCGCCAGAACTCCTAATAAGGATCTAATAGCAGTAGGGGAAATATTCACCATGCAAGGCATTGGCTCCCCTCCAAACTCCATACCTATGATAAATTGCCAATCCATAGGCGTCATCATCACCTCGCAATCCAGCAGATGGAGTGACTGAGTCTGATGAAACCATCACTCAGATAATGCCCTGAGGTAACCCCAGGGACAACGATGGGGAAGGATGGAGAAGAATACCTCGAATCCCCACTCATGCACTACTTCTCTATAGTCAGGATGAAGCGCCTGGTACATGGAGTGAATACTGAACCAGTTCCCTCGAGGCTGTGTAAAACCAGGAACCTGCATTTAAAGCAGATCAACATCAAAACCCTTTAATCCTAACCAATAGGAAAGAAGAAAGATCTAAGTCTAACGCTATACCTCGTTAGCATGCAAGTACATCGATGGATGTCTGCTCAAATCACCCAGCAACTCTAGGTTTACCACCTGAATACTCGGAGCTCCCTACCAGGGACATGTGCAGCAGGAGCGGGATCCTCAATCGGAATATCTGCCTCTTCTTCCTCAACGTCTGGAACATCTGCCTGGATAGGATAAATCACGGCCTCCACCAACCGACGAGGATGTCTGACAGAACGGGGACGAGGCACTTCAGAAGCCCTCCGCCGTACGCCAGAAGTGATCCTATAGGAACTGCTCGGCTGATCCAAATCCATGATATCTGGGCAACAAGTCTCCAAATTACCTCAGAAAGGGTGTGGTATTTCCTTACCTGGAGCTTTCTAAAATGCATTTATGACTATATGCATGCATGCATTTACTTTAACATATAATAGAGCTAAAATGCATGACTACCCAATGCCTAAATTTGGAAATATTTTGTCATAGTCCCCTTTGAAAATAGGACTATCCACAAGCACATAGGCATGTCTAGGTGGCCATTCAGTAACACACCTGCCCCAAAGTCATATACATAATATATACATTAAATATCAAAATCATCATGCATAAGGTTAACCTCAACATCAGGAGTACTTTGCCTTTATACCTTTGCTCATTGGACCTCAAATAGGACAAAAAAATTAGAAGAAAAAGGTGCCAATTTGACTGTCTCAAATGTTAAATTTTTTCACATCATTATGTTCAGCATGGTTTAATACTAACATTTACTATGTTGAATATTTTTTATCAAGTCATTTGTGCATACATAATCACTACTATGTGTTTAGATGCATTTAATGTGATAACTCACAATCCAACGGATAAAAACTAGAAAAAATACATGCATACATTATCAGGATAGTGTAGAACACTTGTACGGTGATAGAATTTACAGAAAGCAGCCCGAACTCAACAGATTTAAAGATGGCTCGCGGTTTTCCCTATGCGAAGCAAGTTGAAAATGACTTGTGAAGACCAACCTGTAGGATTTATGATCCACGATTAGCCGCAGGCTTATTTGCGACTGCAGCAGGTACACCTGCGGCACCCCTGGTCCAGTTCGAGTTACAAAGGAGTTCTCACAGATTGGAAAAGTCAAATCAAGAATAAAAATACCACGCGATTGAGCAAAACAGCATACAATCCCGGTCTTCTCAGATAAAACTTTGAGTCTATACATCGCTCATTGGTAGTCACCCGAGCACGAGGTATACCCTGCCAATGATCTCATTTGCTACGAATCACATATGGAAATACCTTGTACAGGTCTGATGCCGCCAACTCCGGGTCGTTACCCTAAATGAGTCCCTGATGGGGGTTACAACGTATGTCCCCAACGGGGGTTACAACGTATGTCCCTAACGGGGGTTACAACGTATGTCCCCAATGGGGGTCACAACGTATGTCCCCGACAGGGGTTACAACGTGAGACCCCAACGGGTGTTACAATGTAGATCCCCGATGGGGGTTACAACACATGTCCATCCGTTGACACGTCTATCAACGAAGGTCAAGCAGCCTTGACGTTATTTCAGCCGATGGCAAATAAACCCATCAAAGCATTGAGAGATGTTCAATAAATGCGTACGTACTCATAAGTCCCCAATAGATCCCCGGCGAGGATTACAACGTGAAGTCACGGCATGGGATTACAACGTACATTCAAACCGTTGACACACATACCAACAAAGGTCAAGCAGCCTTGACATCATTTTAGCTGATAGCGATCAAACCTATCAGAGCTCTAGAGCTATTCGAGGTTTTCATATCCAACTGCTCGTATTCCCAATATATCCCCGGCGGGGGTCACAACGCATTGCACCAGTGATCTACACAATAACGGAGGTCAAGCAACCTTGACAATCTACCCATAGAGTTTCAGCCGTTGATTCACACATCAGCGAAGGTCAAGCATCCTTGACAGTATATCCCACAGGATTTTTCAACCGTTGATTCACATGTCGGTGAAGTACACGTCAACGAAGGTCAGTCACCCCTGACAACATTTGTTGTTGGCAGTAAATCCAACAGGATCTTGACATATTCTGGTGATACCAACCAGGAAAGGTCAATGTTATCAAAGAGGATAGATGATGGAATATGTTATACACGTCCTCAAATGGATCAAGCTTTATCCCCACAGATCTCTTACACATAAGAGGTACATCTTCAGGATCAAATCGTTATCAAAGACACAGGAATTTGGTGATAACTCCAACATCAACATCCTAACAGATTCAGATTACACATCAAATCTGGTCATCATTGCCAATCCCCAGTTAAAGCAACAGGGATCCAGCAATCATCCCCAGCATGTTGGGCTACACCCCCGTACACGTGCATCATACATTTGCATCATGTTGCTATCCATAGTACCATGTTCGTCTTGTTATGTTTCAAGTGTCTAGGATTCTTTATCCTACCCATGCATCGCCATGCATGAGTATGATAAAGAGGGGGATCTGTAGACACTCAAAATTTTCTGTACTACTGTTACTAACATTGCAGGAGGACAGATTCGTCTTTTAAGAGGGAACCCTGAAAGACAATCCAAATTCATACCGAATACTACTGGAAGTTCAGCATCAACCCTGGATCGCAATCTGGGAGTAACAATTCTAACCTCGGATGTAACCCTGAGGCCTGCAGATACAATACTGGAACACACACGGGAGAAGACCGATTAATCTCGGAGATGATCTCGAGGTATCCAGTCTCAGTTCCAACCATGGGAATAGCCACCAACCTTGATGATAACCCCAAGGAATGCAGTTTCAACGATAACCCCAGAAATGATTGTTTTAAATGCAACCAGCTTTAATCTCTGCACTCACAGCGAGATACACTGTAACAACCCGGCGATAACATCCGGAAGACAAGCACACCTCAAAGATGACAATGAGGACCTTCAACAAATTGCAGCAGTCTAATATCAGGGAAGCCTGAGAAACGTCTACTTTATCAGTCCAATCCGACGATAACACCGGTGAGAGGAAACATCGTCATCTTGTCAACACGATGCCACGTCACGTCTCTACGCAATAATGTCCTACAAGACTAACCAATCTCGAGTGACTATTGTGCGGGATAACGGATGAAAGTTGAAGCTTAAAGACCGGAGGGCATCGTCTCATCTTCAATAACTTCGTACAAACTCTAGTCCCATGTCATCGTACAACTCTCAACAACGGCGGTCCGAAATAGGTCCTGTATACCTCAAACGGATGCCCGAATTATACTTCTAAAAGTTCAAGTGGATATTACAGTGCCTGAGTGCACGTATTTTGAGAGTCGTGTTGTTTGCTTTTGCCCAGACTTCGGTCCGTGGTTTCATTTCAGTCTGTATATATATATATATATATATATATATATATACATATATACATATATATTGACTAACATTATCGAGTTATGCCTCAATTGAGCCTAGACTTCGGTCTGGAGCATTTATTTGCTTATATATATATATATATATATATATATATATGAAAGTAGTATGCACACAAGCCAATCATGTTTGATGATAAAGCATATACTTTGTAAACAATCTTATTCATTTATTAATAAAAAGTATTAATTTATTAAAGACTTTTAATTATCTACATGATGTTGTTTTATGATATGTGATAAACCCATAGTTTTAAGCAATGCTTTTAGAATAATGATGATGATCATTCTAATGAGATCTAAATTCTTAGAAAGCTTAAAACTAAAATAGTTCCCAATCATTGGATTACTAAATTGGGGATTAGTGAATCCGGATAGATTGGTACATACGTTGCTTGCTCATTGGATGAGGATGATTGATCTCATGATCATTTGTGTGGAGACACTAAAGCAAGTATGTAGGTGCTTATTAGAGAATAAGTTCACTGAACGTGGCTCGCTAAGGAATACCTAATGGAGTTTTACTTGCCTGTCAATAGGAATTCCTGTAATGATAGTAGTACAAGTGATCCTTGGACTTGAGATCATCATAGTATCTTGTGTATGATGAGTTATACTTTGACTTATTCCTTAAGACCCTTAGGGTATATCAAAGGGTATGCTTGGGTATAATAAGTTGTACATGAAGATAATGTATGATCAATAAAGAATCTACCACTTCTAGTAAAAGAAGAGATATGTCCTATGTGATTCGATAAATGACAACCCAGTAGTCCTTGGCCAAGGCATAATGAAATAGAAAGGAGTTTCTAATTTGCATTATTTGGAGTTGTACATTTAAGAGTCGAAATACATATAATTAAATAAAATAAGACTTGACAGTAATTCCATGTCTTATATTTAATTGGGACATTGTATGGTGGAAGGATTGAATTGTACGGTAACTATTTACTCAAAGGTTCTTTTATGATTAATGTTGAAATCTATATTATCTGGAAAGTCGTTGATCGCTAGGGAGGCTTATCCCTATTGTAGAATAAATATTATTTATTTAAATAAATTATTAGTTTAATTTATTTATTTAAATAAGATTAGAATTGTTCTAATTGATTTATTCACAACCGGTTTAATATGGAGAACCTAAAGGGTCACACCATAAAAGGAAGAATAATTATTTAAGAAGTTAATGGCATAATCGTAATAATAAGTTAAGTATATTTAATTTAATCTATGGTGATAGAATAAATTAAATAGCTTAATATTTATTATTTAATATTTTAGAAATATTAAATATAAATTAATAAGAGGAGTCTTATTATTATTATTACTATTATTATTATTTAATTCCTAAAGGAGTTTGGGAATTAATTAATAAAAGTACTCTCAAATATCCTAATAGGATTAGGAGGCAAATTAATTAAAAGAGTTTAATTAATTATCCCTAATAAGATTAGGGAGCTTAATTAATTAAAAGATTTTAATTAATTAAAATAAAACCCAATTCCTTAATTGTTAAGGAGTGTTGCCCACATCTACAAATAAGAGGAGTCTTATTATGGGTGTAGAGGTTGTTGACTTTTACAACATACGTAATTCCAATTGTTGGAGAGTACGCCCCTTTTTCTATAGAGATAGAAAACTAGGGTTTGAGTCAAATACCCATCTTCTTGAATTCTTCTTCTTCCTTGGTGGATCACCTCTAGAGGCCAAACACTTGGGTGGCTAACGTTGATCAAAGGAAGGAACCAAACCCGGTGGATTCAAGATGAACGCGAAAAGGATTGGAGGTGAACTTGTACCTGAGGAAGCTTGGATCTTCAAGGGTATGATTCTTGTTCTTTCTTTTTCGTTTAATTAATAATTGCGCATAAAGGGTGATCCGGGTTTATGGTTTATAAAAATTTTAAACTCTGATTTTACACGCTTCCGCTTATTTTTGCAATTTGATTGCGTTCATTAACATACAAATCTGACAGTGGCATCAGAGCCAAACCTTTATGCGAATTATTAATTGTTCAAATTTAATATGTATATTGATATGTGTTTAGAACAATTTAATTGGGCATAATTTTATTGTATAAAATTTATTCTAAAAAAAAAAATTCGGTAATCCTGTTATTTATTTATGTCGCTGGTACAATGATATATAATAGGATTCCTGACTTTTTTGATTCACGTGGCTATCATTTCCTACCAGTTTACATAGTTCGGTTTTTATTATATATTAATACTAACTGTATATATATTTATATAATAGTTATGTATTAATAAGATAAATGATTCATGTGCTGGACTAAGGGATTATATATACGGATTAGCGTGCCATGCTGATTCTTGCTGATTCTTATATGATATTTATCAGGAGTATATATTAACGATTAATATATATATATATATATATATATATATATATATATATATATATATATATATATAATTTTTAATTATTTTAAAATTAAAATAAAAGTTTATTTTAATCTTAAAATAAAAAGTTTATTTTAATTTTAAAATTAGAATTTCATGCTAACTAATTAGAGTTGGAATTGGATTCCATGATAACTAATTGGAGTTGAAATTGGATTCTATGTTTTCTAAAATAAAGGAGTTTATTTGTGAATAGAAAAGTGAATCCATCTTTCCTTAAATAAAGGAGTTTATTTAGATATGAAATAAGATTTCATATTATTCAAAATAAAAGAGTTTATTTGTGAATAGGAAAGAGAATCCTAATTTCCTTAAATAAAGGAGTTTATTTAAATATGAAATAAGTTTTCATATTATTCAAAATAAAGGAGTTTATTTTTGAATAGGAAAGAGAATCCTTGTTTCCTTTAAGAAAAGTTTTTTTTTTTACATGGAATTGGATTCCATAATTAATTAAAATAAAGGAGTTTATTTTGATTAAAGATTTTGATTAAAATAAAATAGTTTATTTTATTCAAAATTGGATAAATTAAAATAAAATAGTTTTATTTTGATTTAAATTTGGATTAAAATAAAGGAGTTTATTTTGATTCAAAATTAGATTTTATACTAACTAAATTTGCCCATTAAATGATATCAATATATATATTAAATATTTATTATTCATGAGATGAATGTTATTTATTGATACATATGGTGATGTGTATGATAATAAATGGGATTGATTATGGACTATTGACCAATGTGATTGGATTTTATTTTAGTTGGATGCATGAATGTATGGGTTTTATTAAATGGGGTCTGCGTACCTCGTCTTCTCTACTTTTTCTTAATGTAAATTCTATCTCCCTCCTATGTACTTCCCCTTGACTGCTGATCAAGGTTTCTATTTATTTTAAATAGTTTTGTAATAGGAATAGTTAGAATTAATTTTGAAAAATTGGAGATCAAGAAGCAAGGAGCGCTTGAAGACCCGTTTGTAATGGAGCCCGGGTTTAAATGTAATAGTTATATTTAAATATTAATTCTTGCACCCCTAGGGTTTGACCTTTTGGTTCACTTGGTGGCTCTAGTGAACCAAACTAGAATAAAAGTTCATAATCAATCCAGGTAGAATATAGTATTCTATATGTGCATGCTTATTCTATATATATTTTATATTATACAAACATGCTTCGCATGTTTATTAATATGACGCGTATTTTATATATATATGTGCATGCGCGCTAAACAAGATGAGACATATTAATAACAAACCCCTCAAATATTTTATATTAAGTTGTAACGTTCAAAGATATTTGGAATATCGAACGTCGCCTTCTAGCATGATAGAAACAATAGAGTATTGAATATTTAATATGAGTTTGTTGTGCACACACAAGGCGAGTATTAAATATTTAAGATGTTGTTTTTATTACATATGATGTTTATAAGGAATTGAACATTACTACTTTGTTGTGCACACACAAGGGCTGTAGTTTTCTCTTCACTTATATGGAAATGTTGGGTCTGACTTAACTTAAATCATTTTAGTTCGGATGTGCACACACTTGACCATTATGATTTAAGAGGTAAAATACAAGGAGTCACATAGTTGATGTAATTGACAAGAGTTGTCTACCTATTTATTTATATATAGTTTGTTGTGCACACACAAGGCTATATACATTTGAAATGGGATCCTTATTCTCACTAGCAAATCTTTAATTAGATTTTGCCGAACAATATAAGTGAGGGTAATATAGTTTGAAGAAAATAGTGGGAGATACCAATTTAAAACAAGACCTAAATTATTTTGGTAATTAATAAAAGAATGTATGTTAAAATGTTGTTAATTACAAATTCATTTACAGAATTTTACAATGTCTAAATTACTATCAGTGCGTAACATATTAGATGCTAAATTAACTGGACCAAATTAAATGGATTGGTTAAGGAAATTGAGAATAGTTCTCATGGCTGAAAAGATATCTTATGTCCTTAATACGCCTATCCCTGCAATGGTTGTAGACAATGCTTCTGAGGAAGATATTGCTACTTTTAGAAAGTGACTAGATGATGCATAGTTGGCTCAATGCATCATGCTCGTATCCATGAGTAACTTGCTTCAGCGTCAGCATGAAACTATGGATGCTCTTACTATATTCCTGCACATCAAGTAGTTGAGGGTGAGGAAAGTAGGACTGAAAGATATCAGATATCTAAGGAGCTCTTCCGATCTAGAATGACTGATGACACTACAGTTCAGATAAAAGTCCTTAACATAATCAATTTGATTGATCAATTAGGACAACGGGTTTTGTCATGGATGGAGAGTTGAGCTAAGATTTGATCTTGCACTCACTTCCGGACTCCTTTCACAATTGTTGTGATTTATCATATGAACAAGCTAGATATCAGCCTCGCTGATTTGCTTAACATGTTGAAAAATGTTGAGAGTCACTTTCCAACCAAGAAAAACCAAGTCTTACTGGTAGGGGCCAAAGGATCTTCTGAAAAGAAGAACGATTCTAAGAAGGTAAATATAAAGGCAAAAATAAAGGATAATAAGAACAAAACTGATATGGATAGCAAAGGAGTTTGCTTCCACTGTAATAAGTCTGGACACTGGAAGGAAACTGCAAGAAGCATCTTGCAGAGGCTAACCAAAGAAGCTTAGTGAAGTTTCGGTTACAAATATAATTTTGTTCATGATTTAAAATAAATTTTTCTTTAAGTCAAGGTTCTACTTGGGTATTGGATACCGACTTTGGTTATCATAAATATAGATTTATGAAGGGATCAAGTAGAAGTAGAAAGCTAAACAAATATAAGTAAACCTATGTGTGGGAAATGAAGCAAAGGTTGCTGCATTAGCCATAGGAACTTATAGTTTAGCAATGCCTACGGGCAAATCTATTAAGTCAATAAGTTGTTATTGTATTCCAGTTCTCGTTGAAAACATTATTTCTATTTTATTGTTGGACAATGAAATCTTTGATATTATATTTAAGAACAATTGTTGTTCTATTTATAATAATAATGTTTTTTATAGAACTGGAATATTACTTAATGGATTTTGTATACTTGACTTACGTGAAAATAATTTTGCAAATTGAACAAACTAGTATAAGAAAAAGGAAATGATCATTCAAAGAGTTGAATGTATGTATTGGTTGAAATACAAGTGTGAATTATTTGAATGGTTCAAAGAATTCAGAAGTGAAACAAATTGGCAATGTATTAAGATTCTTTGATTAGATCAAGGAATAAATACTTGTGCAATAAGTTTCTAGATCATCTCAAATGGTTTTCTCATAATGGACACATCCTGATACGCAATAATTGATTGATGTATCTGAATGGAAAAATCATACCTTGTTGGACATGGTGCGGTCCATAATGATTTTACCGACATTCCAGTATCCCTCTATGGTCATGTCCTAGAAATGGCTGCATATCTACAAAAAGGTAACCTCAAAATCCGGCCCCAAGACTCCATAAAAGTTATGGACAGGGTGGATTCCTAATCTTAAGTATGTTAAGATAAGGGGTTGTCCAACTTATGTGAAAAGGTTTCAAAGGATAAGCTTGGGACAAGATTTGACATGTACAAATTTGTGGGACATCCTAAAGTAAGTTTAGGGTATATGTTCTATAATCCTACTTAGCAAAAGGTGTTTGTTGTGAAACATGATGCCTTCTAAGATAAAGATGTTTATCATTGAAGGGGCTAGTGGGAGGATAATAGAATCTTGAAGAGTTCAAGAACCACAAAATAGTAAAAATTAAATAAGAGGAACCTGTAGATAGACCTATTGTACCACAACAGAATCATAAATCTGGAATAGTAACGAAGATACCAAGGAGGTATGGATTCATCATGAATGATGATGATGAGGTACGCATCATAAAAGATGATGATCCAGAGTTACATACGATGAGGTAAGAGTTCTAGTGTGTACAAAAGGGTCAGTGGGAGCGTCATAAAATTTCTAGTATTATATGTTGATATACTACGGATAAGGAATGACATGCCAATGCTAAAATCAATAAAGATAAAGTTATCTAAACATTCCTCCATGAATGATTTGGGAAGAGTATCTTAATTGGGGATGCAAATCTATATAGATAGATTTAAAAGAATGTTCGGCTTAACCCAAGGAACGTATAATCATTTGTTGCTAAAATCGTTTAGCGTGGCAAACTCCATGGGATGTTTCATGTTGATGAGTCATGGAGTGTATCTCTCTTAATAGTCCCCATAGACTCCTAAAAGAGAGATCGCATGAGTGACAATCATGTATGCAATGAAATATACGCGACCTGATGTTGATCAGTCATATTCTGGAGAAGTTCACTGTGAGACAGTGAAAAACATCTTAAAGTACTTAACCAGCACCAAGGATATGATATAATTCATGGCGGGTCTGAATTAAAACTAGAGGGCTTAACAGACTCAAGTTTTTCAGACAGACCAAGACGACAGAAAATCCACTTTAAGGTAAAGGGTTACCTTGAACGGTGGTGCAGTGAATTGAAAAGATTCCAAACAACAAAGAGTTGTTGGTTTAGTGATAAAGACAAAGTATATAGCTATAAATGAAGCTACAAGCTGATTGTTTGGATGAAAAATTCATTACAAAACTAGAAATAGTTCCTAAGTCTCATCTTAGATCTAAACATGTGTTGTGACACTTTCATTTGATTATAAGAATCATTGAAAGATGGGAAATCACTATAGAGATAGTGAACTCTCAAGAACAATATTACATATCCATTAACTAAAGCTTATCCAACAGCAGGATAATAGTCACTTAGAGAAGAAGGGTATAAGATACCATGGCGATTGGCTTTAGTGCAAGTGGGAGATTGAAAGTAGTATGCACACAAGCCAATCATGTTTGATGATAAAGCATATACTTTGTAAACAATCTTATTCATTTATTAATAAAAAGTATTAACTTATTAAAGACTTTTAATTATCTACATGATGCTGTTTTATGATATGTGATAAACCCATAGTTTTAAGCAATGCTTTTAGAATAATGATGATGATCATTCTAATGAGATCTAAATTCTTAGAAAGCTTAAAACTAAAATAGTTCCCAATCATTGGATTACTAAATTGGGGATTAGTGAATCCGGATAGATTGGTACATACGTTGATTACTCATTGGATGAGGATGATTGATCTCATGATCATTTGTGTGGAGACACTAAAGCAAGTATGTAGGTGCTTATTAGAGAATAAGTTCACTGAACGTGGCTCGCTAAGGAATACCTAATGGAGTTTTACTTGCCTGTCAATAGGAATTCCTGTAGTGATAGTAGTACAAGTGATCCTTGGACTTGAGATCATCATAGTATCTTGTGTATGATGAGTTATACTTTGACTTATTCCTTAAGACCCTTAGGGTATATCAAAGGGTATGCTTGGGTACAATAAGTTGTACATGAAGATAATGTATGATCAATAAAGAATCTACCACTTCTAGTAAAAGAAGAGATATGTCCTATGTGATTCGATAAATGACAACCCAGTAGTCCTTGGCCAAGGCAGAATGAAATTAGAAAGGAGTTTCTAATTTGCATTATTTGGAGTTGTACATTTAAGAGTCGAAATACATATAATTAAATAAAATAAGACTTGACAGTAATTCCATGTCTTATATTTAATTGGGACATTGTATGGTGGAATGATTGAATTGTACGGTAACTATTTACTCAAAGGTTCTTTTATGATTAATGTTAAAATCTATATTATCTGGAAAGTCGTTGATCGCTAGGGAGGCTTATCCCTATTGTAGAATAAATATTATTTATTTAAATAAATTATTAGTTTAATTTATTTATTTAAATAAGATTAGAATTGTTCTAATTGATTTATTCACAACCGGTTTAATATGGAGAACCTAAAGGGTCACACCATAAAAGGAAGAATAATTATTTAAGAAGTTAATGGCATAATCGTAATAATAAGTTAAGTATATTTAATTTAATCTATGGTGATAGAATAAATTAAATAGCTTAATATTTATTATTTAATATTTTAGAAATATTAAATATAAATTAATAAGAGGAGTCTTATTATTATTATTACTATTATTATTATTTAATTCCTAAAGGAGTTTGGGAATTAATTAATAAAAGTACTCTCAAATATCCTAATAGGATTAGGAGGCAAATTAATTAAAAGAGTTTAATTAATTATCCCTAATAAGATTAGGGAGCTTAATTAATTAAAAGATTTTAATTAATTAAAATAAAACCCAATTCCTTAATTGTTAAGGAGTGTTGCCCACATCTACAAATAAGAGGAGTCTTATTATGGGTGTAGAGGTTGTTGACTTTTACAACATACGTAATTCCAATTATTGGAGAGTACGCCCCTTTTTCTATAGAGATAGAAAACTAGGGTTTGAGCCAAATACCCATCTTCTTGAATTCTTCTTCTTCCTTGGTGGATCACCTCTAGAGGCCAAACACTTGGGTGGCTAACGTTGATCAAAGGAAGGAACCAAACCCGGTGGATTCAAGATGAACGCGAAAAGGATTGGAGGTGAACTTGTACCTGAGGAAGCTTGGATCTTCAAGGGTATGATTCTTGTTCTTTCTTTTTCGTTTAATTAATAATTGCGCATAAAGGGTGATCCGGGTTTATGGTTTGTAAAAATTTTAAACTCTGATTTTACACGCTTCCGCTGATTTTTGTAATTTGATTGCGTTCATGAATATTACAAACCTTACAATATATATATATATATATATATATATATATATATATATATATATATATATATATATATTCATCCTGCTTGGAGTTTCCTTCATGGCAGTTGATCGCTTTTACAGCTTTATTTACATTTCGTCCCGCCTGGAGTTTCCTTCTTGGCGGTTGACCGTATTTACAGGTTTATTTACATTTCGTCCCGCCTGGAGTTTCCTCCGTGACGGTTGATAGCTTTTACAGCTTTATTTACATTTCTGATCCCCCATGGAGGTGCTTCGTGGTTGGTGATCCTGTCTGTATATATATATTTACAGCTTTTATATATATATACATGCTTACTGCTTTCATACAAATTACAGTATTCTGTGCGCCTAGGAATCATGTGATCACAGATTCATCCCATTGAATCTAGATTCGGTTCCCATGATGGACATTTTCAGCTATAAGCAGCTTGTAAATTATTCTGCGGTGTCTAAATTTCCTCAGATGGTTTCCATACCCACGAGGAAGTCGGCATTATTTTGTACATTATTTTTTCATACAGATGCCTCGCATTCGTAAAATAAAATCAATCAAGCCGAGCACTTAATAAAATGAGAGTGTAAAAGGTCTCAATTACTATTGAGCATCAGGGTTTGAAAAACCACTTTTATAAAACATCATTGCCATATCGTGCTTAAAATTGAATTTTTACATAAATTCAAACCCTGTGTATATAGGTGCGAACGAGGCCTCGCACTACTTCTAAATAACAGCACATTGACCCACACACACACACATTCAGATAACAGTTTCTTAAAAAGAGGTGGTCACCGTGGTAACACGGATGTCGGGGGGTGCTTAACACCTTCCCCTAATGAATCTCGGTTTCACCGACCCGTATAGCAGTGGCATATCATTGAGTCAATGTGCAAACCTTTTCTCGGTTGTATTGGTACAACCATTTAAAAAACTAACTGGCGACTCTTAACAGTCCATCGTTGACATTATACATGTCGGACCTTTTTCACTTGTTTTTTCAAACAAATCTCACCTAAAATGAGAACACCAAAGAACAAGTAACGGAAAGGGACATCCAAAAATCCCGACGTCAACACATGCTTGACACGACTCTAAGAGATAGGCATAAATACTTGGCTCTTATCATCAACCATAATCAAAAATTAATGACAATTAAACACCCTTGCTAAATAGCAGCTCAAGATAGGGTAAAAAGGCCATTTAAAAGGCACAAACATCTAATTTGTAAAAGCCCAAAAAAGATGGCTATAAACCACAATCATGTTGATAATAATCAAAGCATTAAATAATAAAAACCAAAAACAATTTATGGCATAAAAATTTAAAGCATAATCCTGATAATCCCGCAGTTCAAAATGACTGCACCATAATATTGATAATAAAAACATAATAACGTACTAAAGTATGCAACCTAACATGGCAGTAGAGAAATAACAAGATAAAAGCTAAACACCCCCAAATTTGAGGTGAGCAATGCCCTCATTGTTAAACATAAAGCAATCGTATGCAAGAGGGCTTCCCTGAAGTTCGCTACTCAGCAGCAGTCTGGCCCTCGTCAGCCTCGGCTGGCGGTGATGGTGGAGGGTATGGTGGAAAGACAGGAAGCTCTGGAAACTGGTATGGCGTGAACTCAGGATTCTCGCCATAGTAGTCAGTGTAAATGCTCTGCATGGTGTTCACCAGCTCAGCCTGGTACTGCATAGCTATCTCCTGTCTCTGAGCCACTACAGCTATATGCCTCCGCTGCCTCTGCGCCTCAGTGTTCTATTTCTAATCTAGCAAGGTGAGGGATGCCATAATGTCAGTCAGTAGCCCCTGTGCAGCTGGGTCGGAGTCTGAAGTCTGTACCTGCTCTGGCTCTGTAGTAGGGGGCGGCGCTGTAGGTGGCCCGTAGCCTTCGCCTCTAATATGTGACTCTGCCATGTCCCACACAATGAAGTATGAGATCGTCTAGTGGTCGATGATTATAATGGGAGGCAAGGTTATCTCCTCTGGGCCCCACTGAATGCCTGCCTGATTGCACAATCAAGGGATCAATGATGGATGTGGAAGTCTCAAAGCGACTATGCTCTTGATCGCCTTTATGATGGACTCGTGTATAAGAACCCCGACGTCCACGTTCAGGCCCATGACAATAGCAAATAGGAGGATCGCTCTATCTTTTGTCACATCGCTCAGGTGTCGGGTAGGAATCATATTGGCACAGATGAAGCTGAACCACGCCTTCCCATAGCGACTGAGCGTTAAAGATAGAAAACTAGTCTTTTCACCCATGTAGTCGTTCTTTTTCCATAAAGTCCCGGGCTTGTAGAGCCTCATGATAATATCCTCTACGTCGTAGCTGCAGAGCCCCGACTCCATATAATCATTGCCCGCATAGTTGGGTGTGGCAAACAGTGCATTTATGGCCTCATTTCCAAACGCCACTAACTTTCCCCTAACTTGAGCAACTACATCACCTTCGGCACTGGCGTTCGCGTAAAACTCCTGAACCACAGATACAATGGCTGACTCGGGTGGTTTTGTGACATGGATCCATTGGCATCCCGCAATCATGGCTAACAACTCACCATCCTTTTTGTCAGGCCTCAACCCCCCGCTCAGGAATCAAGTTTTGAGCAGCGAACGAGGATTTGTATCTTTTCCATGCCTCTTCGATCACAAACTTCGTGTTGTCCCAAGCCTGTGGTGCGGCGGATGAGGAACCACCGACTCTAAGTCGTTGCCTTTTTGGTGCCATGTCGGAAATTCAGTTAGTTCAATGCAAAAACAGTCCCTAAGCAGTGGAAAAAATTCCCCCAAACTTAGGCCAAATAAACCCAATGCAATAACGATGCCAATTCAGCCCCAATTCAGTCAACTTTTTCTTTCAGGAATTTTATCAAACACCTAGAGTGCGCTCTGAGAATCAAATTTGGACAACCTTTTGCTTGATAGTGTTCTAGCCCTATTTCCGTCAGTAGAAATCTCCCAAATACACAGCAAGTCCAAACAATTATCCCACAAGCAATTTCTATTTGACTAAAATCAAAGATATACCTTGAGGAAGAAAAACCCTAGTTTGAGAATTGTGTGGGTGATTCTATCAAGCAATTGATGGCACTTGGATTGTTGAAGTATTCCAAATTGATGAAATCTCTCTAGATTGTGCTCGGTAGAGGGTGGGGGTTTGTTGGGGATAAGGGACTTTTGAGGTTTGTGATGGTTGGGGCATTTTCTGCCGAATTGTGCCAAAAAGAGGGAGAGAAGTGACACAACTGCTGCCAAAAACTGAACTTAAAAACCAAAATCTCACTGCCAGGGCCACGGCGCGACTTTCCCTTTGTTGGTTGGCGTTGCGGCGCAAGTTAGCATGGGACGAGGCTTGTCTTGGCACCGCGGCACGACTATAGTAGTGTTGTTTGGCGCTGCGGTGCGAAGTATGGAGTCTAAGCAATAAGTGTTGGTGCTGCGGCGCGAGAATTGGCGCTGCGGCGCGGAGAAGAGAGGTTGGACATTAAGCACCGGCGCGAGGTGCAGTGCATTTGGCGGCACCACGGCGCGAAGGCTATTTCTGTGTTTTTTCTGCCTGTTTTCTGCACATGCCAAGACAGTATAAACACTACACTACAAAAGTAAAAATGTTTTATTACAAACAATATAATAACTATCTACAGAGGAAACTAGATATAAGTAACAGAAAACAGATAAAATTTATACCGATATGGGGTGCCTCCCCACCAAGCGCTTGTTTTAAAGTTATCGGCTTGACTATCCCGACGCCGTTCAATCCGGCTCATAAGCGAAAATGATCATTTCATGCCACCTATTCGTCAATTCCTTTGGATTTTTGGTAGACATGGATGATTGGCCATTCATGCTTTCTTCATCCTTCGGCACAAAGAATCTTTCACCATTGGAATTATCCACTAATTCCCCCTGTTCATTAATTTGAAAGTGCTCTTTGTGCACTATTGGGCCCTCTCGGGTTTCCATAGTCATGAGTGTGGGTTCTGGTTGTTGATTAGTCTTGACAGTGTACCCACTGTTTATCCTCTTTTCTCCAACTTCAGGCTCCACCAGTTGAATAGTTTTCACCATGGCATCTCCCTCAACAACTGTGCGAAATTCATTGCATTTTCCTTGCGTATCCACCGTGCAATGCTCTACTACTTCATCGTCGAGATCAATTAAGATCTGAAGATTACCTTGCGGTGGATTTGTGATGGCATTGACGAGTTGCCCCAATTGGTTCTCAAGGCTGTGCAATGCGGCTTCTTGGCTTGCCATCCGAACCTCATTTCTCTCAATAAAGTTGGCGAGAAGCTCTTCAAGCATGTTCTCTTCTTCTTGTGTTAAGTACAAATTGGGTCGAGATGTCAATTCATATTGCGGCGGAGACTGATAGTCAAACTGAGAGGCATGATTCGGATCATGATATTGCTCTTGACTATAGTCCCATAAGTTTGGATAACCCTGATAGTTTGGATGATAGGGAATCGGTTCAAAGTCAGCTCGTTCCTGACAGTAGGCATTCTGAGTGGAATGACACTCAAGATTGTCCGAAAACCTCAAGGCATTAGCAATTTCAAGTTGCAATTTCTCGAGTCCTTCTTCAGAGCTTGGTTGTGTTGTCCCCTCATAAGGCCATTGATAACATTGATCGTCCATTATCTGTAAACTTAAACATAAAAAGAATGGAAGTTCAAACGAATAAAAGAAATAAATATATACATGTTCAAAGTAAGACTAAATTGATTTAAATCAATATTGGACAATATTAGAATAATAGTTCCCCGGCCACGGCGCCAAAAACTTGTTGGTCAAAAACCCGATCACTAAACATGTGCAAGTATACGCGGTCTAACAAGTAATACAGTGATAAGGAGTGTGTCGTACCCACAAGGAACTATGACTAATATTTACCAAGTACCGATTATGTATCGCTAAAGTCTTATTCAAACAGCAGTAAATGGAAGTGTGATTAATCTAGTTAAAACTAATTAACAAAGCAAGTAAATGGAAAACGAATGGTAATCTAAGGAAATACAAGCTAAGGTCACAACTTCACCCCACACAGGCATTCTGTCGAACACCTGGCATGCTATGTTTCATAAAACAGCTACCCTTCTCTTTTTGGTCTTAATGGTCACGACAATTTGTCGACCGAGAACACACATGTGCCTATGCACCTCTGTCGAGGTATGAACAAACATATCCTCTCCAGATCCACCCGAAAGGGAATAGAACAGAAAAGAACGTCCAAGCTAAATGAAATCCTACACATGTTTGTGTGAATTAATCATAACAAGGATTTAAGCATAAGTTCTCAATTAGGTCGCACGTGGCGCACAGAGATATGTCTATTCTATGTACACCTTATGCAGTCGAAACCCACAATCACATGACAATATATTTAGGTTTAAATCTACAATTCTTCTATCGATATCATGTAGATTACCAAAATCATCACTAATGTCTTAGCGAGAATTATAAAGCACAAATATATTAAACCAAATCATATAGTGCCAACCAAAGAGATAAGACAGTCAATTTAAATAACAAAGGGTTCCATTATAACCTTAGAGCCAATATTCAGTTCATAACTATTGAACAAAATACAAGTAGCAATAAAGACAACATTTATAGAATACAAAATCAGAGAAAATAAATGGATAAGAGGAAACTCTATCAAAGCCCTTCAATCTCCACGCATTCCACTCCAATCAAGGTTTCTAATCCGTGTCGCTCATTCCTCTTGTGCCCCAATGAAATAACGGACTTCTCCCTAAATCTACCTAATCTATATTTACAGACATCATCTAAGAGAAAGAAAGAGAAAATAATAGAGAAAAACTAAACTATACTAATCTATATGATATATGGTGTTTGATGAGAGATAATAATGAGATGTAGAGGATTGCTTCTGTTATATACGTCTCCCTCCTTTTGCTAGGTCAAAATCACTTGGTCTCTTCTTGGGCATCGGAGGTGGTGTCGCGGCGCGGGCAATAAGCCTATGGGTGGCGCTGCAGTGCCACATTAGTTTGGAAAAACTAGAGCTCGCGTTGCGGCGCGAGTCCATAAAGGGATAGTGGCGCTGCGGTGTGGAGCTGATGCCAGCAAGGTCCAGGAGGTGGAGCTGCATCGCGAGACTAACATTGGGCATTGGCGATGCGGCGCCAGCGTATAAAAAATGACCATTTTGCCCCTGAATGATAAAAACACCTGATAATCTCTGTATTGCATCGATTAAGCATAATAACACTATAATCATATAAATCCATATAAAATCTACGATAACAGGCAATTATTTAAGTCATAAAATATCCGATTCGTGGATATAAATCCCACTCATCATGGATAGATCTTATAACGTTATAGCCGATACTATAGGGAGATTGGCTATAACGGATGTAAGTATTTTTAGTGGATCGATTTACTTGGAATTCATGAATCAGCCGAGTGTTCAACATGCAGATGTTCTGTTTGTAGAGAAGTCAAATTGTTAGATGACCCCTTATCTTGATTATTTAGCTGATGACATTTTGCGTTTTGATCGGATGTTGGTGAAGAAGGTCAAGTATATGAGTTCTATTTTGTGCTCAAAGATGGGGATTTATATCGAAGGGCCTATTCTTCTCGTTTGCTGAAGTGTTTGGTTCCATTTGAAGTGAAATATGTTCTTCGGGAGGTTCATGAAGGAATTTGTGGTGATCATATGGCCGCCAAGGCATTGGCATATAAGGTTCTTCGGTAGGGATATTATTGGCCTATAATTTTAAAAGAAGCAACGGACTATGTGAAGAAGTATTCGAAGTGTCAATTGAATAGTCTTATTATTCATCAACTGCCAGAGGTGTTATATTCGATTTTGTCTTGAATTTCCTTTGTTGTGTAGGGAGTTGAAATATTGGGTCCATTACCAAAAGTGAAGGGGCAAGTTAGTTTTGTGATATTGGCTATTGATTTATAACCAATTGGGTAGAAGCAAAAGCCCTTTTGAAGATTACAGAGTAGGAGTGTTTAAAGTTTTTGAAGGAGTTCATGGTTTTTCGATTTGGCATTCCCTTAGTGGTGATTTCGGATAATGGCCGACAATTTATGGGTTCAAAATTTGAGGCGATTTTAAAAGAATTGGAATTCAGTATCAGAAGACTTCAGTTGCTCATCCTCAGTCAAATGGCCAGATGGAAATTACCGACAAGACATTTTTGAATGGAGTAAAGAGAAGGTTGGATAAGGCAAAGGGAAGATGTCCTGAAAAACTACTAAGTATGTTGTGGGCTTATCGGACTACTCCAAGGATAACAACAGGGGATTCACCATTCAGATTGGCTTATGGTACTGATGATTTCGTCCTGGTTGAAATTGACTCCACGTCTCTTCGGGTCAGTTAGTTTAATTAAAGAGTTATACAATGACAAAGGACTTCGCTTCAATTTGGATTTGTTGGAGGAGTTCAGGGAGTCGACCCTGGTAAATCTTGCAGCATACCAACGGAGAGTGGCTAGACATTATAACAAAAGGGTTAAACTAAAAAGATTTGAGGTTGGCGAGCTGGTTCTTTGGGAGGTAGAGGCCTCTATACCCCAAAATCTCGGGAAGCTTATGTCAAATTGGGAGGGGCCGTATGAGGTTGGTGAGGTGCTGAAGTCAGGTACTTACCGGCTTTGGGCAATTGATGGGACAGAGGATAAGAATACTTAGCATGCAGGCAGGCTTCGAAAATACTATCAGTAGAGCATGGCTAGGTGATCTGACTTTGTAATTTTTCAAGATTATTAATAAAATGAGTATTCAGTTTTCAATGAATATTGTCATTAGTGTTTAATTTGTTGTTCATTCCTTGGAAAGAACATTGTTTAAGGTGGGGTGGAATATTCAATTTTGGGGAACGAATATTGTTTGGGAGGTTGTTCAATTCAGTGAACGAAAGCCCTCACGTGGGCATCTAGTTCTGCTGAACGGGTGTTCTTTCTGTTGAAGGTATGTTCAGTTCCTGGGAACGAACATCTTTTTTAGTGGAGTTCGGTGGTATATTAAGTTCCTGGGAACAAATATTGTTTGAGGGGTTGTTCAGTTCAATGAACAAATGCCTTCTTGTGGGCATCCAGTTCTTCCGAACGGGTGTTCTTTCTGTTTAAGGATGATCGGTTGTTATACTCGTATTCAGTTCCTAGGAACGAATACTGTTTGGAGGGTTGTTCAGTTTAGTGAACGAACGCCTTCTAGTGGGTACCTAGTTCTGCCGAACGGGTGTTCTTTCTATTTAGAAATGTCTAGTTCTTGGGAATGGACGTTGCCTTAAAAGTTATTCAGTTTTCTAACGAGTAACTTATTTTAATTGTTATAGGGTATTCGGTTCTGCCGAACAAATGCTTCTTTAATATTGGGTGTTCAGTTTCCTAAAACAAAAAGTGCCTTTTGATTCTCAATTTTGTGGAGCAAGAGTCCGATCATTACTTATTTAGTTCTATTAAACGAAGGTGACTTTTTGATTGGTTTAGTACCTAGTTTTTAACAAGTGCTCAATATTGTTTGAAGGTGTTCGGTTATTAGGTTGGACCCTTTGTTATTCTAATAGAATATGTGGATGAATGATTAGTTTCACAGTCAATAAATGAAATTTAAATAGGCACACTTAGAAGGGGGGTTGAATAAGTGTTCGAACAACTATGGTAGATTTTTATTTTTCTTCAAAAATCTATGCTTATTTCAGCAAACTGAAATACTTAATTCGGTTTCCAAACAAAACTGTTTAAATACTTTAGAATTTAGTATGCTGAAATAATCAAATATATATCTTAAGTTTCAGAAAATCTTGTTTATATATTAACTTAGTATATCAACCTTAATTCTTGTTATTAATAAAATTAAGAACAAATAATTAAATGAACACCAAGAATTTTTTATGTGGTTCAACTACTACCCTCTATAATAGTAGCCTAATCGGAGATTCACTTTATTTATTTCTTTATAAATAAACACCGATTACAAAACAGATTCTTACAATAAATTAATAACAATTAATTTCTCTTGAGCACTCTTACTCCTTATGCACCTATGCACTCCTCAAACACCTTTGCTTCCTTGAACTTGTTTGTAAACCTTTTCTCTAATCCATCAGGATTAATACCTTTAGACTACACTTAGTCTAAACAAAAATTTAAATACAAATATAGAGGTCTATGATCAATGCAAGAATAATCAATTAAACAATTAAAGTCTCAACTAAATGCAATGATCAATTAGCACAAAATATAATCAATTAAATCTTACTAATTACCAGCTAAAAGAATATCAAAAATATAATTGCTCAGCTGATCAAAGATGCACCAATTAAATCAAGTTGCTCGATAATATCAGTAATTTAGTACAAAGGTATTTCGTGAGTTGTTTTTAAATTCCATACAATAAATATGACTTATATAGCCCAATTTATTACCGTTTTATAAAGTCCCGTTGTAAATTAATTAATTATATGTTGTCAACAAAATAAGATAAGTAATGTTAAAAAAATTCATGTTGAGAAGCAATCTCAAATAAATCTTCAGTTATAAGAATGAATGCTTGTTGGACTCTTTTTAAAAAATAACCCACTAATAACTTTGACTTTATCTCTCTATCCATTAAAGTGGCATGTAACAGCAATGATCCTTTCCAATTCTCAAGGTATTTATAGTTCCAATAAATCTATATACACCATCCCTTGAAAACTGCACACTCACATATCATATCACAAGGACATGTAGCTGTTATCTTTTTAGCTTCTAGGCATGCACACGTAACATATAACATATATCAAGAAATGATTAATAAAATAAAGCATTAAACCCTTTTGTACTTGGTAACATATATTAAACTAATCTCAAGTAATTTATTATTTAGAAAAACCTTTTTCATTATATTTAAATTACTTTTTATTTAAAACATAACAAAAATACAAATGATATGTCCTAGAGCCTTTAAATGAAAAATCAATTATTATGCAATTGACCTTATACTTTGTTTCCTAGTAAAGAAAAACTCTTCCACCACTTGAATATCCAATCAATGTTCCTTATCATCAGATACCTGAAATGCCATAAAACAATTTAGCATACGAACAATTCATCATCAAAACTTAAGGATGAAATATGACCAAGTCAACAATATTTTTCATTGATAATTACATAAATACATGGAAAGTACAAAAAAGAAAAAAAAGAGAAATAGCTATTTTGGTGGAGGATCGGCCTCGTCGTCCGAAGAGTTCAATATACTGATATCAAGTTCGACTGCCAACATCTTCTCCCTTATCTTTTCTTTGTATCTTTGGTAGCCTTCGGTGAATTGGGCGATGATATAGTTGGTCAGCTCGAGAGACTCTTGATATTCGTTGATGATTTTTTGCTTATCAGCTTCAAAGATAATGGCCTTCTCGACTTTCAGATGTTTGATCTCCTTTTCCATCTCTGCAATGGTTGTGAACATGGTTTTTGATTTAAGGCACATCTTCTCGTATTCCTTGGCTAGAATGTTGTAAGATGTTTTGAGTTTGTCTCACTCCTCTTTTAGTTCGGCCTGATCCAATATAAGTTTTCCTTTCTGCTCGAAAAGTTCCGAGTACTTCCATTTTAACTCCTTCAGTTCCAGGGATAACTTTTTTATATCGGCGGCTAGCCTGCTGGCATGGATTGTGATGGTTTGAAATTGTTCTCGGTCTGTCTTTCTTTCGTTTGAGGCGGTCTTGAGTTCTGCTAGAAGTTGTTCAATTGTGTTTTCTAGTTCTTTTTTGCGAGCAGAGATCTCTTCATCCCGAAGAAGCAGCCGGCCGAAGGCTGATAGCGCATGTGGGTTACATTAAAATGATAATTATTATTCGGAGACAATGCATTGATTAGAGATACAAGAGTGTTCTTACTCGACCCATGGGGACAGCGGTTGCAATTACAAGATCCTCGATCTCGACGCCTTCGTACATTTTGTCATCGCTGGTAGGACAAAAACATTGTAGTTTTCGTATGGATAGTTATGTAGAAGGTCTCGAGACCAATTTGTGTTCAGGAATTGTTTCGATTGATCTTCGGTGGTTGTGGTTTCTTCAAGTTGAGCTGGGAGAAGAGGAATGTGTGTGACTTATTCGTTAACTTGTGTATGTTTTTCTGTTCGGGCTTTCTTTTGAGGAGGTTCATTTGAGGTCTCCTCCTCGGTTTACTGGGCAGGGGTTTTGGTCTTTAAGGTGAGGAGGTTGGAACTTTGGGGTGACTTTATCGGTTGAGGTTTTAGCCGTGGAAGATGTTGTGGAGGGGGTGGGGGCTTTGATGTGTTTCCTCAATTTTTTCTTCATCGGCGCCAGTTTGTCGGATCTGGTTAGTTCAGTGGACTTTTTGGTGGATAGTTTGGGGGCCATAGGGATGGAAGTAATTGGTTGCACCTTCAAAGTGGGTTCAGAGAGGTTTGGTTTGATGTTGAGGGAGGTCTCGGCTGAAGGAGAGGCGTTTGGGGTTGTATCAATGGAGATTTTCGTTATAAGTATGGTCTCATCATTGGGATCTTAGTCTGTGATGGGATCGGGATGGGTGTTGTAGGAACGAGGTTGTTCTGAGTCAGAAGATTCAAGGCCCTCGGGTCTGAAGATTGTTACTACATGTGCAGAAGAATAATATGTTAGTAAGTGATCAGTGTGCAGTTGGAAAGGAAAGATGTGTAAGGAGATACTTAAATTCATGGTGGTAGAGCCAAGTTGCATCGAATAATGTTTTGATGGGCCATTTGGTCTTCTCCATTTGGTTGTAGAAGGCCCGAAATGCATTGATTTTCTTCTTTGGAAAGGTAAAAATTTTAAGGACGAGGTCGTTGGGAGAGGCCGAGCTCTATAAAAGCTTTAGGTTGGTTCCGTTGATGAAAATCCACTGTGAGTGCCAACCTTTGTTGCTGGAGGGGGGTTTTATAGGGGTGATGGTTCTAGGCCGAACATAGCGAAAAAGAAATCTAAACTTGGAGGAATTTTCAATTCATGGCAGAAGACGAGGAAAGAGGTTAGGTAAATGTAGGAATTTGGCATCAGCTGTGCGAATCCAATACTGATCAACCCTAAAAAGGAAGAGATGAATTCAGGGAGAGGAAGTCGGATGCCATATTTGAAGGCATAAAGTGGTGCGGCAACCCATTCACCTTGTGGGCGTCAGTACATCTTTTTGTTTTAGAAAGGAGCTCGGATGGAATATTCTGGAGGTATCTGGTATTATTTACGAATGGAGTTCAATTGATTGTCTTGAATGGAAGATTGGGTGTTCACATGAAGGTAAACTTTGGAGGATTCGTACTCCTTTTGAATATGTGCCTCAGGAGCTTCGGGGATGCCATTATTTCTGAGCTAGGAGTTAAGTATGATGGAATTTATTTGAAACCTGGGGTTTTGATGATGTTTGTTGTGGGAACTTCGACTGAGAGGAGGTCGTCGGTATTTATGGTTGAATGAGGGATGGTTATAGTGGATTTGTTTGGGGAAGCCATTACTGTAAGTGGAGGTTTTGGTGGAATGTCTGGTTAATGGGGATAGTCGGTTACAGAGAGTATTTGGGAGTAGAGGTTTGAGAAATGGTGGTTGTTTTGATGAAAGGGTTTCTTTTGAATAAGTGGCTTTTCAACTTTTCTCGATTACGTGAATACGACACATTTAATGCGGCTGTGATGATGGTGGATATGGGTGTAATGTGGGGGCCTGTAGTAACCCCGAATCCGGGCCCCAAATCGCCGCGAATTCGGTACACTAATTCTTAAACTGTTTGCGAAAGATATAAACATAAATTGTTTATACATTACATTACACACTATTCCCCAAGGTCGAGTAACCTTAACTTAATACACATTTCATAAACTTTCTATCATACAACACATTTATCAAAATACGCTATTACAAACTAGCCGCACTTTATATCCCAAGCTGAACTTGGCTTTAACCATTTCCTGTATCCGAACGCATTCGCCTTATCTGCAATGTTTTATCATGATATAGCAAGGGTGAGCATGAAAGTTGCCCAGCAAGTTTATATACAACAATATAATGATATATCATGATTGAAGAGTATGAATAATAAGCTGGCTATAATTCATCAATATAATTGAGAACTAGCACGAACAAACTTTTGACTGAACAAGTTTTAAACATGAACAAACATTTCTGAACCAACTGGTAATGAAGGTGATCAGCCTTTCATACCTGACTTATACATGCAAGATGTACAGAGTACAATTTTCATGGCAATCAGCAATGATTAATCATAAGCTTGAAGAAACTACTCTTATTAGAGTTAAGTAAAAGAAAACTTGCCTGAACCGTTGATTACCGCAACGCAATTTATAACGCTTTACCCGAAGACCTAATATTAGTAATATAGATCTCCAATATTAGAATAATATCATCACAGTATAATACTGTTATATTTATATCCACAGAATAACCTAAACACATAACACATAATCCTAGCAGTCTATAATACACATAAGACTTAGCATCAAATTAGACTATTAAGTTTGAGTTAAAACTGACACAATTTTAACATCCCGACGGTCTAGTCGGACAAATATCGAGTTTAAGTTCAATTAAACTCTTCCTAAGCGCTTAATCATGCCATAGAGTCACATTTATATGATTTAACACTCGGTTTTTCATTTCATAAGTTATTCGCTAACACTTTGTAAGTTAAATACTAATTCAGCAATCTGGATTCTAAATCTAGCAACTAAATTTCTAATTCAGCAACCTGGATTCACCAATCCATTAATTCAGTCAACTTCTTTTCAATCCAGCAATCTAAACTGCAATCCAGCAAACTGGATTCGACATATTTTCAATTCATCAAACTGTATTTCAATCCAGTAAAGTGGAATCACAATTTACCTAATCCAGCAAGCTGTATTTTATATCCATATCACGAAAATACCAAATCAATGTATTATTCTCCTATCCTTTAGTCAAACACATATACATGTATTTCATGCACAAAAATTATTTTTCCATAATTTTCCAACTTCCTTTGATATTTATTCAAAAATTAATACTAGTGTGTAGCTTAAGAAATTAGCTACGTCATGCTTAACTCCAAACATTCCCATCTCTTGGGATAACCTTATATATGTTAACGTGATGCTCCATTTTAAATTTTGTGGCAATAGGAGTTGTAGAACTCCGTTTATAGCGATTTCCGTCAGAAAATCACAAAAATTAGAACGGTCATAACATGGTCGTTTTAACTCGGAATCAGCTCATTTTTGGACACGAGCTACATAATACCATATATTTTCATTTACCAAAAGCCTAGAATTTTTCTCATTAAATAAATGTCCGAAACAGTCCCCGAAAAATTCTTGGCAGCAACTTTTTGCACTTTGGCAGTTTTGGAGTCCTTTACCAAAATTTAAATAAAATGAAATATATAACTCCGATTAATGATCCGTAAATTTTGTTGGGTTTTTATCTTTCCGAACTACAGTTTTCATCTATCACAGTCAATATTTGGATATGTTAAGCTCCCGGAATTTAGCCCAGAAGTGGCTGTTACAAAACTGTCCTTTTAACAGTTTTCTCATCTTTGTGTAGTTTGGGAGAAATCCCATAACTTGCTCAATATTCAACCTATTTGAGTAATTCCAAAGGGATTTTACCCTTAACACATATATCTAGCATCCCAAAAATATAAATCACAAATATCCATCATAGATTTCAAGAAAAATCAAAACCTAGCTCACACTTTAAAAGTTCAAACTTTTCCGGAAAAATTCCCTTTTTCTCTTCCTTTGATTCCAACCAAAATCAACACCCATTATGGGTAGATCCAAACAATAAACACTTATTAACATGTATATACATAGTTTTTGAGTTTAGAAACAAAGTTTCTTATTTCATCAAACAAGCTTCAAACACAATCAAAGCTAAGAGAAAAAAAATCATGTTTTCTATCTTTTGAAAAACCTAGCTTCCATTCCACACTTTAGATCTAACTTTTGATCTACAAAAGAGTTGGATCTACATATTAATCACTTATATACACATAGATCTAAGGTTTTAAACCTCAAGATCACAACTTCATATTGTCCAAAAATCAAATTAAACCACAAAGGAAAATAGACTACACAAGTGGAAATTTTGCTATACCTTAGCTTAATTTCCTTTCTCCCTTCAAAGATGTAGATGGATCTTGATTGCATGAAAACCAAAATCTCCCTCTCTTCTCACCCTAGGGCTGCCGAACTCCTCCCTCTCTCTCTCTTTTTAGTTTTCTTAGCTAACTTGGAAAAGATGAAAGAGAAACCAAAGATATATTAGATATAGGTATATACAATTACCCCACACCTCCTCCTTTTTCTCTCATGCTCAACCGGCCATGTGGCCTAATTAATTCCCTCTTTCTCTCACACAATTGTCAAGGATTGCCTTGCAAGCTTTGCCAAATGTGTTGGCATAATCAAAATTGGACACATGGGGAGTTGGTGAGATTTGGTAGGAGTGGTTCACCAACTAAAGTTAGCAATTAATACACATTCATTCCCCCTCTTTTCTCTCTTGTATGGCCGGCCAAGTGGCCTTCTAATCCATAAAAATTGATCTCTTATCTAGCATACTTAAAGTCCAATAATTCTCTCTCTCAATTGGTTAAAAGTTGAGCCATTCCTTTAATATTTTGCTTGATCCTCTAACCAATTTCATTGGCCAACATTTGGGCTATACATATACATAGTCCAATTCCTTTAATTCTTATCCAACCTAAATCATTTAATTAGGATTTTTACTTCTCCATTAAAACATCAATCCTTGCTCATGAACATTTATTTCCTTAACCCAATTAGACTTGCTATAATTAGGTTATAAAATTAATCATTTGAGATGTATAAAATAAATCTCCTATAATTAGTAAGTATTCTAAATACCACAATTCTCTTTTTCCATAACCCTTAAGTTATTAAATCCTTCATTCCTAATATATATAATTAGGGTTACATTAGTTTATTTTATTTGTTTATATAATTAAACAAATATAAACTATCACATAATTCTTCATATTCCTTACACACAACTTTTTAACCCTTAGGGTTTAATACTTTACATTAGGATTCCCAAATTAGGGTTTAAATTCTCGATACTGAAATTAGAGTTTCTGAATATATCGTTAGGGTTTTCTAACTTAATCACCATATTCATATCATGAATTTAGGATTTCGGATTTCCGGAACTAAAATTAAAGTTTCTGAGCGTACCGTTAGGGTTTCTAACAATTCGTTAGATTTTTCTAACTTAATAAACATATGATTAACATAACTTTAGGGTTTGCTAAAGTTATAACTTATCTGATCAATCATTGATCTTAAATCATTATGGTTCACATATGTAACCAAATATACCAACTAGTATTCACTTCGATACTTATCCCTGATAATTCTTCAAAAGTATTTTAAATCTACCATAATCTTACACATCATTACTAGACTATCACTTACAGTCTATCACATAATTCAAGTTTTGTTCAAAACTTTTGAAATTCTTAAAATTTCATTACATAACTGCCAATTGCATACACTTATTTTCTGTCTAGGTCTATTATTTGACCTTAAATCAATCATTTAAGATTTTAATAAATTCTCCAGATTCTTGGGTTGTCGCAGGGCCCGTTATGGGGGTTGATGAGGAATATTGGGCCTTAATTGTTGCAGTGATCTTGGGCTTTTATTAAGGAACTTTTCAAGTAAATGTGTAATTCAACCGAAGATTAGGGGGCAATGTTGGGTTATGATTTTTTAGGCCCGAATTGTATGGTGGGTCATAATCCATGTGGAGTTATTTTAACCCATGTAGGATTTTGTTTGGGCAGTGGAGAATTTTAAGGAATCAAGGATTCTTAATTATAATTGATTTCTAATCCCTAAGGAAAGTGTCGGGTTTTAAATCGACTTCATTTCCTTAAGGGATTTATATTTGTTCTCATTAAGGTATCTTACCTAATGAGTTCCAATTCTATACGGGGGAAGGACTCTATGTAGGTGGTGAGATCATTATAAATATTAAGATTTATTCTGTTTTTAAGGTATACACTCATAATTATTATTTTCCAGCACTAGAGGTTTAAGCCTCCATTGTTAACCTTATTCACCAAGTAATTATTCTCATACCGGAGTCATCCCACGACAGCCGAAGTCGTCAAGCTTTAGCTATTTACCTGTTTCTGTGCAGGATTGGAAGCGCTTTGGTGATTGGAGCGCGTGGACAAATTTTGTCATTAACAATAATTATTTAGATTATTTAATTAAAAATTCATAATATTTATAATACAAGGTGTTGCTAGTAATAGGAATATTTCATGTTGTTTAATTTAAACTAAAAATAATTATATGAAAGTAGTATTCCCTCCGTCCTCATGATGAGTAAAGTATATTTTTCACGCAATAAAAAAAATTAAGAAGAGAATAAAAAATATTCAAATTTATCGTTGTTTACCTTACAAAATTATTAAATGACATACTTTTCATTTTATGTATTTTAATTTATCCTTTTGAAGACGCGAAAATTTTTGCCTTTAGAAGTCGAAGAGAATATAAAAAGAATTTAAAGGAAATTAATATGAGAAAAAGAGAAGAATTCGAGAGAAAACGAGACAAGTATGAGATAAAACTTTGGGTCTCAAAAAATGTCTCCAATAATATGTTACTATAATATTAATTAGATAAATTTTATATAATTAACAATACCATAAATTATCATTAAAATAATTAATATCATGTCATTTAAAACTCATTTGAGACAAAAAAAATTAAAACCCTTAACATTACTCATTACTAAAAGTTCAATATATTTACTAGTGGTGAGCATGGTACGGTTTGGTGCGGTTTGAACGCACCAAAAACCGCTTAGGTGTTGTTTGACAAATTTAAAATCGCACCCGAAACCGCTTGTGATTGGTGTGGTTCGGTTTTAAATTGTGCGGTGCGGTTTTAATTGGTGCGGTTTCGGTTCCAAAACTAATTGAAACAACAAAAAAAATCTAAGCCTTTAATAGAATTTAACACATATCTCACATCGAGCAATTAACTTAGTGATAGAGTCGACAATGGAAATTATATCAAGCATAGAAACAAAACTCCTTCTGCTAAACATGTTAAATTCACCATCAAATCATAGAACAATGAGACACATAAAATAGTTTTAGTTTATAATAAATGAATAATGTTTTAAAACTAAAACATACGCTATATAAAACAACGGAGACCGTGTATTCGATAACAAGTAATAATATTTATCTAGTTCCCCAAAAATTAAAAGAATATATTGGTGATAGAATAAAATTTTATCTTATATATTATAGGGAGGACTTATAAAACCTAATTGTACCTAATTTAAAAAATAATCTATTAGACTATTACTACTATAGCATAGACCTTAACCAATGCATCAAGTGTTTGAACCAATGAATTTGGCCCCTCAACTATAATCCCCTCCAGTAACGCATCAAACAAATTCGAAATTTCAAAACTCAAATGCTTAATTTTTGACTCTATAACCTCTAACCATCTTCTTTCAATTGGTGAAAAAATAACAATGTAAGACTGGGGTTTTCTTTGAGCGTGTTCAAGTGAAAAGTAACTTTAAATTTTACTAGAGATAATACATACATACACACACACATGGTACAGTTTCGATTTTATGCCTAAAATTTTAGCTAGTAATCAAACCAAAACCGTAAATTTAGTTATTCAACCCACCTAAAATCGCCACATACGCCGGAACCGTTGGTACAATTTTAATTGGTACTATTCGTGCAATTTTTAGTGCGATTTCCAATTTGGTTACTTGTTCAGCCCTAATATTTACTTATTTGACAAAGTTATACCAACGGTTCTATACAACCTCAAGTTAAATAAGAATTTACCTCATCTCATTTCTTCATATCATCTTTTCTTCCGTATAGTTAAATTTTGTTAAAAGTTTAAAACAAAATCATTTTATGAAATTAAAAGTATACAACTTATATACCTTAGAAGTTATAGCATGGTCTATATATATACACCCGAGACTAGAGAGAGAGAGAGAACTCCATAAGAATTTCTTCACGCCCAATACTTGATACTTGGTTAGTTTTATGAAAATCTGTAGAATGCACAACAGAGAGTTGATCCTATAGTATCATCCAAAACAAGAGATGAAAAAACATCCAGAATAGCACATGATACATAATTTAAGGAAATGACCTACAAAGTAATTCAGTAGGCGGAGAATGACAAGCAACAGAAAGAATTCTCAGCAACCAGGTATTTTACTCGTACACATGATAAATCCCAAGCATCAACAACGTAAGTACCGACGGTCCCAACGTTGTTTCCTAAAATGGAAATCTGCAAACCCTTGCATATCACATCAAAAGCCTCGGTCATTAAAATCTCCTCCGGGGACTTCTTGATCGATGCCCACGTGGGGATCTGCAAGGCAAAGAACACCAAAGGCATATTATATGACAGAAGAATAACTGCGAAGCTTGCTGAACTTATAAAACCAAGAACTCAAAAGTTAAATACTACCTCCGTTACAAAATATCAAGATAATTATTGGCTTTTTAAAGTCAACTTAAGACATCTTTCAAAAGTCAACAAGAATCGTATACTCTGGAACGGATATAGTATCAAGTTTGCCATTGGATATTCAGATTTCTAGCTGATGATCAGGAGAGCTTAAAAGACATTTCACATGATATATCCAAAGAGAATCTTCCCTTACTCCACGATGAATTCCAACATTTTAGGTTGCATTATAATTTTATACTCCCCTTGTTCCACAAAAAGAGTTGCATTTAAATTTTTATATTCCTTTCATATTTATCCCTAAAACTAGTGTGTTGGTTTAATAGTATGGCATGATGATGTAATTGTAATGGTAAGGTGGATAACATTAACACAACACTACAATCAATCAAAATGGTCCTCTTTCAGTGCAACAAAAAAAATTGCAGGATGGAGGGAGTATCTAATACAATGTCTGATGCAAATGAGATCTTTTTGTCAAAACTCGGGCTTCTTCTTGTTGGTACCTAATCCTCCTCTTGCCTTCCATATATTACCCTAGCACCATGATATTAATCAATATTATAGGGTGCCTTTGCCTTAACAAAGTCAGTAATATGGGTCATCAATTTTTCCATCCTCATATATCATATGTAACCTCTCGGTAGCAAATCTCTGAAGCTAAAAAAGTCTTGCAGTGACGTGATGAGTTTGAGGAACTAAGTCAACAAATGCTGATACAAGTGTATAGTTGGAACTACGTAAGTGAAACTTAGAAGAATAAGTTTCCAAGTTGAAAAATGATGTTAGACCGGTGTCAACACTAACCTAATGCTGAGTAAGCAAACTTGAGTGGCTATGTGTGGAGTGAGAAATAGAGATCACACTGCAATTGAGTTTCTGATGGAATAATGGAGAACACAAAAGACCAATCACCAAAGGAATTACATAGTGACACTACAGAGTTATCAGTGTAAAGACTCATGAGGCAGAAAAGTGTGTCATGGAAATGAGGAACAAATCGGGTAAGGAATGATGTAGTTAATGTTTGTTTAATGAGAAATGATGTTACAGGAGTAAACTCGCACCAAACAATTGCAAGCGAACATATCTAACTACTGAATTGCACAAAATATGAACAATTTCTTGGAATGAACTTGGAAATGATTTGTGAATTAATCAGTGATGCAAATGATATGTATTCTGGAACTGATGCTCGGGGGAATTGAAAATGCATGAAACGAATGTGAGGGAAGTGTTTTTACCTAAATTGACCGAGTGATTTATGGTATGGAGTCGCAGGACTGAATGGAAAACAGATTATTGTGATGCTGAATTTTCACTTCTGAGTTGCCGAAACTGGTTGCTCCTTCTGGGCTTGCCTTCTAATAATTTTATGAGGATAATTGCGATGCAGATTAATAGTGTTTGGGGCTTAATTGATGGTTTATGGATGAAGCAAAATCTAGAGTGAACTATGACGAAAATGATGGGGAAGATGAGTTTCCAACTGAAGGCAAGCTCTGATACAAAATTGTCAAGCCCTTAAAGACTTGAGCAAACTGATATGGACGGATTTAAAATAAACAGAGTGAATCAGAACAGGGGAGCTATAAGGGGCAAAAAATAAAGAAACTTGGAAAAGAAGATGAGCAAAACTCAGTTTTCATATAATTCTCATTGCTTCAAATGTATTATTTCAAACAATACACTTCCTCCGTTCCAAATTATAATAAGATAACTACCGACTTTTAAAAGTCAATAGAGACATGGAAAATGATCTCCCTTAAGATTTTATGTATTGACTTTTATATTATCAGTAACTAACTATTAGTGGTAACTCTTTTAATCATATATGTAATATGGTGAACCTATCTTATAATCATATCAAATCCCATGTATTGATGTACGTCACAATTATAAATCGGCAGAAAACTTTCGCAATACATAGCTGGACTCTTGAGACATTTTCAAACTCAAAATTGAAATAAATATTAAAAATTATAAAGATATAAAGCTAAAAAATAGTACTTTTCAAATAATTTATAATATTCATCGTTGTATTTACTAAAAAATTAACAAAATCGATGTCAATTTTGAGTTCGAAAATGTCTTAAGTTAACTTCAAAAAGTATATAATAATCTTATATTTAAGTACGGAGGGAATATATAGAAGATACTCTCCACTGCTGCGCTAACATAAACCATATCCCTATCCTACATCGTTAGCCCAACCAACTCAAATGTTTTTAGCTTATTCTAGTACTTCGAACTAACTTTGCAAAAATAACCTTAGCTCCTACGTAGAATTTATGGGCTTGACACACAAACACACACCATATAAAAGCGGATCAAGGCAAAATTCAGATTTTCCTAAAAATTTCTATAGAAAAGAGTTCATGACAAAAGGAAAAACAGCCGAAGTATTACTTTAAAGTTTAAACTCACAAAAACCAACCACTAGGTGACAGATAGGTTTTACAAAGCAAATGGCCTATTCATAAATACAATATAATTACGAGATAGGTTTTACATAAGCAAATGGCCTATTCATAAGTACAATATAATTGAGCGAGACGTACCTCCTCCTCATATTCCTCCTCTTGAAAGGACCTTTGCTAAAAGCCCAATCAACTGTGATTGTTTGAGTGAGCAATTCACCTCCGTCCATTTCTGCTATGGCTTTCTCTGCTTCTTCAAAGTTCTCATATTCAATTAATGCATACCCCTGTAGAGAAATATTTCATGCTAAACAATTTAGCAAACAGACATCAACAAGCTTACCCCAATTTAAATATATGTACAATAAACTACAAATTACAAAAGGCACACGTAGCCATATCATGCAGCAATTATATCAAAATTAAAGCCACCACACAGTTTCAATTTAAATGCTTTTCAAAATACAAAATTCAGCTAAGCAGAATTATAAAAGAATAAATAAATAAACAAAACTAAAGAATGTGTGTTTTATCTTCAAGTAAGGATAAACACAGATGTTAAGTTATACAAGCAAGTACTAGACTCCATGTCCATTTTTCCACAGTATACACCTTCCGAAACTTACTCTCTGTGAATCGTCCCCTATTAGTTTCTTAATCAAATTATCATGCACACTTCTTCAAGAATACTTCTAAAGTTCACTCAAATATATAGCCCAAGTCGCATAATGCATGTTATATTATTCTATCAAATTGACCTCAGATTCATGTGGGCCAAAGAAGAAGAAGAAGAAGAAACCAAAAAGATTGAAAGGGAATCCGGGAGACGGTTAAAATGACTAATAATATAATCTATCATCTTAGTTTCATCTTCTTTTATTCCCTGTTTTATTTTCCTTACGGTATTGGGTTACCGAACTTGTCGGTTAACTAAACGGGCCCAAAAGCATATGCCACAAGAACAAGAAAACAGCAAGTTCAAGGAATCTATTTCTATCTATAAAAGGAGGATTGCCAAACCATGTAGTGAGTCCACTCATTTAAAAATTCTTAAATAACCGATTCATCTCAGTTGGAATTTTAGAAATTGGTTTGTTTAATAATGTAATTTAGTGACCGTTGGTTTTCCATCTATAATCTAAGAATAAGCGGTTCCTAAGTTATCTTAAATTGTTTGGTGAATCAACTCAGATAGTCCTGAGTTATCTTGATTTTCAGGTGACAACCTAATTAATTCATTCATTCATAAGGTCTTAAATCTAAAACCCACATTTTACCCTTCACCTTCCAACCATTATTGCCTTCTTAGGTTGCTTTTACAAGTCACCTCATATTTTGATAATTGTAAATTAAATGCGAGTAGTCTCAAATACATGTTTTATAATTTTGAATTAAAAATAAGTTGCTCATAAATAATTCCTTCATTTTTGGATTATAAATTAAATATATATAATTTATGCTACTTAATTGGGTGCGTATTTAACCTCTAAAATCATACAACATATTACATAAACGTAGTACATATAGCAAAGACCAACTCTTAATTAATAACCAAGTGATCTCATTTGAACTTTTATAAATTGATTTTTTTTAAAATGAAATTTAAAGATCGTTGGTTTGTTAATGTCTGCAGGTTTTTCATTTTTTTCATGCACCCCTCTTAGATTGATGCGTTGTGAACCTAATTAATTCATTAGGTTTCTTTTTTTGTTATTATTTTTTTATTCCTCATAAACTATGATTTTATATAATGCATTTTTCGCACTAGCCCGTGTCTCACACGGGGGTTTAAAAACTAGTAGGTAATAAAGGCAAAACTCATTCAAAAGAATGAACATCTACCTATATCATGGTTGGGTAAGTAGAATTTGATCTACTATTTATGGGCCACTTGTAGGGAACTGCTCACACACAAGGTTGTCACCATGACTTTCATCCATCCCACCAACCATGGATTGACGAGGATATTAAGTAGCAATCTTTATCAAGAGGGAAGAAAAATGCTGACATATAACAAGGTAAAAGCAACATTCCACGTGTGAAACTAGTTTCATGTCAATGATTCAAATTTTAGCGACACATAAAAAATGTAAACATGTATATAGTATCATCACCGTTTTTTGTTTGTTTCTTTGGATATACTTTGTTACATAATGAATATAATACCCAATCTTACCTTAACAAATCCAGTTCGACGATCAAGATTCAAATGTAAATTCTTAATCTCCCCATATTCCCCAAATGCATTTTGAAGGTCATCCTCTTGTGCCTCTTCATGAACTCCAGTAACCAAAATAATCCATCCTTCAATAGCTGTAAAAATGATCTTTAATTAAAATAAGAGACTACAATAAGTCTGCATAAATCATCTTCACATCTTAATATCTCAGCAAATCTACAAATCTTAGTTCTTTCACCAAGGCCCCTAGCCTTACAAACTTCTATTATATTATTTTAAGCTAAGAGTCATTTGAGTATCTAGAATGATAACGAGTATTTTTCGTCAACCAAGTCATCAAATGCAGTCATTTCATAAGGTAAGTTGCAAATCATAGAAGTTAATATTCTTCCCAAAACTTACAAATGTGGTAAGATATGGTGTTCCAGCATAAAGGAGTACCAGGTTATGTCTTTCCAGAAATGTTTCAGTTTTTACCACTCTTTTCTAAGTTTCTACTGTCTCATCCACCAAACAGAGTTCAGCAAAACCCCACCTAAAATTCAGAACTGGCTTTGCCATGCTTTCCCTCTAGAAATTCAAATTATTTTCTTTCAATTCAATCACTAATTTTCAACCAAGTAAAGAAAAATATTTACATAATATATAAAGGTATATAAAGATCTAAGGTCGTTAATTCTCTACGAATTATAGTTAAAAGACATTGTTTAAAGTTTCAATTTTTCCTACAGGAATTGTCATTCCTAACCCCCCCCCCCCCCCTAACAAAAGAACCGCACCCCAGAAATTAAAATTATTTTGTTACAAGTCAATCAGTTATCATCAAACATATGAACAAAATAAATACATATTATATTATATATAAATAAATAAAGTAGATATAGAGAGGCAGAGATCTAAGGTGTGGTTTATTCTCTACAATTTACGGTAATGAACATCACATGTATAAAGTTTCAATCTTTACTGCTTTTTCCTAACTTTAGGTTGTCTCGTCCACTAAAGAGAGTAATTTAGCTTCATACTCTCTTCTATTAGCAATAAAACAGACCACAAGTAAATCCCCAGACCTAAAAACCCTAGATTCCTCAGTAACACCAAAACCCTAAAATTTCAAACCTCAATTTACTTTCTTTCAACTCTATCACTAATTAATTACCCCGGGATCAACCTAAACAAATCTTCCGACCCAATAGGAGAATTAATATTCAAACGCCATCTCTAAAACATTAAACACTATCTCTATAAACTAAATCTGTGATTTTTGTGAGTTTATATTAAGCATAACTTGAAAATAGAGGGAGAAAACTAACATCGTTCGGGGCCAGGGCCGCCATCGGAGTCAAGAGAGTCGAATCGACCTGCCATACGATTGTTTCGTTCCGCATCGGTTTCCTCACGGAAGCCCCGGCCTTTGGTCTTCTTTGGCAGTATTCCGCCGCCGGTAATGGCGGACTTGAGCTTCGGGATTGGTGCCCTAGGCGAAGCATCAATGTCTACGCCGCCGTCTTCGTCCATGAGATCATCGTCCTCCGGCTCGAAATCCACCGCTTCCACATCTGCGTTTGCCATTCTCTCGCACAAACTCACACCGAAACCCTACACTGTTTGCGAGTTTGGAAGAAAAAGAAACCAAGGGATTAAAATATATAAGAAAAAGGAAAGAAAGTAAATCTATTTATTATGCAGTGCTGCACAAAAAACCTGTGGTCTGACGTTGGTCCAGTTTAAGTTTGACCTTGTTAAAAAAACATGGTTAAAACCAAGTTAGGTTAGGTCCGAATGTTAAAATAGACAGAAAAAAATAAAAAAAATAGATAGAAAATTTAAGTTTCTTTTTATGTTTTTCAATTTTTTTAATAAATAAATAAAATAGATAGAAAATTGGCCACTCTTTGACAGTTTTTCATCCAAAATTGGTCTGATTTGGATGAAAAAATAAAATAAAATAAATAATATTTTTATAATTCTTATATTATCATCAACTTTCAATATAATAAATTTAAATTATAACTCATGTTCCCAATTTATTTTTATCTACTAAATCTAAACTGATAAAGAGAAAGAGATTTCTTAACGCAAACGATTTTTTGTTGCCATGAACGAATTCTCAGACTGCCGCAAACGATTCAGGTACGTGCATTTGCTTATTTGTTTTACTTTCTATTGAATATCAATTTTTCGTTGCAATTTCTTTAAGAATACTTCATATGGAGTATAAGTTATGATTGGTATAATAATTATCCTTTTATGAATCTTAAATAGTAGATTGAACATGCTATTATTAGTGACTTATATGTTTTACAAATATGTTATTTAAATAATTTACGGTGTACATATTTAAAATAAGACATTTTATTATAGTTATAATTGTTATGCCTATCAGACCATGTTTCAGATTAATTTATTACTATTAGATTGTCTCTATATAGATAGTCTATTTATGGTTTTGTGAATAAAAATATGAATTTACTATTATTGTTTTATGTCCATATATTGTTGTGTATTTAACTTTGAAACTCATTCAGTTTATTGATGGAATAAATGGACAATCAAGGTAGTAAAATTTGAAATTTTATGGTTCGACATCACTTTCTAGTAACATTGTTCTTGTCCCTCATAGTTAAGTATATCAAATGTAGTATGATTAGACCTTGTGGGAATAAACCTAGTAAATAAATAACTAAAATGAAAAAAAAGAGTAAAAGATGAATTTCTTAATGAGATAAGTGTCAACGTCAGAATTTTTATTTGTCTCTTTTCTGTTCTTGTCTTTTGGTGTTCTCATGTTAGGTGAGATTTATTTGAAAAAATAAGTTGTGAAAAGGTCCAACATGTATATGTCGACGATTGGGACTGTAAGAGTCGTCAATTGGTATTTTTAAATGGTTGCACCAACTCAATCGAGAAAAAGTTTGCACATACACCAAGTGATGTGACACTGCGTAGCTGGTCTGTGAAATCGAGATTCGTTAGGGTCCGGGGGCTTGGTTATGCGAGGGGAAGGTGTTAGGCACCCCTCGACATCCGTGGTAACACGGTGATCGCTACTTTTCATTTTAAACATTTTATCTGAATGTGTATGTGTAGGTCTATGTACAATTATCTAGAAGTAGTGATATGCCTCGTTTGCACCTATACAAAGGGTTTGAATTTTGTATAAAATTCAGTTTTAACAAGATATAACAGTGATGTTTTGTAAAAGAGATTTTTCAAACTCTTATGCTCAATAGTAATTGAAGTCTTTGATACTTCTATTTTATTGTATGTTCGGCTGAATTACTTTTATTTTCGAGATGCGAAGTGTAATAACTCATTTTTTAATAATTAAATATTAATTGATTTTATCTTATACCATTGTATTTAAATTGGAAAAGGTAAATGATTTTGTTTCCCTCTTTTCTTCCTTATTTTGTTTGGAAAATTAAATTCTTTTAGTAGATAATTAAATAACTAATTAAATTAAAATTGAGGAAGATAATTCCTTTTGTTAAATTCTTGTGGTAAAATTATCCGGAGCGCGAAGCTACTTGGGAGATTGAGGAGCCTATTCGAGCGGAGTATCCACATCTTTTTGATAATTAGGTATTTTTCATTCTTTTGATTCCGGGGACGGAATTCTTTTAAGGGGTAGGTAATATAATACCCGAAAAAAATATAATTAAAATAAAATAAATGAGATTTTAATTGGGTTGTTCTTATGTTTGACAATTTGGGTCAATTTGTATTTAATTTGTGTAGACTATAATAAGCATGTGATTACATTAATTTGAGAATTTATATTAATTGGGTCAAACTAATTTGTAAGTATTTAAATTTGGGCTTGTTAAATTATTTGAGCCCAAATTAAAGTGTTGGGTTTAAAAAATCAAATTGGAATAGGAGTAAAATTAATATATTAGGTCAAAGCTCTCCCTAATACATATATTGGCATTAATCGACTAAACAAAAGAAGGAGAGGGTTTCTAGTGTAACGAGAAACGAAGAAGAGGCGGAAGAAGAACGAGGGAACATGGCTGGAATTAAAAAGGGTTTGAGAGCAAGATCCTTAAAACTTTATTCATCATATTCTTCTTCTCAAAGGTAATTATTGGACTATTTTTGAATATTAAATAATTATTTTGTTGCTATAATTACAATCTATTTTCTTGTTGTGTTTGCAATCTATTTTAAAATTGTATTATGTCGCTTGATTAATTGAATTGGTTAATAAAATTTTGATTTATAATTGGGATATATGATATATATATATATATATATATATATATATATATATATATATATATAAACCTGCTGTTTCGCTATATATATATATAATTTAGTTCATTAGGTATACACAGTCCGGATCCAGTCCGGGATCCCGGACTGTACTAAAATACGGACCATTTTTTTTTTGAAACAACTAAAAAAAATAATTATGGAATTGAAATTTTTACATTATACAGTTTTTGGGCGTCATTTGGATGCCTATAACAAAACATGTCTGTACAGTCTGGGCAGACTGTACATACATTGGTTGTTGTAGGTATTAAAAACACACCCAAAACACTGTATTATGGAAAAATTTCAGTTCCATAATTATTTTTTTTTTAGTTGTTCTACAAAAAAAAAAAAAAAAATTTGGGGTCCGGATTTGATCAGGTCCGGGAGTCCGGACCTGATTAATTCTGTAGGTATACATACATACATATATATATATATATATATTAATATATACGATTTACAAAAATTTAAAAAGGAAAAAAGTGATAAATAAAAATTATAATATTGTCATTACAGTTAAAATGTATCTTTTGCTTACAACTGAATATAATATATTTAAATTAATTATTATTATTTTGTTCGAACGAAAAGAATTTAAAGAGTTGTGCTTAGTATATAAATTTTTGAGTATTAATAATTGATATAAGGCGATGATTAAAGGCATATTAAATAGATTATGAATTATCTTGGAATTTTTAGCTGGGATTATTTTTAATTTGAGGTGAATATGTTTAGGTTGTGAATAACGTTTCGTATTTGATATCGTTGGCATTTGAGGGTAAGATTTTGTGGAGTGTGTTATAAATGGTTTGGAAGTATCATGTGACGCCCCCAAAATTAGGTATGCATCACCCATCTTGGGTCGTCAGATACATGGTACAGAATTCAAATACAACTTACTAATACAACTGTCGTGTACAATACGACAAACATAAACTGTGAGTTTGAATACAAATATTATCTACTAGAGATTATACAAACTCAAAAGGAGTCCTCATTACAATTATTATCACACTATTTCACAGAATAGTGAGGACTACTAATGCTATTCTCTGGACCATCACTTCGTTCCCCGACTCGTCCCAGCTATATTCTCATTTTCTGAAGAGAACAGTGAAAGAAAGGGTGAGCTCAACTAGCCCAGTAAGAAATATTATTACTAAGATAATGTAGAATAAATTATCATTAGTCTCCAACAATGTTAAACTGATAAAATATAATAGACATCAAGTTTAACTGCAGCGGAACAAACAATCCATTAAAAGAGTCAAGTAAAAAATAAAATCTACTATCTTTTATGATTTAAAAGGTTTTTCATCACTGTTATCACTGAGACTCAGCTTAATAAATATTCCACATCATCGAATCACCCCTGCACTACGGCCAAAATTATTCTTTAGTATCACGACCACAATTATCCATGCACTACGGGCCAAGAATATTTGTGTATTCATTAATGGTCATGATCATGCCAACAACTGTCCATCAATGCACTACGGGCCAATGAGAACTTTTACCACATCATTTGTAACATTACGGTCATGATTACACCGAATAATCCTTGGTCATAATCATACCAAATCCATCTATGCACTACAGGCCACAGATGACTTTCAACAAAATATAAACATGAGGATGATGACAATGATATAAGAATTCAATAAAATAAGTTCAAGAATTATTTTATCCAGGAATTATTAACGTCCAAATTGTCAACATGATACTGTTTTGTAGAGTAAAATTCAAGAATGATCAGAAGAATATTTCCATGAAAAGATACTGGATGAAGCACAAATATCAAGGATATTTTACTAATTTCATGGAGTATAGAAGTCGAAACTTTAACCAACTGAGTATAATAAAGAATGGAATAACAAAAGAAATTACCATGCATGCGGTACTTCACATAGACAGGTTATTCCAACAGAATAATAATAACGGAACCAGGTCAGGCAAAATTTGCACCGACAAGATGTTCCAACAGAATAATAAAGACGGAACCAGGTCCGGTGTAAAACACACAGACAAGATGTTCCAATAGAATAATAATAAAACGGAACCAGGTCTGGTGTAAAACACACAGACAGGATGTTCCAACGGAATAATAATAAAGACGGAACCAGGTCCGGTATAAAACACACAGACAGGATGTTCCAACAGAATAATAGAAGAATGTCACCAAGTATAGGGTAGACCGCATATACAGGTTATTCCAACAGTATAATAAGAATTGGAATAACAACAGTTCTCTTAATGAATAAGAAAAAATAACACTCCTTACGAGTACAACAAATAATATTCCCTATCTTAAGAAGAAGAGTATTGGATATATAAGTAGTGAAGTAGCATAATACTTTCTTCTTTCTCTCTATAGTTTATCTCTCTAGAGTTTCAATGAATTCGTAAGAAAATAATGAATGAATGAACTTCTATTTATAGAAAAATGGAATGCATAGTAACTAACTCATGAACGGTCGAGATTGATTTACTTTAATTTGACGGTCCATATTTAAAGCAAAATAAAATATAATATATTCTATTTATAATCTAATAAAACGAATAACTTTATAAAAGATTTTACTATGCAAACACTATGCAAACACTATGCATAATAAAATATAATATATTCTATTTATAGAATAACTTTATAAAAGTATTCTGTTTTATATAAAAAGATTTTCTGTATTATTACATTAATAATACCAACAAAACTGAGTAACTTATCACTTAAGCATCAATAATTAATACCATGTGCTACTATGCAACCACGCATATTACTGTACTTTTAACACCGGGTGTTTCAACAGTTAACGGTAAAACTTCCACTGTTATTTTCATAAAGTATTGATGAGTGAGTTTTATACACATGAATTCGACACATTCGGGCTTAATTTATTGTTGTTCTCAAGTCTTTTAGGATGTTTTTATGAGTTTGTGTCTATTCATGCATGCTTTATATTGTTTTGTAGGATTTGGGACAAAATTTACATGGATCGACGTTCGGGGTGGCTAGATTCGCATTTTCGGCTTGTTATTTACACAGCAGTCACTTCAGAGCCAATTTGACTATTGCTCCGGACATTATTTCGAAATACTTCAAGAATGAAAGTTGTAGATCTACTTCTCCTCTTTCCAGAACATCTTGAATCATCTAAATCGGAGTTCGGACGAAGAAGTTATGGCCATTTTTCCAAAGGACGTCGGAGTAGAAAATGTTAGAATTTGTACCAGCACCGGGGGGCCCATTTGTAGTTCATTTCCAGCGCCGGGGCGCTGGGGGCAGAATCTCAGCACCGTGCCCAGCGCTGGGGAAGGGCCTGGTGATGTCCTGGACGCGTTTTGGGTGAATTTTGACACCTTTTTGACTCCAAATTGGATTGGGTTTGTTCCTAAGCTAAAAATTAGACTTGTAACCTATAAATACATGATGTAAGGCATAAAATAAGAGGAGATTACATAGCTTAGATTAGAGATAAACTCCATTAGATTAGAACATAACCCTAGTTCTTATTAGTTTTGGAGATTGAAGCAACTTGGAGATCATTGAAGATCAAGAGCAAGAGCAAGAGGGGAGCCTCAGATTTGCTGACAACAGATTCTATTCTCTTCTCTCATCTTACTTTTATCTTTTAATGTCTATTCAATTGTGGATTCTTGGTTTCCATTCATTAATTATGAACTAACTTTTTTTATTAAGATTTCAATTGAACTTTTTATGGCTATGAATTAGTTATTCATTATATTCCAATTATTTATGTTAAAGTGAGTTGTTTATCTTGTCTTGTGCATATTACTTAATTATCTGATCAGTAATTACTTTGTTACTCTAGAAGGAATTGGAAGAGGAATTCTAGGGTTAGAACTGGGCATGATTTCATGTGACTTAGTTATTTGCAAAGTGAATAATTAGGTTTGTGAATTGAATGGAAATATCTGTTCACCGCATGTAACACATAAGGAATTGGAATTGAAGGAGTTTAATTCAATTGTTTTGCATAGGAATATAGCAAGATTAATCTGGATTAAATAGAAGGCAATTGATCACTTGGAAAAGGACTTTTGGCATTTGAGAATTCTTGTTAACAATTCAGTAGGCATAATAATTGGGATAATTGGATAATTGATTTATAGTTCATAATTGGGGATATTGTAGTCTTAATCTTTATTTATTTGAATTAATTTTAGAGTAATCTAGTTTTAATTGATTAATTTAGTTTTCTTAATTAGAAAAAACACAATTTGAGATTGTTTAAATAAAATTAGTTTGGTTAAGAATTAGTACTTGGTGATTTTTATTAAATAATTCCTCGTGGGAACGATACTTTTCTTATCACTTTATTACTTGTTGACCGTGTATACTTGTACGTATTCATTGATTGCGAAATCGATCAACAAGTATTTTTGTCGTTTTCTCAATCCGATAATAATTTCGTTGTGGGGTCCACCAATGATTGTCCCGTTGTACTAATATTCCCTGTTAAAAAGAATATTCCCCGACCAATCGAATATTATATAACAACTTACGTACTTTGCAAAATTTATAAATATTACCCACAACTATTATATCAATTTCACTCCATAATATTCAAAAATAATATTTATAAAAAATTCATCTTTATTCAAAAAGTTAGGGTTTTACAATCTCTCCTTCTTATGAAATTTCGCCCTCAAAATTAGAGTACGTACCTGGTATGTCAAAGAGGTAAGGATACTTTGATTTCATTTCAGATTCTAACTGCCAAGTCATTTCCTCAACATCGTGGTTTCTCCACAAAACTTTGACTTGAGGTATAACCTTGGTGCGTGGAATATGTTCCTTCTTATCCAAGATTTGAACAGGAACCTCTTCATACGTCAAATCTTCCGCTATTTCGTCCGGTTCCAACTCAATAATGTGGTTCGAGTCTTCCACATATTTACGTAACATGGATATGTGAAAAACGTTATGAACACGAGACATACTTGGTGGTAAAGCTAGTCTATAGGCCACAGTTCCTACTCGATCAAGGATTAAAAATGGGTCGATAAATCGAGGATTGAGCTTTCCTCTCTTTCCAAATCTCGTAACCCCTTTCCATGGAGCAACACGTAACAACACATGATCTCCTATATCGAATTCCACGTCCTTTCGATGAAGATCAGCATAACTCTTTTGTCGATCTTGTGAGGTTTTTATACGTTGCCGGATCGTTTGAATCTTTTCTGTTGTCATACGTACCAACTCCGGTCCCAACAACGTTGCTTCACCCACCTCATCCCAGCATACTGGAGAATGACACTTTCTTCCATATAACGCTTCGAATGGAGCCATGCCAATACTTGCTTGATAACTGTTGTTGTAGGAAAACTCCACCAATGGTAATAACTTGTCCCAACTTCCCTTGAAATCAAGGACACATAATCTTAATAGATCTTCAAGAGTTTGAATAGTCCTCTTCGACTGTCCATCCGTCTGAGGATGATATGCCGAGCTAAATCGTAAATCTGTGCCCATAGCTTTCTGCAAACTAACCCAAAATCGTGAAGTGAATCTTGGGTCTTGATCAGAAACTATGGATATTGGCATACCATGTAGTCTTACAATCTCGTTTATGTACACACGAGCAAGACGTTCAAGTGTATAAGTCTCTCGTATCGGTAAGAAATGAGCAGACTTGGTCAATCTATCAACAATGACCCAAATCGCATCTATGCCTTGAGAAACCTTGGGAAGACCAGTAACAAAATCCATGGTAATGTGCTCCCACTACCATTCTAGAATTTCAAGTGATTGCAATGGACCTTTTGGTACTTGATGCTCCGCCTTGACTCGTTGACACGTTAGACACCTTGAGATAAACAACGCTATCTCTCTCTTCATATTGCCCCACCAAAATGTATGTCAAAGATCATGATACATTTTGGTACTCCCAAGATGGATTGCAAACGGTGTGTTGTGCGCCTCCATCATGATTTTATACTTTAAATCAGGGTCGTTAGGAACACAAAGTCTGGAGTTGACTCGAAGTATTCCTTCTTCATCGATTCTTGCTTCCGGCATCACACCTTCTTGCACTTACTTCCTCATACGCATCAACTCCGGATCTATAATTTGAGCAGCTTTAATTTTATCAATTAAAGTCGGTTCTACTTGTATATTTGCCATCATCACGTGGGTCCTTGGAGTCTTTATCTCTATCTCCATCCTTTGCAAGTCATACAAAATGGGCCTTTGCGTTGACAATATTGCACTCGTACCCGCATATGATCTTCTACTCAATGCGTCAGTTACAACGTTCGCTTCTCCAGGATGGTATTGGATGGTATGATCATAATCTTTCAATAGTTCAAGCCAACGTCATTGTCGCATGTTGAGTTCCTTTTGAGTGAAGAAATATTTGAGGCTTTTATGATCCGTAAAGATCTCCACTTTCTCCCCATACAAGTAATGCCTCCAAATTTTAAGTGCGAAGACAACAGCTGCTAACTCTAGGTCATGAGTAGGATAATTCCTCTCATATTCTTTGAGTTGTCGTGAGGCATAGGCTATGAATTTCCCATGTTGCATGAGAACACATCCTAACCCTTTGCCCGAAGCATCACTGTAGATGACAAATCCCTCCGAACCAGATGGTATTGTCAGAACAGGTGCTGAAATGAGTCTCCTCTTGAGTTCTTGAAAACTCTTCTCATATTCCTCGCTCCAACCGAACTTTGTATCTTTTTAAGTCAGCTGAGTTAGTGGAGTAGCGATTTAAGAAAACGCTTCTACGAATCTCCGATAATAACCAGCTAAGCCGAGAAAGCTACGTACTTCGGTCACTGATTTAGGTTGCTCCCAGCTTTGAATAGCTTCCATCTTTGATGGGTCAACAGATATTCCATGACTTGATACCACGTGCCCAAGGAATGCTACTTCCTCAAGCCAGAACTCGCATTTCTTCAACTTGGCATAAAGCTTGTATTCACGAAGCTTTTGGAGTATCAGCCTCAAGTGTTCCTCACGATCTTCACGGCTTTTGGAATATATGAGGATGCCATCAATAAAGACAACCACAAAATGATCCAAATATTCCTTGAATACTCTGTTCATCATATCCATGAAGGCAGTAGGAGCATTAGTCAATCCAAAGGACATGACTAGGAATTCATAATGCCCGTACCGAGTTCTGAAAGCCGTCTTTGGAATATCATCGGTTCTAATCTTCAATTGGTGATATCCGGAATGAAGATCAATCTTTGAAAAGAATTTGGCTCCTTGAAACTGGTCAAACAAGTCATCAATACGTGGCAATGGGTACCTATTTTTGATGGTGACATGATTCAACTCCCGATAATCAATACAAAGTCGCATACTCCCATCTTTCTTCTTCACGAATAGAACAGAAGCACCCCAAGGAGAAGTACTAGGACGAATAAAGCCAATGTCTAACAATTCCTGCAGTTGATTATTTAACTCTTGAAGTTCAATAGGAGCCATTCGATATGGGGCTTTGGAAATGGGTTTTGTACCGGGTTCAAGGTCGATACAAAATTCAATTTCACGCTCTGGGGGTAGGCCAGGAAGTTCTTCAGGGAATACGTTAGGAAATTCATTAACAATAGAAATATTATTCAAAACTGACATATTTTTGTTTAGATCTGTGACATGAGCTAAGAAAGCTTGACATCTGTTTTTCAATAAACGAATAACTTTATGGCTTGAGATGACAGTGATTGATTTTAATGGTTTGGTTGCTTGAATTCGCATAATAAGTCAATTAGGAATATGAAAGCTAACAACCTTATGAAAATAATCAATTTTTACATGATGAGTAGTTAACCAATCAATCCCTAGAATTACATCAAATGCAAGTATTTTTAATGCAATAAGATCGACAGGTAATGTGTGGGTACCAACTTGAACCAAACAAGACTTATAAACCGTGGATGTAATGAAGGTTTCTCCCAACGAAGTTTCCACAGATAAGTCAAAGTCTAATTTCTCCAGAGTCAAATTTAATCGTTGAGCGCAAGTAGGAGAAATAAAAGAATGGGTAGAACATGTATCAAATAAAGTGTAGACTTCGCTAGAGTTTATGATAAGCTTACCCGTGATGACCTCATTCGGGTTCCTTGCTCTCTAGGAGGTCACAACAAATGCTCTCCCTTGCACTACTGGCTTTGACTTTTCTGGGACAACCTTTGTTGCCTCCATCCTAGCTGAATTTGTCTTTGGTGAACGACAAAATCGAGATAAGTGACCTTCTCTTCCACAATTATAACATGCCTTGGACGGTATCACGCAATTTGGACTGATGTGTCCCTCCCCTCCGCATTTGAAGCATATGATAGGTGGTCTTTCTCCTTCCTTAACAACGGATGCTGGTGCTGACGTCTTTCCATCATTGTTGAATCTCCTCTTCTTGAAATGTCCATTCTTATTATTTTGGCCCTGATTACCACCGAAGTGGTTACCATTTCTAGCATGTTGATTCCCTCCACGCTTGTTGTCACCGCTTCGATGACTGCTTTCACTGGTATTATCATTTTGCCGACTGCTCTCTTTTGGTTGCGTTGACTTGTTATCACGCTCCACCAACTGAGCCCTATTTACAACATCTGAATACAAACACAGTTTATGAGAAATAAGATGTTGACGTATTTTCGGCTTCAAACCTCTTAAAAACATTCGTGTCATTCTCTCTTCATTATCCACCAAGTGGGACGCAAACCGGGATAACTCCGCAAATTTTGCCTCGTATTGCGACACGGTCATATTGTTTTGCTCCAATTTGATAAACTCCACCTCGTTCATGTGACGAATACTTTCGGGAAAGTATTTGTCGTTGAACAGTTCTTGGAACTTCTCCCAAGACATTTTTAGCACGGTAGGTTGAGTACGTTTTACCGATTCCCACCAGTAATCTGCCTCTCCGCGAAACATAAAGGAGGCAAAGGGAACCTTTTGTTCCTCGGAGTATCCCAAGACATCAAATATCTTGGTGATCTGCTTTATCCATGCTTCTGCCATAAGTGGTTTTGGCTCTCCCATAAACTCTGGTGGTCCCAGCTCCTTGAACTGTTTAGCGGTGACCGCCCGAGAGTTTCTAGTGTTTCCACCTACATTTTGGACAGGAGCCGCTCTCGCTTGCTGTTGCATGAATTGCATAAAGCCTCTGAATAATCCATCATTCAGCATTTGGTCAGTGTTGTTGTTTGCATGAGGATTGTCGCCTTCCTGATGCACATTCTCCTGATTATTGATATGTGGAGACTCAACGGTCTCTTGTGCTCCATTGCTATTCTCAATATTTTTGGATGTCATTTTCAGATACTGCCACAAAACAAAGGTTAATTGACATGTAACATAATATCTCTAAACTTTGACCAACCAATTTAAATACAAAATAAATTTAAGTAGGTCATACTAGCGAAGAAATTCCCCGTCTCTCCCCTCCTAGTTCTAGTCTCACATCTTAGCCAGGGATCATATCCCTAAGCTTTGATACCAATGGTGACGCCCCCAAAATTAGGTATACATCACCCATCTTGGGTCGTCAGATACATGGTACAGAATTCAAATACAACTTACTAATACAACTGTCGTGTACAATACGACAAACATAAACTGTGAGTTTGGATACTAATATTATCTACTAGAGATTATACAAACTCAAAAGGAGTCCTCATTACAATTATTATCACACTATTTCACAGAATAGTGAGGACTACTAATGCTATTCTCTGGACCATCACTTCGTTCCCCGACTCGTCCCAGCTATATTCTCATTTTCTGAAGAGAACAGTGAAAGAAAGGGTGAGCTCAACTAGCCCAGTAAGAAATATTATTACTAAGATAATGTAGAATAAATTATCATTAGTCTCCAACAATGTTAAACTGATAAAATATAATAGACATCAAGTTTAACTGCAGCGGAACAAACAATCCATTAAAAGAGTCAAGTAAAAAATAAAATCTACTATCTTTTATGATTTAAAAGGTTTTTCATCACTGTTATCACTGAGACTCAGCTTAATAAATATTCCACATCATCGAATCACCCCTGCACTACGGCCAAAATTATTCTTTAGTATCACGACCACAATTATCCATGCACTACGGGCCAAGAATATTTGTGTATTCATTAATGGTCATGATCATGCCAACAACTGTCCATCAATGCACTACGGGCCAATGAGAACTTTTACCACATCATTTGTAACATTACGGTCATGATTACACCGAATAATCCCTGGTCATAATCATACCTGTAGTAACCCAATATTTTTAAAAAGAAATTTTGCGATTTAATTTATATATATATATATATATATATAAAGATGGGAATATGTGTATGTAAAGTGTATGTATCTATGTGATAGATAAATTTATTTATTAGATGTAAATAATTTCTTATTAGATTTATTGATAGTTATAGATTATATTCTTTTAATAAATTAATTTTGTAATAAAAATATTTATTAATTATTTTCCATAAAAATAGGATTATGGTATATATGATATGATTATTAGGATTCTATGATATGTATTTTATTATATTGGTTAGGTTAATTATTTTTAGCTTAATTAATGATAGTATGTGTGAAGGTTATGTCAGATATGAATTCAAAACCCTAAGTCTGGATTTTGAGTAAGGGATGAGAATAATAATATTATATTATTTATATTTCAGTGATATAGATATGTCTAATACGTGTGTAATGTTAATATGTGGAATAATTATAATAGAACAGTAGAAACTCTAGTATTACTGATAAACTATAGTACAGAGTTAGTTATGATTGTAAGATTTGTTAAGTTGTGGATTATGTAATTTATGACCCTCATTATGTTTACTGTCAGTTAGGTAAACCCTAATTGATATCTAAAAACCCTAATTACTAAATTAGAACCCTAATTGCTAAGTTATAAACCCTAGGTATTACTTTAGCAAAGTTAGTAGTAATTAATATATTATTAAGGCTAATTTACAAACCCTAGGTGATTAGAAAACCTAGTGTAATTAGGGAACTCTAATTAACATTTTAGAAACTAAGATTTCCTATTTTGCCCTTAATACACAATTTTAGATTTAGAGCTTATGAAACCCTAAGGGTTAAAACCTAATAGGTGTGAGAAGTTACCAAAGTACCATGCACTTTATGAACCAAATGACCAAAATGCCCTTTAGCATTATTTAATAAGATAACTTGTGTAGGTTGTCATAACTTTAGTTGGTGAGCAACCTTTGCTAGGCATGTGGTCTATGTGCTAGCCTTTAATCATCAATACAAGCCATCTAGCATCCTATAAATACATGGGACCTAAGATCAAAGTTCAAAAGTAAGCAAAAATTCACTTACTTTACTTTTTCAAGCTAGCCAAACCTTCTCTCTCTCTCCCATCCGAAATTATAGAGTGAGAGTGACTAATAAGATAAGCCAAGATCATGTGTTAGCTTACCAGAATCAAACAACAAGGATCGGATTCAAAAATTTAGCATTCATGAGGTATAAACCCTAATTCTAGAAATCCTTAGATTTAATGTTAGATGTTATGTTTAGATTTTTAAATGTGTTGTTTGCAGTATATATTAGCGATCTGGGTTGTTATAACTCAGATCCATAACACTTAGATGCTAAAAATTAATGATTTTAGAAATTTGGAAAAACTGTGTTTTGAGGTCTGACAATGAATGTCAGAGCCTCTAGATCTTTCTGTGTTATGTATTATATGTGTTTTAAGTTATAGATTTGTAGTATGCAGTAAAGGCTTTGATCTGAAACTTGAATCAAGCTCAAATCATGTATAGATTGAAAGTTATTGAAGGTCAAAGTGCGTTGACCGATCACATGAAACTGTTTCTGGGCAGCCCAGATTTGCCCAAAAATCTGACAACGTTTTTGCAGGCCCCATATCTTGTTGATCTTCGTTATCTAAGTCATGTTGTTGTTTTAATCTTGTAGTATGCCATGCTATCTATACTCTGAAAGTTGAATCAAGGTCATATCTTGAACCGATTGCAGGTTATTCTTGGTAAAAGGTCGTTGACCGACCATGACTAGACCATTTCTGGGTAACCCAGAAATGGGTTTTCAGTGTCTGACAAGGTTTTGCAAAGCATGAATATGTCAGATTTTGAGTCTTTTGTTTATGTTGTTATATCTAAGTCGTAGTTGTTATGAGTACTATGGTTACATGCTTTTAGATCCCCTAAATCACAAATATATGGAACACAGGGGAAGGTCAAACTACCCTACTCGGTCACGAAATCTGTTTTTTGGAAATTCCAGAAAACTCAAGAACACCACTTCTGACATGGTTTGACCGTATGATATCTAGTGATCCTGACGTAGTTTGATTGATATGATGTAGGATAGTTGTACCTTGACATGTATACTACAACCTTGAGCCATTAGATCACATTAACACTAACCAGAACAGGTAGAAATTGGAGCATCAAAAGGGACCTAGAAGCTGTCTAGGATTTCTGGAAAACCCAGAAAGTCCTGACAACACTTTTGGAGGCTCAGATCTCATTGGTTATAAGTTATATGAACTTGTTTTCTGTTGGATCTTGTTGTCGTGCATTAGTACTACAATCTGCGACCAACAACTTGCCTAGAAACACATCACACATTGTTATAATTTTGGTCAATGTAGTCCACTCGTTAACTGTCATGAATTTTTGGGTTTGCATGATGAACGCGAAGAACACCTATAGCGATGGTTCTGTCGCTATAGGCAGTCTTTAGCGACAGTTTATTCCTAAAATTATTATTTTTATTTAATAATTAGTATTAAATAGTTTTTAATTATTAAAAATACAAAATAAATTCCTAAAAATTATTTTAAAGTCTAAAAATGAGTTTTTAATTATTTTGAATATATTTCATTAATATTTATTATTTTTGAAATATTAATGGTATTTAATGTATTTAATTATAATATTTAATAAATTACTTAAAAATAATTTTTATACTTAAAAAATCATTTAAAATTATATTATGTTATAAGAAAATATTTTAAGTTATTTAGTGATGATTTTCATTAATTTAAATAATATTAATGATATTGATTTAATTTTTATGGTAATCATTTAAAAATAATTTTAAATATTTTAAAAATCATTTAAGGGTATGATAAATGTTTTAAAAATATTCTGAGTTATTATTAATAACTTTAATATTTTGGCAATGGTTTATTAATAGTTTGATATTATTTAGATATTATTGATGATAGAATTATTTGATATTTAAATTATTTTATAATGATTCCGGTGTTTGAAATTTTGTGATAAATTATAATAATTATTTGAAAATTTTTATGAGGCTATGAAAAATAGTATGACTGATATTTAGGTTGTCTAGAATAATATTAAGGGTATAAAATAGAGTCTTAGACTCGTCAATTATCGATAGAGCTGGCGGTACACCGACATAGTTCAGAAATTGTTCTAGACTTAAATATTTTGATCGCATTACTGTTTGTTGCGATGCAATGACTGCTATATATGTGTAACAACATGAGTAGGTTATGTGCTGACTGCGAAATGCAGTACTATGTGTTATAGTATATTGTTCTAATCGAACGAATGATTTGATTAATGATAGGTGATTACATAAAAGATAAACTAAGTTGCGTATTGTAAGCAGCGCATCAGGCAAGTATCCTACCTTTGCATTTTCTTTATGCAATGGACAAGTGTAAGAATGTTTCAGAATTATACTATTACTGTACAGATTGTTAAACCTATATTATATACGCCCATTGATTATCAACATGTTAGTATATGGTAATTCAGATATTTAATCTGTTCGTTAATTTCTATAAATGATTATACAATTGTCCCCATTTGGATAATCATTGTATTTAATCACATGTTGATACACCTTTGATATACATATATGTTGAATTATAGATTATTGTTGGATAAGATAAAACCTTTTGTTTGGAACCCTGACAAGTATGAACATCCCGAACATGGGAAAATTTTTATGCGCTACGGCGGACAAAGGATGAACGATAATATCGTTCTAGCAATGTAGTATTGATTAATACAGGGTACAACAGGCTGATCACCCTCTGTGCCCGTAAGTTATGAGGGTTTACAGATGAAGTTCTATTTAACCTTTTGAAAATGAAAACAATGTTCATAGTATGTCCCCTAAAACTTATTTATAGTCGGTACGTAGTTTTAAAGATTTGAAAGAGAATTATTATTATTATTGGTTCAGAATTACTTCACAACTATTGATCTATTGTAGAAGGGTAGAATAAAGAAAATATTTAAATTCTTTCGGCTTATATATATATAATTACTATTACTTACTGGGCACTCAAATGCTCATCCTTGCTTAATTTAAATATTTTCAGCTAAGTGTGAACACTCAGAAGGCTCTGCTAGAAACAAGGAAAATGGAAAGGTTGCTGAATGATGACAATGTTATCTGTGTGATAGTTTAATATTATTAAGACAATATTATATATTCATGATCATGTGTTGTAAGGAATGATTAAGGTTACGTACTTGGGAGTTAAACTTTGATAATTGTAAGTTAAGTTTAATATTTATATTATTGGCATTACTATTAGTATTATTTCGGTTATAGAGATGGTATCGTGAAGCACTGAATTTGGGTTTCAAGTACCTGAATTTGGGGGCGTCACAATACCAAATCCATCTATGCACTACAGGCCACATATGACTTTCAACAAAATATAAACATGAGGATGATGACAATGATATAAGAATTCAATAAAACAAGTTCAAGAATTATTTTATCCAGGAATTATTAACGTCCAAATTGTCAACATGATACTGTTTTGTAGAGTAAAATTCAAGAATGATCAGAAGAATATTTCCATGAAAAGATACTGGATGAAGCACAAATATCAAGGATATTCTACTAATTTCATGGAGTATAAAAGTCGAAACTTTAACCAACTGAGTATAATAAAGAATGGAATAACAAAAGAAATCACCATGCATGCGGTACTTCGCATAGACAGGTTATTCCAACAGAATAATAATAATGGAACTAGGTCAGACAAAATTTGCACCGACAGGATGTTCCAACATAATAATAAAGACGGAACCAGGTCCGGTGTAAAACACACAGACAGGATGTTTCAACAGAATAATAATAAGACAGAACCAGGTCCGGTGTAAAACACACAGACAGGATGTTCCAACGGAATAATAATAAAGACGGAACCAGGTCCGATGTAAAACACACAGAGAGGATGTTCCAACAGAATAATAGAATAATGTCACCAAGTATAGGGTAGACCGCGTATACAGGTTATTCCAATAGAATAATAAGAATTGGAATAACAACAGTTCTCTTCATGAATAAGAAAGAATAACACTCCTTACGAGTACAACAAATAATATTCCTTACCTTAAGAAGAAGAGTACTGGATATATATGTAGTGAAGTAGCAAAATACTTTCTTGTTTCTCTCTATAGTTTATCTCTTTAGAGTTTCAGTGAATTCGTAAGAAAATAATGAATGAATGAGCTTCTATTTATAGAAAAATGGAATGCATAGTAACTAACTCATGAATGGTCGATATTGACTTACTTTAATCTGACGGTCCATATTTAAAGCAAAATAAAATAAAATATATTCTATTTATAATCTAATAAAACGAATAACTTTATAAAAGATTTTACTATACAAACACTATGCATAATAAAATATAATATATTATATTTATAGAATAACTTTATAAAAGTATTCTGTTTTATATAAAAAGATTTTCAGTATTATTACATTAATAATACCAACAAAACTAAGTGACTTATCACTTAAGCATCAATAATTAATATTGTGTGCTACTATGCAACCACGCATATTACTGTACTTTTAACACCGGGTGTTTCAACAGTTAACGATAAAACTTCTTCCGTTATTTTTATAAAGTATTTTTGTCATTTTTTTAATCCGACAATAATTCCGTTGTGGGGTCTAGCAATGATTGTGCCGTTGTACTAATATTCCCTGTTAAAACGAATATTCCCCGACAAATCGAATATTATATAACAACTTGCGTACTTTGCAAAATTTATAAATATTACCCACAACTATTATATCAATTTCACTCCATAATATTCTAAAATAATATTTATAGAAAATTCATCTTTATTCAAAAAGTTGGGGTTTTACATATCAGGTACAGATTTCGTATTCTTTCAGCGATACTCTTGTTAAATTTGATTTGTTCGTTTGTTTTCTTATTTTAAATTTTGTTATGATTTCACATAATTTTTTCTTGTGAAATAAATATATTATTTTTATTTTAGAGTTGATACACATGACTCGTATTTGTACCCTTTAAATTAGGATATCATGTTTAGTATTTATTTTTGATAATTGTATAGCGGTACATGTTGCTACCTTCTTTTTGAGACCTTGTGACTATAATTTGATTTGGTTCAATATGTACATATATAACCCTTTTGTTGGTATTATGTCACATGTGTTGTGACATAGTATTTTTGTTAGAATATATCGTAGGGTATACCTGAGCTATAACCACCTGTGAGGGTATCACAGGCATGTCGTCTTGGCACTAGAGGCATGCCACTTTCCGTGGCAGTGTGATTAGTCCATGACGTCTCCGTTTTAGGCTCCGGAGGAAGTGGGCCATTTGGTGTTTTGTTATGGGAGGCGTATGGGTTAACCCTAGTTTTCTGTTCTGCGGATTGGTGATGTTGTGCCAAATACACTATCCAATTTGCATACATTTGGATTCGCGGTCCAATGTGTGATTTGCATGTGTGGTATTCTTTTGGTTGCCTGTGTGGCATCATTTAATTTTCCTGTGTGGCATTAGTTTGACTTGCCTGTGTGGCAAGATATATTTCTGAGCTCATTCATTATGAAATAACTTCAGCCATTTGTTTCAGCCTATTATTTTGTTGGATTAGTTTTGTTGGTTTCTGTTCAGTTCAAGTCATTGATTTAGTTACTCCAGTTCGTTATTTCTTTATTCTTTTATTGGGTTCGTCAATTATGTTGATTCAACTATATTCCATTCAGAGATTTGGATATTATATTTTCGTTCGTATTTGCTGTGACGCCCCCAAAATAGGTATACATCACCCATCTTGAGTCGTCAAATACATGGTACAAAATTCAAATACAACTTAATTGTACAACAGTCGTGTAAAATACGACTAAACATATGTTGTGACTTTTAATATAAATATTATCATCTAGACAATATACAAACTCAATGGGGTCCTAATTACATTTATTATCACACTATTTCACAGAATAGTGAGGACTACTAATGCACCATCTAGGACCATCACTCTGTTTTCCCCGATTAGTCCCTGCTACGTTCTCATTTCCTGAAGAGAACAATGAAAACAAAAGGGTGAGCTCAACTAGCCTAGTAAGAAATATTATGACTAAGATAATGTAGAATAAATTATCGTTAGCCTTCAACGATGTTAAACTGATACAATATGGCAAACATCAAGTTTAACTGCAGCGGAACAAGAAATCCATTAGAAGAGTCAAGTAGAGAATAAAATCTACTATCTTCTATGATTTAAAAGGTTTTTCATCACTTTTATCACTGAGACTCAGCTTAATTAATAATCCACATCATCAAATCATCCCTGCACCACAGGCCAAGGATATTCTTTAGTATCACGACCACGAATTATCCATGCACTACGGGCCAAAGATAATCGTGTTTTCATCAACAGTCCTGATCATGACATAAAACAATTCATCTTTGCACCCTTGGCCGAAGAGAATCCATAGCCATAATCATAACAAAAAATTGTCCATCAATGCACTACGGGCCAATGAGGATTTTTCTCACATCATTTGTTACATTACGGTCATGATTATACCGAATAATCCCTGGTCATAATCATACCAAGTCCATCTATGCAATACAGGCCATTGATGACTTTTTAAAAAAATATAAACATGAGGATGATGACAATGATATAAGAATTCAATAAAACAAGTTCAAGAATTAATTTATTCAGGAACTAATAACGTCCAAATTGTCAACATGATACTTCTTTGTAGAGTAAAATTCAAGAATGCTCAGAAGAATATTTTCATAAAAAGATACTGGATGAAGCGCAAATATCAAGGAAATTCCACTAATTTCATGGAGTATAAAAGTCAAAACTTTAACCAACTGAGTATAATAAAGAATGGAATAACAAAAGAAATCACCATGCATGCGGTACTTCGCATAGACAGATTATTCTAATAGAATAATAATAACGGAACCAGGTCAGGCGAAATTCGCACTGACAGGATGTTCCAACAGAATAATAAAGAATGGAATAACAACAAAAATCACCATGCATGCGATACTTCACATAGATAGGTTATTCCAACAGAATACTAAATAACGGAACCAGGTCAGGCGTAAAATGCACAGACAGGATATTCCAACAGAATAATAAAGACTGGAACCAGGTCCGGTGTAAAACGCACAGACAGGATATTCCAACAGAATAATAAAGAATAGAATAACAGGAGAATTTCACTAAGTATAGCGAAGTCCGCGTATATAGGTTATTTCAACAGAATAATAAAGAATGGAATAACAGAAGTTCTCTTCATGAATACAAAAGAAATAATACCCCCTACGAGTACAACAAATAATATTCCCTACCTTAGAAAGAAGAGTACTGGATATAGAAGTAGTGAAGTAGTAGAATACTTTTCTTCTTTCTCTCTATAGTTTATCTCTCTAGAGTTTCAGTGAATTCGTAAGAAATAATGAAGGAATGAGCTTCTATTTATAGAAAAAATGGACTGCATAGTAACTAACTCATGAACGGTCTAGATTGATTTATTTTAATCTGACGGTCCATATTTCAAGCAAAATCTTTTAAATAAAATATAATATATTCTATTTATAATCTAATAAAACGAATAACTTTATAAAAAATTTTATTATGCAAACACTATGCAGACACTATGTAAACACTATACAGGCACTATATAAATACTATGCATAATAAAATATAATATATTCTAATTATTGTCTAATAAAACAAATAACTTTATAAAAGTATTCTGTTTTATATAAAAAGATTTTACTATTAGCCTAATAAAACGAATTACTTTATAAAAGTATTCTGTTTTATATAAAAAGCTTTCAGTTTTATTACATTAATAATACCAATAAAATAAAACTGAGTGACTTATCACATAAGCATCAATAATCAATACAGTGTGCTACTATGCAACCACGCGTATTACTGTACTTTTACTACCGAGTAGTTCAACAGTATTAATGGTAAAACTTCCGCCGTTATTTTTAATAAAATATTTTTGTCATTTTCTTAATCCGACAATAATTCTGTTGTGGGGTCAATCAATGATTGTACCGTCGTACGGATATTCTCCGACAAAAAGAATATTCCCCGACCAATCGAATATTATATAACAACTTGCATACTTCACAAAATTTATAAATATTACCCACAACTATAACATTATATCAAATCCACACCATAATATTTAAAAAATTATTTCGAGAAAATTAATATTTATTCATAAAATCTGGGGTCTCACATTTGCACTTGAGGCTTGTTCAGTATTTTGTCTCAGTTATTTTCGTATATCAGTTGTATATCTTTTGTATATCTGTATCCGTACTGGGCAATTGGCTCATGTTGTGTTTTTCTTCCAGCAGGTTTGCAGGGGTGATTCAGGGCTAGTGTGATGAGAGTATTACTGTGATGCCCCCAAAATTAGGTATACATCACCCATCTTGAGTCGCCAGATACATGGTACAGAATTCAAATACAACTTAATAATACAACTGTCGTGTACAATACGACAAAACATAAACTGTGAGTTTGAATACAAATATTGTCTACTAGAGATTATACAAACTTAAAAGGAGTCCTCATTACAATTATTATCACACTATTTCACAGAATAGTGAGGACTACTAATGCACCATCTAGAACCATCACTCTGTTCCTCGACTAGTCCCAGCTACGTTCTCATTTCCTGAAGAGAACAGTGAAAGAAAGGGTGAGCTCAACTAGCCCAGTAAGAAATATTATGACTAAGATAATGCAGAAGAATTTATCGTTAGCATTCAACAGTGTTAAAATGATAAAATATAATAACTATCAAGTTTAACTGCAGCAGAACAAACAATCCATTAGAAGATTCAAGTAGGGAATAAAATCTGCTATCTTCTATGATTTAAAAGGTTTTTCATCACTTTTATCGCTAGGACTCAACTTAATAAATAATCCACATCGTCGAATCACCCCTGCACTACGGCCAAGGATATTCTTTAGTATCACGACCATAAATTATCCATGCAATACGGGCCAAGGACATTCGTGTATTCATTAATGGTCATGATCATGCCAACAACTGTCCATCAATGAACTACGGGCCAATGAGGACTTTTATCGCATCATTTGTAACATTACGGTCATGATTACACCGAATAATCCCTGTTCATAATCATACCAAGTCCATCTATGAACTACAGGCCACATATGACTTTTAACAAAATATAAACATGAGGATGATGACAATGATATAAGAATTCAATAAAATAAGTTCAAGAATTAATTTATCTAGGAACTGATAACGTCCAAATTGTCAACATGATACTACTTTGTAGAGTAAAATTCAAGAATGCTCAGAAGAATATTTCTATGAAAAGATACTGGATGAAGCGCAAATATCAAAGATATTCCACTAATTTCATGGGTATAGAAGTCAAAGTTTTAACCAACTGAGTATAATAAAGAATGGAATAACAAAAGAAATCACCATGCATGCGATAGACCGCACATGCAGGTTATTCCAACAGAATAATAAAGGATGGAACCAGGTCCGGCGTAAACGCACAGACATGATATTCTGACAGAATAATAAATAATTGAACCAGGTCCGGCGTAAACGCACAGTCAGGATATTCTGACAGAATAATAAATAATGGAACCAGGTTCGGCGTAAACGCACAGACAAGATATTCTGACAGAATAATAAAGAATGAAATATTAAAAAAATGTCACCATGTATAGGGTAACCTGCGTATACAGGTTATTCCAATAGAATAATAAATAATGGAATAACAGAAGTTCTCTTCATGAGTATAACAAATAACATCCCTTACCATAAAAGAACTGAATATAAGAGTAGGGAAGTAGCATAATACTATTCTATAGGTTATCTTATAATTCTCTCTCTAGAGTTTCAGTGAATTCATAAGAAATATGAAGGAATGAGTTTCTATTTATAGAAGAATGGACTGCATAGTAACTAACTTATGAACGGTCCAGATTGATTTACTTTAAACGGACGATCCAGATTGGTTTACTATTAAAACTTAAAACAACGGTCCATACTGATTTACTATTAAAACTTTAAACCAGCGATCCATATTGATTTACTATTATAACTTCCACCAGCGGTCCATATTGATTTACTATTATATCTTCAACCAACGGTCTGAAAAATTAGCACATCTCCTCATGGAATAATATTGTACCCAAAAATGATTTGGGCCGAAAATAAATATATCTTATGGGTGAATAGTAACTCGTGAATAGTAACTCATGAATAGTAACTCATGAATAGTAACTCGTGAATCTTCGACACGAAAAGTGTCCCGAATACCCAATTGAAAAATATATCCTCCATACATCAATTATACTAACACAAATAAGTCCAACACAATGGAACTATAAAATTTATCTTTAATCAACACGAACTTATTCATCATTAATATTATAATTCATAATATTTAACAACCAGGTCGTTCCCAGGAAAGAGGGGGCTTTCTGATAAGGATTTCTCCTTATTGGCGCGCAATTAGGTGACTTAACCTCTCATTGCCAGAACTTCTAGACATTGTCAATATTGCAAATAATAATATGAATAACTTTGCCATTTCAATTATTGATTTAATAATATATCATATAATGCAGATGATACTGTAACAATAATTGAATCAATAATATGGGAAATATGATGCAACAATTACTGTAGCAATAATTGAGTATAGCTGAGTGACTTCTCACGTTATCATCAATAATCAATACCGTGTGCTACTGTGCAACTACGCGTATTACTGTATTTTTACTACCGGGTAGTTCGATAGTTTTAACGGTAACACCTCCGCCGTTATTTTCATAAAGTATTTTTGTTGTTTTCTCAATCCGACAATAATTCTGTTGTGGGGTCCACCAATGATTGTGTCATTGTATGAATATTCTCTGTTAAAACGAATTTTTCCCGACCAATCGAATATTATATAACAACTTGCGTACTTTACAAAATTTATAAATATTACCCACAACTATAACATTATATCAAATCAATACCATAATATTCAAAAATATAATTCGAAAAAATTATTCTTTATTCATAAAAGTTGGGGTCTTACAACCTCCCCTTCTTATGTAATTTCATCCTTGAAATTAGGGTACATATCTGGTATGTCAAAGAGATGAGGATACCTTGACTTCATCTCAGATTCTAACTCCCAAGTCATTTCCTCCACATCGTGATTTCTCCACAAAACTTTGACTTAAGGTATAACCTTGGAGCGTAGAACATGATCCTTCTTATCCAAGATTTTAACAGGTAACTCTTCATACGTTAAATCTTCGTCTGGTTCTAACTCAATAATTTGGTTTGGGTCTTTCACATATTTACGTAACATAGATATGTGAAAAACATTATGAACACGAGACATACTTGGCGGTAAGGCGAGTCTATAGGGCACAGTTCCCATTCGCTCAAGAATTAAAAATGGGCCAATGAACCGAGGATTGAGCTTTCCTCTCTTTCCAAATCTCGTAACTCCTTTCCATGGAGCAACACGTAACAACACATGATCTCCAATATCGAATTCTACGTTCTTTCGATGAAGATCAGCATAACTCTTTTGTCGATCTTGTGAAGTTTTTATACGTTGTCGGATCGTTTAAATCTTTTCTGTAGTCATACGTACCAACTTCGAACCCAACAACGTTCCTTCACCCACCTCATCCCAGCATACTGGAGAACGTCACTTGCTTCCATACAACACCTCAAATGGAGCCATGCCAATACTTGCTTGATAACTATTGTTGTAGGAAAACTCCACTAATGGTAAGAACTTGTCCCAACTTCCCTTAAAGTCAAGTACACAGAGTCTTAATAGATCTTCAAGAGTTTGAATAGTCCTCTCCGACTGTCCGTCCGTTTGAGGATGATATTCCGAGCTAAATCATAAGTCCGTGCCCATAATTTTTTGCAAACTAACCCAAAATAGTGAAGTGAATATTGGGTTTCGATCAGAAACTATGGATATCGGCATACCATGCAGTCTTACAATCTCGTTTATATATATACGAGCAAGACGTTCAAGTGTATAAGTTTTTCATATAGGTAAAAAATGAGCAAACTTGGTCAATCTATCAACAATGAACCAAATCGCATCTATGCCTTGAGAAACCTTAGGAAGCCAGTTAACGAAATCCATGGTAATGTGCTCCCACTTCTATTCTGGAATTTTAAGTGGTTGCAATGGACCTTTTGGTACTTGATGCTCCGTCTTGACTCGTTGACAAGTTAAACACCTTGAGATAAACTCCGCTATCTCTCTTTTCATATTGCTCCAGCAAAATGTATGTCGAAGATCATGATACATTTTGGTACTCCCAGGATTGATTGCAAACGGTGTGTTGTGTGTCTCCATCATGATTTTATACTTTAAATCAGGGTCATTCGGAACACAAAGTCTGGAGTTGACTCTAAGTATTACTTCTTCATCGATTCTTGCTTCCAGCATAACACCTTCTTACATTTTCTTCCTCATACGCATCAGCTCCGGGTATGTAGCTTGAGCAACTTTAACTTTATCAATTAAAGTTGGTTCTACTCGTATATTCGCCATCATCACATGGGTCCCTGGAGTTTTTAACTCTATCTCCATCCTTTGCAAGTCACACAAAATGGGCCTTTGCGTTGACAATATCGCACTCGTACTTGCATATGATCTTCTACTCAATGCGTCAACTACCACGTTCGCTTTTCCAGGATGGTATTGGATAGTATGATCATAATCTTTCAACAGTTCAAGCCAACATCGTTGTCGCATGTTGAGTTCCTTTTAAGTGAAGAAATATTTGAGGCTTTTATGATCCGTAAAGATCTCCACTTTCTCCCCATACAAGTAATGCCTCCAAATTTTAAGTGCGAAGACAACAGCTGCTAACTCTAGATCATGAGTGGTATAATTCCTCTCATATTCTTTGAGTTGTCTTGAGGCATAGGCTATGACTTTCCCATATTGCATGAGAACACATCCCAACCCTTTTCCTGAAGCATCACTGTAGATGACAAATCCCTCCGAGCCAGATGGTATTGTCAGAACAGGTGCTGAAATGAGTCTCCTCTTGAGTTCTTGAAAACTCTTCTCACATTCTTCGCTCCAACTAAACTTTGTATCTTTCCGAGTCAGCTGAGTTAATGGAGTAGCGATTCGAGAAAATCCTTCCACGAATCTCCGATAATAACCAGCTAAACCGAGAAAGCTACGTACTTCAGTCACTAATTTAGGTTTCTCCCAGCTTTAAGTAGCTTCAATCTTTTTCGGGTCAACAGATGTTCCATGACTTGATACTACGTGCCCAAGGAATTCTACTTCCTCAAGCCAGAACTCGCATTTCTTCAACTTGGCATAAATCTTGTATTCACAAAGCTTTTGGAGTGTCAGCCTCAAGTGTTGCTCATGATCTTCATGACTTTTGGAATAAATAAGGATGTCATCAATAAAGTCGACCACCAAGTGATCCAAATATTCCTTGAATACTCGGTTCATCATATCCATGAAGGCAGCAGGAGCATTAGTAAATCTAAAGGACATAACTAGGATTTCATAATTCCCGTACCGAGTTCTGAAAGCCGTCTTTGGAATGTCATAGGTTCTAATCTTCAATTGGTGATATCTGGAACGAAGATCAATCTTTGAAAAGAATTTGGCTCCTTGCAACTGGTCAAACATGTCATCAATACGTGGCAATGGGTACCTATTTTTGATGGTGACATGATTCAACTCTCGATAATCAATACAAACTTGCATATTCCCATCTTTCTTCTTCACGAATAGAATAGGAGCACCCCAAGGAGACGTACTAGGATGAATGAAACCAATGTCTAACAATTCCTGTAATTGGGTCTTTAACTTCTGAAGTTCAATAGGAGCCATTCGATATGGGGCTTTGGAAATAGGTTTTGTACCAGGTAAAAGGTCGATACAAAATTCAATTTCACGCTCTGGGGGTAGGCCAGGAAGTTCTTCAGGGAATACGTTAGAAATTTATTAACAATAGAAATATTGTTCAAAACTAACGTATTTTTGTTTAAATCTGTGACATGAGCTAAGAAAGCTTGATATCCGTTTTTCAATAAACGAATAACTTTATGGCTTGAAATGACCGTGGTTGATTTTAATAGTTTGGTCGCTTGAATTCGTATAATAGGTTGATTAGGAATATGAAAACTAACAACTTTACGAAAATAATCAATTTTTGCATGATGAGTATTTAACCAATCAATCCCTAGAATTATGTCAAACGCAAGTATTTTTAAGGAAATAAGATCGATAGGTAATGTGCGGTTACCGATTTGAACCAAACAAGACTTATAAACAGTGGATGTAATGAAGGTTTCTCCCAACGGAGTTTCCACATATAAGTCAAAGTCTAATTTCTCCGGAGTCAAATTTAATCGTTGAGCGCAAGTAGGAGAAATAAAAGAATGGGTAGAATCGGTATCAAATAAAGTATAGACTTCGCTAGAGTTTATGATAAGCTTACCCATGATTACCTCATTCGAGTTCCTTGCTTTCTGGGAGGTCACAACAAACGCTCTCCCTTGCATTACCGGTTTTGACTTTTCTGGGACGGCCTTTGGTGCCTCCATTCTAGCTGAACTTATCTTCGGTGAACGACAAAATTGGGATAAGTGACCTTCTCTTCCACAATTATAACATGCTTTGGATGGCATCGCGCAGTTTGGACTGATGTGTCCCTCCCCTTCGCATTTGAAGCATATGATAGGTGGCCGTTCTCCTTCCTTAACAACGGGTGCTGGTGCTGACGTCCTTCCATCATTGTTGAATCTCTTCTTCTTGAAATGTCCATTCTTATTATTTTGCCCCTGATTACCACCGAAGTGGTTACCATTTCTGGCCTGTTGATTCCCTCAACGCTTGTTGTCACCGCTTCGATGACTACTCTCCTTTGGTTGCGTTGACTCGTTATCGTGCTCCACTAACTGAGCCCTATTTACAACATCTGAATACAAACACAGTTTATGAGAAATAAGATGTTGACGTATCTCCGGCTTCAAGCCTCTTAAAAACATCCGTGTCATTCTCTTTTCATTATCCACCAAGTGGGACGTAAACCGGAACAACTCGGCAAACTTGGCTTCGTACTATAACACGGTCATATTATTTTGCTCCAACTTGATGAATTCTACCTCTTTTATATGACGAATACTTTCGGGAAAGTACTTGTCGTTGAATAGTTCTTGGAACTTTTCCCAAGACATCTTTAGTGCGGCAGGTTGAGTACGCTTTACCGATTCCCACCAGTAATCTGCCTCTCCTCGCAACATAAAGGCGGCAAAGGAAACCTTTTACTCCTCGGATCATCCCAAGACATCAAATATATTGGTGATCTGCTTTATCCATGCTTCCGCCTTAAGTGGTTTTGGCTCTCCAATAAACTCCAGTGGTCCAAACTCCTTGAACTATTTAGCGGTGACCGTCCGAGAGTTTCCAGTGTTTTTACCTACATTTTGGACAGGAGCCGCCCTCGCCTGCTGTTGCATGAATTGCATAAAGCCTCTGAACATTCCATCATTCATCATTTGGTCAGTGTTGTTGTTTGCATGAGGATTATCGCCTTCCTGATGCACATTATCCTGATTATTGATATGTGGTGAATCAACGGTCGCCTGTGCTCGATTGCTATTCTCAACATTCTTAGATGTCATTTTCAGATACTACCACAAAACAAAAGGTTAATTGACATGTAACATATTATCCTTATATTCTGACCGACCAAGTAAATACCAAAAAAAAACTTAAGTAGGTCATACTAGCGAAGGAATTCCCCATCTCTCCCCTCCTAGTTCTATTCTCACATCTTAGCCAGGGATCATATCCCTAAGCTCTGATACCAACTGTGACTCCCCCAAAATTAGGTATACATCACCCATCTTGAGTCGCCAGATACATGGTACAGAATTCAAATACAACTTAATAATACAACTGTCGTGTACAATACGACGAAACATAAACTGTGAGTTTGAATACAAATATTTTCTACTAGAGATTATACAAACTCAAAAGGAGTCCTCATTACAATTATTATTACACTATTTCACAGAATAGTGAGGACTACTAATGCACCATCTAGGACCATCACTCTGTTCCCCGACTAGTCCCAGCTACGTTCTCATTTCCAGAAGAGAACAGTGAAAGAAAGGGCGAGCCCAACTAGCCAGTAAGAAATATTATGACTAAGATAATGCAGAATAATTTATCGTTAGCCTTTGTGACGCTCCCAAAATAGGTATACAACACCCATTCTGAGTCGCCAAATACATGGTACAGAAACAACTACAACTTTATTAATACAACATAAAAACTGTGAGTTTAAATAAAAATATTGTCATCTAGACAATATCCACACTCAAATAAGTCCTCATTATAATTATTAATACACTATTTTGCAGAATAGTGAGGACTACTAGAACAACTTCTAGAACCATCATTCCATACACCGACTAGTACTCGCTACATTCTCGCCTCCTGAGAAGAAAAATGGAACAACAAGGAAAAGAGTGAGCTCAACTAGCCTAGTAAAGAGCATTATGACTAAGATAATATAGAACAAATTATCGTTAGTCCTCAACATGGAAAAATATAATAGAATACAATAGACAACCAATTTTAAATCAATCTTCGCAGCGGATATAATAATTCATTAGAAGAGTTAAGTAGAGAATGCAAACTACTATCTTCTATATATGAATTTAAAAATGCATCGTCGATATTTTATCCCTGTAACATCAATCAATATATATCTGGAATCAAATATTCATCTTTGCACTACAGGCCAAAGATATTCATCAGTTGGTCATGTTCATCTAAACACATGTTCATCTTTGCACTACGGGCCAAAGATATTAATCAGTCGGTCATGTTCATCTCAACACCTGTTCATCTTTGCACTACGGGCCAAAGATATTCATCAAGAAATCATTCATCTTTGCACTACAGGCCAAAGATGTGACACCCCCAAATCTGGGTTACCTGACTCCCGAGTTTGGTGTTCACGATCCACAATATAAATAACATTTAACTACCCATAATATATAGATAGTAACTTACATAATACTTTATCAGAGTTTAATAATACATACCCAGGTTCTCTAACCTTAACTTTACAAACATACCCTTTATATATACAAAAAGGGTTTACAATACAACATAATAAATATGTTAATCAATTTAGTTAATAACTATGCCTTTGCCTTTATCCTTCGCAGCACCTCCTGCAACTTCGCCCCTAGCTGAAAAATTTTATTTAGCAAGGGTGAGCAACTAATTTGCCCCGCAAGTTAAGACATACAATAAATGTATAGGAATTCTAACAGCAGACTATCTAGTTTGATAGAATGAATACCAAAGTTCGGGGAACTTTGAAATAGCTGAACAAATAGTTATTCAATAACAAGTCTTCTCGTATTCTATACAATACAATGATTCAATAATGAAAGAGTACATCGCTTTCAAAGTTTCTACGATATTCTAATGAATAATCAAGATTAATTCTACGAAATAACAAAGTGAAATGTTATTCCAAATTTATACTGAGCGATCACACAAAATCTTGAACTTATTTCCACGAGTAACTATCAAAGATTTACTTTGATATACCCAGGTGTATCAAATAACCATAAAGATTAAATCATACCCCTCTGCAAGTATAACAAGTGATCAGCTTATTATACCCTATATTATGCATAATACTTAAAACGCGCGCAAAGGTCGAATTCACGACCAATAAAATATTCCCTTTATATAAAAGGTTGTTCTTCTCAGTCTTGGAATCAATATTTTGATTTAACAACGAAATACTGTGATTTCAAATTCTATTTGCTTCTCGATCTAGCCAAAATAATTGGCATCGACCTGTCAATAATAATTGCATTCTCTTTTCGAATCTATCAAGTTCAAACAAATTTTCGTCTAGCTAGAATAATTAGCTAAGACATTTCTCATTATAATTTGACAATAAACAGAAATTATTTGTACTGTCAATTCTAACTTCTACAGATATGAATATCCAATAACAGTTATTCTACGAATATATATATATATATATATATATATATATATATATATATATATATATATATATATATATATATATTCTGAATCAGTAATTCAATTTGAATTATTAAACATTGCACTAACTGCGAAATATCAACAATAAATCCCTGGACGTGGCTTAATCAACAATAATTAACCACCATAACAATTGAATAAATATAACTCAAGGTTGAGTTAGGGAACTTGCCTCTTCCGCTGATTACAGCTACACAAAATTTCTTATTTCATCAAACAAGCATCAAACACAATCAAAGCTAAGAAAAATTTAGGTTTTCTATCTTTTGGAAAACCTATCCTCCATTTCATACTATAGGTCTAACTTTTGATCTTCAAAAAGGTTATATCTAAACATGTAACACTTATATACACATAGATCTAAGGTTTTAAACCTCAAGATCACAACTTCAAATTGTCAAAATCAATCAAAACACCAAGGAAATTTAGCCTACACAAGTAGAATTTTTTTTATACCTTAGCTTGATTTCATTTCTCCTTCTAAGATATGGAATGGATCTTGGTTTTATGAAAGTCAAAATCCCCTCTCTCTCTTCTCTTGAAGTGGCCGAACTCCTCTCTCTCTCTCCCTCTCTCTCTTTTCTTCTAAGCAACTTGGAAGGATAAAAGAGATGAAAGAAAGAAAAAAATATAAGATATACTTTTATTATGAAGTGTAGATTTTTAATTTTTCCAAACCCACTCTCTTTCTCTCCTTATGTCATCCGGCCATGTGCCTTATTAATTTCCTCTTTCTCTCACCCAAATGCCAAGGATTGCTTGCATGAAAAGACATAAGTGTTGGACAAAATAAAAAATGACACATAAGAGGAGTGGTTAGTAGTTGTTCACCAACTAAAGTGAACCATTATTACATTCTTCCCCCCTTTTCCTAGTTTATCATGGTCGGCCACTTGGCCTTAGAATGCTCCGAGTTTGGCTTATTTACTAAATGTTTATTTGATTTAACAATTATCCAAAAAGTCCTCTCCCACTTGGGCTAAAAGTTGGGTCATTCCCTTAATGTTTTGCTTGAGCCTCTAACCAATTTCATTGGCCAACATTTGGGCTATACATATACATAGTCCAATTCCTTTAATTCTTATCCAACCCAATTCATTTAATTAGGGTTTCACTTCTCCATTAAAACACCAATCCTTGCTCATTCACATCTATTTCCTTAATCCAATTAGACTTGCTATAATTAGGTTATAAAATTAATTAACCGAGATGTATAAAATAAATCTCTTAGAATTAGTATATATCTTATATACTAATATTCTCCCGTACCATAACCCTTAGGTTATTCAAATTTTCATTCCTAATTTATAATTAGGTTACCTTAGCTTCTACTATTGCAATAAATTGTAATTTCTGTTGAATCCTTATCCGGACTTAGGGTTAGGGTTTCTAAAGCTGTTAAGCACAACTCTACTCTAATTTCTCAGTCAATACACAAATTGACTAATTCTTAATACTCTTATCACATATACACAATACAATATTAACATTCAATGTTAATATTAAATAAAAAAAATTATTCGTAAATTTTGGATTATTCGAAATCTCGGGTTATCACATTCACCCCTCCTTAAAAGGATTCCCTCGGAATCACTGCCTTCTTATATTCTACAATCTTTTTAAAGTTGTAGCATTATTTCATTCTTATCAACACAATATTCATTTGTGTCTTAAATTCTAACCCGTGAGTTGAATCTATAAAAGAAAATAATTCACAGCCATATATATCCAATATCAATCGCATAATTTAAATATTAAGCGAAATTGTTACCTGCTACTACCTCCTGAGTAGTCACTGCATCTAGCGCCGTCATGTTAAATGTACGAGCAGTTGGTCTTCCTGGCTGTGCAGGTCCTTGAATCGCCAAGGTTCCACCACCAGGTTCCTTGTTGACACTTTTTTTTCCAGCATTTCTTTTCGGATAGTTTCTTACCATATGGTCAGTTGATCCACACGCAAAACAACCTTGAATTTTCCTCGGATTGGGACAATTGGGCGACATGTGCCCCTCTTATCCGCAATTATAGCAGACTCCCTTCTTCTTTAAACAAACACCAGCATGGTCCTTTCCGCAATTTGCATATGGCTCTCCTCCTTTCTTATACCCTTCTATCTTGCTACCCGATTGGGTATTCTCACTCCACTTCCTTTTGTTAGGGTTACTACCACCGCTGCTTCCACCCTCATTGGTCTTCTTCTTCTTTTCCTGATGAAAACGAGATGCAGCTTCGCTCCCGCCTTCAGCAATTAATTCTTTCTCCAGTAGTGCCGCAAAAGTGCTGATCTGTAGCACAACTACTTTGTTGTAAATCTCCGGCTTCAATCCGTTCTCGAATCTTCTCGCTTTCCTAGCTTCTGTGTCCACCTGATGAGGTGCAAATCTTGCTAATTCGTTGAATCTAGCCGCGTATTCAGAAACAGACATGTTTTCTTGCTTTAGTTCCAAGAACTTAACTTCCATCCGAGCTTACATACTCGGCGAGAAGTAGTTCTCAAAGAACAATTCCTTAAATCTTGTCCACGTCACCACTGCTGTACCAGCTCTCGCTTGATTTATTTCCCACCAGTAATTAGCTTCTCCCTTCATTAAGTATGTTGCAAAAGCCGTCTTTTGCTTTTCTGCCACTCGCGCAATCACAAACGCTTTCTCCATCTCCTTCACCCAAGTTTGGGCTTCGATCGAATCTGTAGTCCCCTTAAATTTCGGCGGTCCTACCGCTTTAAAATCTTTAAAATTTGTCAATCTGTCGGCTGACTGATTTCTCGCTCTTCCTCTTGCAATTGGAGCTCTATTCTCCATAGCTTGGGCTAGCATATCCACAAAGTTCTGCATCGGGTCATCTTGACCTCCTTCATTATTTACTGACTGCTCTTCTCTTTGATTTATATTCTGTCGTCTAGGCGGCATGATCTGATTTAATAAAAATCTTATATTAATATTCTTTCTATATACAAATTCTTAACACAATAAGAATTCAACACATATTTCTCATGTAATCGCATATTTATTCAAATAGCAAGTAGTACATATAGTATTTTAACATATATTACTACCCTTTTTAAAAATTTTAGGGTTAACAACACAACTTTACACAAAAAGTTGCAATTCTCCAACTTTACACAAAAGTTGACATTCTCCAATTTCACATTACTATTTCCAGTTCATCAAACTTACCATACTTAGGAGTTTAGTAACTTGCCACAACTATATGAGTGTATGAACTTATCCTAGTCAGACCTTTGACGTCCATTCGCTGAGGGGTTCAGAACATTTCATATAATTATGAGTCATGAACATACCATAAGTATGAGTTTTAAGAACTCACAAATTAATATTAATCTTATATTCATATAAAAAATAAAGATTTCATTCATAAAAACATATATTTACATATGCTTAAGCATCATTCTCGATATTACAACTTTTAATATCATAAGCTTCTACCAAAAGACATTAAAACTTATATCTAAGTTATCTAACGTCCACTGCCTTCACCAATCTTCTTCTTGATGGGACACATGTTAAATCCGTGACCTGTTCTCCCATATGAGAAACACTTTCTCATATTCGGCTTAGGACAATGTAGGGAAATATGTCCTTCCTGCTTGCAGTTGAAGCATACATTCTTCCACATCATGCATTCTCCAGCGTGAGTCTTTCCACACTTGATACAAGCTTGCTTCTTCTTCGGGCATGACTTTTCAGAATTAGGGCTGTCGTTGTCCCTCTTCCTCTTTTTCTTACCTTTCTGCTGCTTGATTGTTCCTTCAGACGATCCTCCACCTTCAGTCTTCATCCTTTCAACCTGCACCCTGAGCTCGTTCCGTTCTTCTGTCATTTCGCGTAATGCTCGTTCTGTCTTCCATAGCTGCTCTAAGAGAAACACCTTACTCCGGAGTTCTTGAACTTCTGCAACTAATTGATCTTGTTATTCAACTTTAGTCTTATTCTTTAGTTCCACCTTAACTTCTTCAGACTCCGCCTCCTCATCACCACTTAGATACATCTCAGGATAATCGTCATCATCACTCCCGAGATTCACCATGGGTTCATCTTTTCCTACTTCCTCAACTGATTCGCTCTGTGCTGGCACCTCGGCTACTGGCACTGGTGCAACCGCCGCTGACATCTCCATACTCATCTTGTCTTCTCCAGACATCCTACAATCAGTTTAAATAACTTGATTAGTACTCTTAATAGTACAAACTTCTCACACCATGTATCCACATATTTTACTATCAATATGCTTCAGCAATCCCTCACTTAGTACTCTAAATGAGTATTCTCTATCTCGCTTATGGTTATAAATCCTAGGATTTTCCCCACCCAACTTAAGGTTTATAATCCTACAGCTCTTCTACAAACTGGTGACACCTTGGTCACTACAACTCTGATACCAACCTGTGACACCCCCAAATCCGGGTTACCTGACTCCCGAGTTTGGTGTTCACGATCCACAATATAAATAATATTTAACTACCCATAATATATAGATAGTAACTTACATAATACTTTATCAGAGTTTAATAATACATACCCAGGTTCTCTAACCTTAACTTTACAAACATACCCTTTATATATACAAAAAGGGTTTACAATACAACATAATAAATATGTTAATCAATTTAGTTAATAACTATGCCTTTGCCTTTATCCTTCGCAGCACCTCCTGCAACTTCGCCCCTAGCTGAAAAATTTTATTTAGCAAGGGTGAGAAACTAATTTGCCCCGCAAGTTAAGACATACAATAAATGTATAAGAATTCTAACAGCAGACTATCTAGTTTGATAGAATGAATACCAAAGTTCGGGGAACTTTGAAATAGCTGAACAAATCGTTATTCAATAACAAGTCTTCTCGTATTCTATACAATACAATGATTCAATAATGAAAGAGTACAACGCTTTCAAAGTTTCTACAATATTCTAATGAATAATCAAGAATTAATTCTACGAAATAACAAAGTGAAATGTTATTCCAAATTTATACTGAGCGATCACACAAGATCTTGAACTTATTTCCACGAGTAACTATCAAAGATTTACTTTGATATACCCAGGTGTATCAAATAACCATAAAGATTAAATCATACCCCTCTGCAAGTATAACAAGTGATCAACTTATTATACACTATATTATGCATAATACTTAACACGCGCGGTCGAATTCACGACCAATAAAATATTCCCTTTATATAAAAGGTTGTTCTTCTCAGTCTTGGAATCAATATTTTGATTTAACAACGAAATATTATGATTTCAAATTCTATTTGCATCTCGATCTAGCCGAAATAATTGGCATCGACCTGTCAATAATAATTGAATTCTCTTTTCGAATCTATCAAGTTCAAACAAATTTTCGTTTAGCTAGAATAATTAGCTAAGACATTTCTCATTATAATTTGACAATAAACAGAAATTATTTGTACTGTCAATTCTAACTTCTACAGATATGAATATCCAATAACAATTATTCTACGAATATATATATATATATATATATATATATATATATATATATATATATTCTGAATCAGTAATTCAATTTGAATTATTAAACATTGCACTAACTGCGAAATATCAACAATAAATCCCTGGACGTGGCTTAATCAACAATAATTAACCACCATAACAATTGAATAAATATAACTCAAGGTTGAGTTAGGGAACTTGCCTCTTCCGCTGATTACAGCTACACAAAATTTCTTATTTCATCAAACAAGCAACAAACACAATCAAAGCTAAGAAAAATTTAGGTTTTCTATCTTTTGAAAAACCTATCCTCCATTTCATACTATAGGTCTAACTTTTGATCTTTAAAAAGGTTATATCTAAACATGTAACACTTATATACACATAGATCTAAGGTTTTAAACCTCAAGATCACAACTTCAAATTGTCAAATATCAATTCAAAACACCAAGGAAATTTAGACTACATAAGTAGAATTTTTTTTATACCTTAACTTGATTACCTTTCTCTTTCTAAGATATGGAATGGATATTGGTTTTATGAAAGTCAAAATCCCTTCTCCCTCTTCTCTTGAACTCCTCTCTCTCTCTCTCCCTCTCCCTCTCCCTCTCTCTCTTTTCTTCTAAGCAACTTGGAAGGATAAAAGAGATGAAAGAAAGAAAAAAAAATATAAGATAGACTTTTATTATGAAGTGTAGATTTTTAATTTTTCCAAACCCACTCTCTTTCTCTCCTTATGTCATCCGGCCATGTGCCTTATTAATTCCCTCTTTCTCTCACCCAAATGCCAAGGATTGCTTGCATGAAAAGACATAAGTGTTGGATAAAATAAAAATGACACATAAGAGGAGTGGTTAGTAGTTGTTCACCAACTAAAGTGAACCATTATTACATTCTTCCCCCCTTTTCCTAGCTTATCATGGCCGGCCACTTGGCCTTAGAATGCTCCAAGTTTGGCTTATTTACTAAATGTTTATTTGATTTAACAATTGTTCAAAAAGTCCTCTCCCACTTGGGCTAAAAGTTGGGCCATTCCCTTAATGTTTTGTTTGAGCCTCTAACCAATTTCATTGGCCAACATTTGGGCTATACATATACATAGTCCAATTCCTTTAATTCTTATCCAACCCAATTCATTTAATTAGGGTTTCACTTCTCCATTAAAATACCAATCCTTGCTCATTCACATCTATTTCCTTAACCCAATTAGACTTGCTATACCTAGGTTATAAAATTAATTATCCGAGATGTATAAAATAAATCTCTTAGAATTAGTATATATCTTATATACTAATATTCTCCCGTACCATAATCCTTAGGTTATTCAAATTTTCATTCATAATTTATAATTAGGTTACCTTAGCTTCTACTATTGCAATACATTGCAATTTCTGTCGAATCCCTATCCGGACTTAGGGTTAGGGTTTCTAAAGCTGTTAAGCACAACTCTACTCTAATTTCTCAGTCAATACACAAATTGACTAATTCTCAATACTCTTATCACATATACACAATACAATATTAACATTCAATGTCAATATTAAATAAAAAAAATATTCGTAAATTTTGGATTATTCGAAATCCCGGGTTATCACAAAAGATATTCTGTAGTATAATCATTTAGGACTGAGGATGATGAAAAATATTTTAAAGAAAATGAATCCAGTGAAACAGAAGAACAAGTATTAAGGATTCGTACTTTAAATAATTCAAGTTCAAAAATACTTCATAAATAACCAGAGTGAAGTAAAATTCAAGAATGATCAAAACATGGATACAATCAATGCTAGGAATCATAACAGACAATCTTGGACACAGAAAAGAAAATTTAATTTTTCTGTGAATAGTGGCGTATTTGTGAATAGTGCCGTATACGTGAATAGTAACTCCGACACTAAAAGATAGAAATTTTACAAAAAAAATCATCATGCTTCATGAATAGTACTCGTGAATAGTAACTCGTGAATAGTAACTCATGAATGGTAACACGTGAATAGTAATTTATGAATAGTAACTCATGAATAGTAACCCCGACATGAAAAAGTTACAAATTTGATAAAAAAATTCTAACCAATATTTCGGCATAATGATATTGAAGAAATAATATCATTTTCGAATAAAATAACATCCCTTACCTCAGAAAAAATAGTACTTCTGACCGGAATACTGGATATAGTGCTGAAAGAACTTGCACCGTATAGAAATACTCAAAGTACTAAAATACTCACAAATACGCTCGATATTATAGATAGAGAAAGAGAGAGAAATCTTTAGTTTCTGGTGTAATTTTCAATTCTAACCTAAGCACCCTATTTATAGGAAAATGCTTAGAACACTAAAGCAGAAAATTTAATATAATATTAATATATATATATATATATATATATATATATATATATATATATTAAAATCCTAAGCACACCAAATCAGATCCAAATATCAGCCACCAATAGTCAACTAAATCAAAAAGCGTTTTTCTTAATTAAAATAATTAATACTTCCAAAAATCAATTATTTTGGAATTTCGGAACTTCAATAATTCATAATAAATAGCCCTTTTATTAGAAAATTCAAATCTCGCAAATTTTATAGGAAATTCAATTCTCTACAATTTTTTAGAAGAAAGTTTTTCCAAATTTCAAACATAAATTGACCGAAATCCATAAACGGACGATTTTACAGGCTATAATCAAATTTCAGTCAAGAAATGGGGTCCACCGACACACAAAACATGTGTTAAACAACTTTTACAACAAAAATACTCTTCCTCCTCATATACTCATATATCTCACATTCATTGTATAAATATTACCATTATTATATTATTAAAATATAATAATATATTATTTTATCAAAAAAGATAAAATATCAATTTTTAACAATTGTCACTTTAAAAATTTTCTCCATCTATATCCACATAAAATCAATATTTCCCTCAGCATATAAATCAATAATTATTTATTCACAAATAATATTATAGAATCACAGTACTGGCAACCAGGCCGTTCCTAGGAAAGAGGGGGCTTTTCAATAAGAATTTCTCCTTACTGGCGCGCAATTAGGTGACCAAACTCTCCTTAGACAGAACTTTCTAGACATTTCCAATAATATTATCTAATAATATTATTCAGATAATATGAATTATTGCTTCGATAATAAAAAATACTGTGTAGTGACAATTATTGAAATAACAGTAATATAAAAAAATTAACGCATCAATTATTGAATTAGTAATTACTGTAACAATTATTGAGTAGTGTCTTCTTACGTAAGAATCAATAATTGGTGCAATACCACGTGCTACTGTGCAACAACTCGTATTACTGTATTTTAACCACCGGGTATTCCAACAGTATTAATGGTAACAACTACGCCGTTATTTATAAACAACTTATACTTGTCGTTTTCTTCATCTAATCGCTTTCCGTTATGGGGCCCACAAAAGACTGCGCCTTCGTACGAATATTTCTCGACTGCAAGAATATTCCACGACCAAACAAATATTCCCCGACAACAATGAATATTTTATAACCACCTGCTTATTTAAAATATTTGCACATTTTACCCATAACTAACCACATTAATCAAATCAACCCTTACTATTTCACAATAATAAATAGAGGAAATTAAATTTTATTTATTAATAATTTGGGGTCTTACAACCTCCCATCCTTATGAAATTTCGTCCTCGAAATTGACGTACGTACTTGGTGTTTCGAAAAGATGAGGATACCTCGCTTTCATTTCCATTTCCAACTCCCAGGTCATTTCCTCAATAGCATGGTTTCTCCACAAAACTTTAACTTGTGGTATGACCTTCGTGCGTAAGACATGCTCCTTCCTATCCAAAATCTTGACAGGTACCTCTTCATACGTTAAGTTTTTGGCTATCTCGTCTGATTCTAACTCAATAACATGGTTCGTGTCGTCCACATATTTACGTAACATTGATACGTGAAAAATGTTATAAACACTCGTCATACTTTGCGGTAAAACGAGTCTATAGGCCACAGTTCCTATTTGATCTAGGATTTCAAATGGACTAATAAATCGAAGGTTTGAGCTTTCCTCACCTCGCCAATTCTCGCTTTTGGAATAATAACTTCTTGTACCTCCTTCTTCATATTCATCAGCTCCGGTATTTCGCTTGAACGTTTGACAATATCGCATTCGTACTTTTATACGATCTTTTACTCAACACGTCAGCTACCATGTTCGCTTTTCCAGGATGGTATGGTCAGAACATGTGCCGAAATGAGTCTCCTATTGAGTTCTTCGAAGCTCTTCCCACATTCCTTGCTCCATTCAAATTTTGTATCTCTATGAGTCAGCTGCGTTAATGGAATAGCGATTCGAGAATATCCTTCAACGAATCTCCGATAATAACCAACTAAGCCTAGAAAGCTATGTATTTTGATTACTGACATCCCAATTTTGGATAGCACATCACAATGACGCCTATCAGTTTACTATCGTACGAATATGGTGTCTCCTACGGAGAGTCTGGCTTCAGAGCATTTCACAAAGGAAGTCACCAGATAAAGGCTTAGGTACCAAATTCTATAGTTGAATTTTTAACTCCTGAAGTTCAATAGGAGCCATGAGATTTTTAGAAATGAGTTTTGTACCGAGTTCAAAGTCGATACAAAATTCAATATCACACTTTGGGAGTAAGCCAAGAAATTCTTCAGGAAATACATCAGGAAATTTATTAACAATAGAAATATCATTCAAATCTGACATATTTTTGTTTAAGTCCATAACATGGGCTAAGAAAACTTGGCATCCGTTTTTCAATAAACGAATGACTTTATGGCTTGATATGAAAGTGTTTGACTTCAATGATTTGGTTGCTTGAATTCGAATAACAGATTGCTTAGGAATATGAGAACTAACAAACTTACAAAAGCAATAAATTTTGGGATGATGCGTAGTTAATCAATCAATTCCCAAAATCACATCAAAAGCAAGTATCTTTAAAGAAATAAGGTCAACAGGTAATGCGATGGTGCCAACTTGGATCAAACAAGATTTATAAACAGTGGATGTGATAAAAGTTTCTCCTAACGGAGTTTCCACAGATAGGTCAAAGTCTAATTTCTCCAGAGTCAAGTTTAAACGTTGAGCACAAGCAGGACAGATAAATAAATGGGTAGAACCGGTATCTAATAAGGTATAAACTTCGTAAGAATTTATAATTAACTAACCCGTGCTAACTTCGTTTGGGTTCCTCGCATTCTGACCAGTCACGAAAAATGCTCTTTCAGGAACCATTGACTTTGACTTGTCCGGGACAGCCTTTGGAGTCACCATCCCCGCTGGACTGGGTTTCGCTACCGTACAATCTAGAGCGATATGACCTTCTTTTCCACAACTATAGCATACCTTGGAAGGTTATGAACAGTTTGGGCTGATGTGTCCCTCTTTTCCACATTTATAGCATACGACCGGTGGTCGTTCTCCTCCCTTAAAACCAGTTGCTGTTGGTGCTGACGTCTTCGCAGTGTCATTGTTGAATCTCCTCTTTTTAAAATCTCCCCCCGACTCACTTCTTCTATTTTCATGGCCACGAGTACCACCAGAGTGGTTGTCGCTCTTGTCCGTATTTTTCTTTCTCCGCTGGTTATCGTTGTTCTGATGACTGCTGTCATCGGTATGATCCTGGTTGAGGTCTCTTGGTTGAACGTACTCGCTATCTCGCTCTAATAATTGAGCCATGTTGACAACATCTAAATATAAAATTTTTTTATGAGAGATAAGATATTGTCGAATCTCGGGTTTTAAACCTCTCAGAAACATCCTCGTCATTCGTTCCTCATTCTCTACCAAATGAGGTGCAAACCTGGATTACTCTGCGAACTTCGCCTCGTATTGGGACACCGTCATGTTGTTTTGTTCTAGTCTAATAAACTCTACCTCTTTCATATGGCGAATACTTTCAAGAAAGTATTTTTCGTTGAAAAGTTTCTGAAACGTTTCCCAAGACATGCGGAGTGCGGCAGGCTGGGTACGTTTTACAGACTCCCACCAGTAATCCGCCTCGCCACGGAACATAAAGGTGGCGAATGAAACCTTCTGTTCCTCCGTGCATCCCAAGACATTGAATATCTTGGTAATTTACTTGACCCACGTTTCAACCATGATCGGATCCGACTTTCCCTTAAATTCTGGTGGTCCCAACTTTTTGAACTGCTTAGCCGTGACAAGCCGCGCGTTGCTATCATTTCCACCCGTATTCTGTACACGAGTCTCCCTCGTCTGGTTTTGCATGAACTGCAAAAAGTTCCTAAAAATCCCGTCTTTCATCGTCTGCTGAGCGGTTTTGTTTACAGGAGGAATATTTCCTTCCTGTTGCATGTTCCTCTGGGTGGTGATTAAAGGTGTTTCCACGGTCTCATTAACTCCACCGTTAATATTCTCAGCTGCCATTTTTAAATACTGTCATAAAACAAGGGTTAATTAAACAAATTAATATATCACATATTAACCATATATTTCAACTGACCAACAAATAAGCTTAGGTAAGACACACTAGCGAAGGATTTACTCGTCTCTCCCCTCCTAGTTCTATTCCCGATCTCCGCCAGAGATCATATCCTTAAGTTCTGATACCAACTGTGACGCCCCCAAAATAGGTATACAATACCCATTCTGAGTCACCAAATACATGGTACAGAAACAACTACAACTTTATTAATACAACATAAAAACTGTGAGTTTAAATACAAATATTGTCATCTAGACAATATCCACACTCAAATAAGTCCTCATTAGAATTATTAATACACTATTTTACAGAATAGTGAGGACTACTAGAACAACTTCTAGAACCATCATTCCACACCCCGACTAGTACTCGCTATATTCTCTCCTCCTGAGAAGGAAAATGGAACAACAAGGAAAAGGGTGAGCTCAACTAGCCCAGTAAAGAGCATTATGACTAAGATAATATAGAACAAATTATCATTAGTCCTCAACAGGGAAAAATCTAATAGAATACAATAGACAACCAGTTTTAAATCAATCTTCACAGCGGATATAATAATTCATTAGAAGAGTTAAGTAGAGAATGCAAACTACTATCTTCTATAATTGAATTTAAAAGTTCATCGTCGATATTTTATCCCTGTAACATCAATCAATATATATCTGGAATCAAATATTCATCTTTGCACTATAGGCCAAAGATGTTCATTAGTTGGTCATGTTCATCTAAACACCTGTTCATCTTTGCACTACGGGCTAAAGAAATTCATCAATAAATCATTCATCTTCGCACTACAGGCCAAAGATATTCAGTAATATCATCATTTAGGACTGAGGATGATGAAAAATATTTTAAAGAAAATGAATCCAATGAAACAAAAGAACAAGTATTAAGGATTCGTACTTTAAATAATCCAAGTTCAAAAATATCTCATAAATAATTATAGTGGAGTAATATTCAAGAATGATCAAAACATGGATATAATCAAAGCTAGGAATCATACAAGACAATCTTGGACACAGAAAAGAAAATTTAATTTTTCTGTGAATAGTGTCGTATTCGCGAATAGTGCTGTATACGTGAATAGTAACTCTGACACTAAAAGATAAAAATTTCACAAAAAAATCATCATGTTTCGTTTATAGTACTCGTGAATAGTAACTTATGAATAGTAACTCGTGAATTATAATTCATGAATAGTAACTCATGAATAGTAACGCCGACATGAAAAAGTTAAAAATTTGATAAAAATTTTCTAACCAATATTTCGGCATAATGATATTGAAGAAATAATATCATTTTCAAATAAAATAACATCCCTTACCTTAGAAAAAATAGTACTTCTGATCGGAATACTGGATATAGTGCTGAAAGAACTTGCACCGTATAGAAATACTCAAAGTACTAAAATACTCACAAATACGCTCGATATTATAGAGAGAGAAAGAGAGAGAAATCTTTAGTTTCTAGTGTGATTTTCAATTCTAACCTAAGCACCCTATTTATAGGAAAATGCTTAGAACACCAAAGCAAAAAATTTAATATAGTATTAATATATATATATATATATATATATATATATATATATATATATATTAAAATCCTACGCACACCAAATCAGATCCAAATATCAGCCACCAATAGTCAACTAAATCAAAAAAACATTTTCCTTAATTAAAATAATTAATACTTCCAAAAATAAATTATTTTCGGAATTTCAGAACTTCAATAATTCATAATAAATAGCCATTTTATCAGAAAATTCAAATCTCGCGAATTTTTATAGGAAATTCAATTCTCTACAACTTTTCAGAAGAATGTTTTTCCAAATTCCAAACATAAATTGACTGAAATCCATAAACGGACGATTTTACAGGCTATAATCAAATTTCAGTCAAGAAATGGGGTCCACCGACACACAAAACATGTGTTAAACAACTTTTGTAACAAAAATACTCTTCCTCCTCATATACTCATATATCCCACATTCATTGTAAAAATATCATCATTATTATATTATTAAAATATAATAATATATTATTTTATCAAAAAAGATAAAATATCAATTTTTAACAATTGTCACTTTAAAAATTTTCTCCATCTATCTCCACATAAAATCAATATTTCCCTCATTATATAAATTAATAATTAATTATTCACAAATAATTTTATAGAATCACAGTACTAGCCGTTCCCAGGAAAGAGGGGGCTTTCCAATAAGAATTTCTCCTTACTAGCGCGCAATTAGGTGACCAAACCTCTCCTTAGACAGAACTTTCTAGACATTGCCAATAATGTTATCTAATAATATTATTCAGATAATATGAATTATTGCTCCGATAATAAAAAATACTGTGTAGTGACAATTATTGAAATAACAATAATATAAAAAAATCAACGCAACAATTATTGAATTATTAATTACTGTAACAATTATTGAGTAGTGCCTTCTTACGTAAGAATCAATAATTGGTGCAATACCGTGTGCTACTGTGCAATAACGCGTATTACTGTGTTTTAACCATCGGGTATTCCAACAGTATTAACGGTAACAACTATGCCGTTATTTATAAACAACTTATACTTGTCGTTTTCTTCATCCAATTTTTTTTCGTTATGGGGCCCACAAAAGACTGCGCCGTCGTACGAATATTCCCCGACTGCAAGAATATTCCACGAGCAAACAAATATTCCCTGACAACAATGAATATTTTATAACCACCTGCTTATTTAAAATATTTGCGCATTTTACCCATAACTAACCACATTAATCAAATCAACCCTTACTATTTCAAAATAATAAATAGAGGAAATTAAATTTTATTTATTAATAATTTGAGGTCTTACAGCCTTCAACAGTGTTAAACTGATAAAATATAATAACTATCAAGTTTAACTGCAGCAGAACAAGCAATCTATTAGAAGAGTCAAGTAGGGAATAAAATCTACTATCTTCTATGATTTAAAAGGTTTTTCATCACTTTTATCGCTGGGACTCAGCTTAATAAATAATCCACATCATCGAATCACCCCTGCACTACGACCAAGGATAATCTTTAGTATCACGACCACAAATTATCCACGCACTACGGGCTAAGGACATTCGTGTATTCATTAATGGTCTTGATCATGCTAACAACTGTCTATCAATGCACTACGGGCCAATGAGGACTTTTATCACATCATTTGTAACATTACGGTCATGATTACATCGAATAATCCCTGATCATAATCATACCAAGTCCATCTATGCACTACAGGCCACAAATGACTTTCAACAAAATATAAACATGAGGATGATGACAATGATATAAGAATACAATAAAACAAGTTCAAGAATTAATTTATCTAGGAACTGATAACGTCCAAATTGTCAACATAATACTGCTTTGTAGAGTAAAATTCAAGAATGCTCAGAAGAATATTTCCATGAAAAGATACTGGATGAAGCGCAAATATCAAAGATATTCCACTAATTTCATGGGTATAAAAGTCAAAGTTTTAACCAACTGAGTATAATAAAGAATGGAATAACAAAAGAAATCACCATGCATGTGATAGACCGCACAGACAGGTTATTTCAACAGAATAATAAAGGATGGAACCAGGTCCGGCGTAAACGTACAGACAGGATATTCCGAAAGAATAATAAATATTGTAACCAGGTCCGGCGTAAACGCACAGACATGATATTCCCACAGAATAATAAATAATGGAACCAGGTCCGGCGTAAACGCACAGACAGGATATTCCGACAGAATAATAAAGAATATAATATTAGAAGAATGTCACCATGTATAGGGTAGCCCGCGTATACAGGTTATTCCAACAAAATAATAAATAATGGAATAAAAGAAGTTCTCTTCATGAGTGCAATAAATAACATCACTTACCGTAAAAGAACTGAATATAAGAGTAGGGAAGTAGCAGAATACTTTTCTATAGGTTCTCTTATAATTCTCTCTCTATAGTTTTAGTGAATTCGTAAGAAATAATGAATGAATGAGCTTCTATTTATAGAAGAATGGACTGCATAGTAACTAACTTATGAACGGTCCAAATTGATTTACTTTAAACGGACGATTCAGATTGGTTTACTATTAAAACTTAAAACAACAGTCCATACTGATTTACTATTAAAACTTTACACCAGCGATTCATATTGATTTACTATTATAACTTCCACCAGCAGTCCATATTGATTTACTATTATATCTTCAACCAACGGTCTGAAAAAATTAGCACATCTCCTCATGGAATAATATTGTACCCAAAAATGATTTGGACCGAAAATAAATATATATTACGGGTGAATAGTATCCCGTGAATAGTAACTCGTGAATAGAAACTCATGAATAGTAACTTGTGAATAGTAACTTATGAATAGTAACTCATAAATAGTAACTCGTGAATAGTAACTCGTGAATAGTACTCCGACACGAAAAGTATCCCGAATACCCAATTGAACAATATATCCTCCAGACATCAATTATACTAACACAAATAAGTCCAACACAATGGAACTATAAAATTCATCTTTAATCAACACGAACTTATTCATCATTAATATTATAATTCACAATATTTAACAACCAGGTCGTTCCCAGGAAAGAGGGGAATTTCCGATAAGGATTTCTTCTTATTGGCGCACAATTAGGTGACCAAACCTCTCCTTGACAGAACTTCTAGACATTGTCAATATTGCAAATAATAATATGAATAACTTTGTCATCTCAATTATTGATTTAATAATATATCATATAATGCAAATGATACTGTAATAATAATTGAATCAATAATATGGGAAATATGATGCAGTAATTACTGTAGTAATAATTGAGTTTAGCTGAGTGACTTCTCACTTAAGCATCAATAATCGATACCATGTGCTACTGTGCAACTACGCAACTACGCGTATTACTGTACTTTTACTACCAGGTAGTTCAACAGTTTTAACGGTAACACCTCCGCCGTTATTTTCATAAAGTATTTTTGTCGTTTTCTCAATCCGACAATAATTCATTTGTGGGGTCCACCAATGATTGTGCCGTTGTACGAATATTCCCTGTTAAAATGAATTTTCCCCGACCAATAGAATATTATATAACAACTTGCGTACTTTACAAAATTTATAAATATTACCCACAACTATAACATTATATCAAATCAATACCATAATATTCAAAAATATAATTTGCAATAAATTATTCTTTATTCATAAAAGTTGGGGTCTTACAATTACCTTTGACCATCTAGGTTGTTTCAATTTTTGGTTTTTGATTATTTTGACTCTAGTTGGAGAATTATAATTAGTACTTCATTGATGGATCACCACTATTTATATTTTGCAATTATTAGTGCTCTGTTTACTCTCTATAACACCCCCTCCCCGAAAAGGAAAAGGAGGTCACGTGCAAAGCACAACAAACCTCAAAATTAATAAACAGAGCACTAATAATTGCAAAATATAAATAGTGGTGATCCATCAATGAAGTACTAATTATAATTCTCCAACTAGAGTCAAAATAATCGAAAACCAAAAATCGAAACAACCTAGATGGTCAAAGGTAATACTCTCATCACACTAGCCCTGAATCACCCCTGCAAACCTGCCGGAAGAAAAACACAGCATGAGCCAATTGCCCAGTACGGATACAGATATACAAAAGATATACAACTGATATACGAAAAAAACTGAGACAAAATACTGAACAAGCCTCAAGTGCAAATACGAACGAAAATATAATATCCAAAGCTCGGAATGGAATATAGCTGAATCAACATAATTGACGAACCCAATAAAAGAATAAACTGAAGTAACTAACTCAATGACTTGAACTGAACAGAAACCAACAAAACTAATCCAATAAAATAATAGGCTGAAATAAATGGCTGGAGTTATTTCATACTGAATGAGCTTAGAAATATATCTTGCCACACAGGCAAGTCAAACTAATGCCACACAGGCAAATCAAATGATGCCACACAGATAACCAAAAGAATGCCACACAGGCAAATAACACATTGGACTGCGAATCTAAATGTATGCAAATCGGATAGTGTGACGCCCCCAAAATAGGTATACAACACCTATTCTGAGTCGCCAAATACATGGTACAGAAACAACTACAACTTTATTAATACAACATAAAAACTGTGAGTTTAAATACAAATATTGTCATCTAGACAATATCCACACTCAAATAAGTCCTCATTACAATTATTAATACACTATTTTACAGAATAGTGAGGACTACTAGAACCATCATTCCACACCCCGACTAGTTCCCGCTATATTCTCGTTTCCTGAGAAGAAAATGGAACAAAAAGGAAAAGGGTGAGCTCAACTAGCCCAGTAAAGAATATTATGACTAAGATAATGTACAACAAATTATCCTTAGTCTTCAACAGGGAAAAATCTGATAGAATACAATAGACAACAAGTTTTAGATCAACAACTGCAGCGTAAACAACAATTCATTAGAAGAGTTTAGTAGAGAATGAAAACTACTATCTTCTATATATGAATTTAAAAGTTCATCGTCGATATTTTATCCCTGTAACATCAATCAATATATATCTGCAATCAAATATTCATCTTTGCACTACAGGCCAAAGATATTCATCAGTTGGTCATGTTCATCTAAACACCTGTTCATCTTTGCACTACGGGCCAAAGATATTAATCAGTCGGTCATGTTCATCTCAACACCTGTTCATCTTTGGACTACGGGCCAAATATATTCATCAAGAAATCATTCACCTTTGCACTACAGGCCAAAGATATTCAGTAATATCATCATTTAGGACTGAGGATGATGAAAAATATTTTAAAAGAAAACGAATCTAGTGAAATAAAAGAATAAATATTAAGGATTCGTATTTCAGCTATTTCATGTCCAAAAATACCTCATAAATAATCATAGTGGAGTAAAATTCAAGAATGATCAAAACATGGATACAATCAAAGCTAGTATCCATAATAGATATTTTGGACGAAAAACGAAAATTTAATTTCTTCTGTGAATAGTGTCGTATTGGTGAATAGTGCCGTATACGTGAATAGTAACTCCGACACCAAAAGATAGAAATTTTACAAAAAACATCATCATGCTTCGTGAATAATACTCATGAATAGTAACTCGTGAATAGTAACTCGTAACCCCGACATAAAAAAGTTTCAAATTTGATAAAAATTCTAGCCAATATTTCGGCATAATGATATTGAAGAAATAATATCATTTTTGAAGAAAATAACACCCCTTACCTCAGAAAGAATAGTACTTCTGACTGGAATACTGGATATAGTGCTGAAAGAACTTACACCATATAGCAATACTCAAAGTACTAAAATACTCATAAATACGCTCGATATTATAGAGAGAGAAAGAGAGAGCAATCTTTAGTTTCTGGTGTGATTTTTAATTCTAACCTAAGCACCCTATTTATAGGAAATTGCTTAGAACACCAAAGCAGAAAATTTAATATAATATTAATATTTATAACCAAATTTCTTACGCCCACTCTCAGATCTGAAATCAGCCATCTTGCACATGCTAATGATGCCAACCAAGTATAAAAAACATTTTTATTATTTAAAATAATTAAAACTACCAAAAATCAATATTCAGGAATTTCGGAACTTCAATAATTCATAATAAATATCTCTTTTATCAGAAAATTCGAATCTCGCAATTTTTTATACGAAATTCAATTCTCTACAACTTTGCAGAAGAAAGTTTTTTCAAATTCCAAACAGAAATTGACCGAAATCCATAAACGGACGATTTTACAGGCTATAATCAAATTTCAGTCAAGAAATGGGGTCCACCGACACACAAAACATGTGTTAAACAACTTTTGCAACAAAAATATTCTTCCTCTTCATATACTCATATATCCCACATTCATTGTAAAAATATTATCATTATTATATTATAATAATATAATAAAATATTATTTTATCAGAAAAGATAAAATATCAATTTTTAACAATTGTCACTTTAAACAAATTTTCTCCATCTATAACCACATAAAATCAATATTTTCCTCATCATATAAATCAATAATTAATTATTCACAAATAATATTACAGAATCACAGTACTGGCAACCAGGCCGTTTCTAGGAAAGAGGGGGCTTTTCAATAAAGATTTCTCCTTACTGGCGCGCAATTAGGTTACCAAACCTCTTCTTAGACAGAACTTTCTAGACATTGCCAATAATGTTATCTAATAATATTATTCAGATAATATGAATTATTGCTTCGATAATGAAAAATACTATGTAGTGACAATTATTGAAACAACAGTAATATAAAATATCAACGTAACAATTATTTAATCAATAAAATAAAATACTGAACAGTAATTACTGTAACAATTATTGAGTAGTACCTTCTTACGTAAGAATCAATAATTGGTGCAATACCGTGTGCTACTGTGCAACAACAAGTATTACTGTGTTTTAACCACCGGGTATTCCAACAGTATTAACGGTAACAACTACGCCGTTATTTATAAATAACTCATACTTGTCTTTTTCTTCATCCAATCGCTTTCAGTTATGGGGACAACAAAAGACTACGTCGTCGTACGAATATTTCCCGACAGCAAGAATATTCCACGACCAAACGAATATTCCCCGACAACAATGAATATTTTATAACCACCTGTTTATTTTAAAATATTCGCGCACTTTACTCATAACTAACCACTTTAATCAATTCAACCCTTACTATTTCAAAATAATAAATAGAGGAATTAAATCTATATTTATAAAAAGTTGGGGCCTTACAGATAGTTTTTTTGGCACAACATCACCAATTCGCAGAACAGAAAACTAGGGTTAACCCATACGCCTCCCACAACAAAACACCAAATGGCCCACTTCCTCTGGAGCCCAAAATGGAGACGCCGTGGACTAATCACACTGCCACGGAAAGTGTCATGCCTCTCGTGCCAAGACGACATGCATGTGGTACCCCCACAGGTGGTTATAGCTCAGGTATACCCTACGGTATATTCTAACAAAAATACTATGTCACAACACATGCGACATAATACCAACAAAAGGGTTATATATGTACATGTTGAACCAAATCAAATTATAGTCACAAGGTCTCAAAAAGAATGTAGCAACAAGTACCGCTCTACAATTATCAAAAATAAATACTAAACATGATATCCTAATTCAAAGAGTACAAATACGAGTCATGTGTATCAACTTCAAAATAAAAATAATATATTTATTTCACAAGAAACAATTATGTGAAATCATAACAAAATTCGAAATAAGAAAACAAACGAACAAATCAAATTTAACAAGAGTATCGCTGAAAGAGTACAGAATCCGTACCTGATACTTCCAAACCATTTATAGCACACTCCACAAAATCTTACCCTCAAATGCCAACGATATCAAATACGAAACGTTATTCACAACCTAAACATATTCACCTCAAATTAAAATTAATCCCAGCTAAAAATTCCAAGATAATTCATAATCTATTTAATATGCCTTTAATCATCGCCTTATATCAATTATTAATACTCCAAAATTTATATACTAAGCACAACTATTTAAATTCTTTTCGTCCGAACAAAATAATAATAATTAATTTAAATATATTATATTCAGTTGTAAGCAAAAGATACATTTTAACTGTAATGACAATATTATAATTTTTATTTATCACTTTTTCCTTTTTAAATTTTCGTAAATCCTATATATTAATATATATATATATATATATATTATAGATGTATACCTAATGAATTAAATTATATATATATATATATATATATATATATATATATATATATATATATATATATATATATATATATATATATATATATATAGTGAAACAACAGGTTTATTTATATATATATTAATGAATTTACATGTTGTACGAATATATATATATATATATATATATATATATATATATCATATATCCTAATTGTAAATTAAAATTTTATTAACAAATTCAATTAACCTGGATTTGATACCAACTCTGTAACACCCCCTTTCCCAAAAAGGAATAGGAATGTCACGCACAAGCATAATAAATACAAACCTCAAATAAAATCTCAAAATATCTCCAATGAAATTGAACACTAATTGTCACATACTCCAATTTAAATAGAAGGAACTCCACATTTTACATAATCTCTACTAATAAGTAATAAATGCCAAAATGGCCCAAACATCCATATACAAAATATTAGGAAAACCAAGTCTAATAATAAGTCTCAAAACTAATTTACTCATTTGGATCAAAGGTAGCTCTCATCCCACAAATCCTGATCACCTCTGATTACCTGCCGGAAAAAGAACACAACGTGAGCCAATTGTCCAGTACGGATATAAAAATGCATATATATAAACAATATATATATTTACCGAAAGAACTGAATGAACGAACAATTACAACTACTAACCAAACATGAATATATCAAAATTGGTGAGACAAGGTACAAATGATTAACACTGTTGAACCGACAACTATAGTTAAAAGAATTCCAAACAAAATAAGGCTGAATCAAATGGTTATAAGATAACAATTTCATACTGAGCTCAAATACAAATAGCCAAAGGCTAACAAAATACATCGGTATCATGATGTATACAAATCAAATCGGATAGTACGCACGACACATACGTCACTAATCCGCCAAACAAATTGAATCAAATCAAATAATGGGTCGACCCATACGTATCCTGAACAAATATATCAAATGGCCAAAGCTCATACCCAGAGCATACAAAAGGATGCGCCGTGGACTGATCACACCGTCACGGAAGGTGTCATGCCCTTATGTCAAGAGGACATGCCTGTGGTATCCCCACAGGTGGTTAGCTCAAGTATACCCTAAGGATCAAACTACAAAATGTAAGCCAACAGGGGTTCAAATCACAAGGCTTACATGACCATATTCAAATGAAATCAAATTATCTAATACAAACATTATTGATTATCACAATATATCAATGATCAAAATGACTCCTGAATGTGAACGAAAATATATGAACAATGGTACAAACGAATAAAGTCTCCAAAATATATTGGCATGATTAACTAGTTCAAGGAGTACAAATACGAATTTTAATGTATACGCCAAAACGAAATTGTCACAATAAATTGTACAACAAGGAATAATCCTAAGAAGCAATACCAAATTTTTAAACGAATAACAAAACGAATGAATTATATTCAAAAGAGTCTCGCTCAAAAAGTACGAAATCCGTACCTTAAAATAGTACCAAAATAATTCACTAATTCCAAACGTCATCCGCTAGACTCCCTTAATTCGATCTAATTATATATAATAAAAATAAATGTAAGTATATTTATAAAAATATTATTCCCATTTTTAGCCCAACATTAACTCATTTTATTATTATTATTATTATTATTATTATTATTATTATTATTATTATTATTATTATTATTATTATTATTATTATTATATATTTATCAGTACTGACCATCCATATATATAATCTTCATACCTTCCGTTCTAAAATAAGTATGACACCACCTCACTATACTCAGTTTCACAAAAAAAAAGAAACAAATTCATTTACAAATTATACCCATTTAATTGCAACATTCAGTACTCTTTCCATTATATATATATACAAAATTTTGTACACCTTTCATTCGTTCCATACTGGACCAATTAAATTATTATTATTTGTTTTTCTTTGAAAATTAGTTTAAAGTATTTTCAAATTTAAAAATGCTACAGTTCATTTAACTTTTGAAAATAAATAAATAAATAAAATAATTATTTTAATAGAACCTCCATTGCAGATTAATTTATTAAAAGCATACATTTAGTCATTTGATAACCATGATTTAAACTAATATATATATATATATATATATATATATATATATATATATATATATATATATATAATAATGATTCTTTGAATTTAGTCATGTCACTTGATTCATATACGGGACTCCTATATTGGGACATAGAAGTATTAGGTGCAGACATAAGGTCATATCAAGCAAGAAAGCTTTCCATCAAAAACAAAATAAAACTATTAACTTACCAGATCCAATTTCCCCACTTCCCTTTGTGTGGCTGAGTTCTCCCCTCTCTCTTTTTTCCTTCAGTTGATTCATATAGATATAATGAACCAATTAGGTTTTGGTTTATTTATTAATTAATAGGTTTTATTAATACTTTTAATTTTATTAGGATTTAAAATTACACAATTATAAATTAGATCCAATTAATTTAAAAGCCCAAATTAATACAATTATGGAATAATTACATTTCTTAGTACATTTTAGAAAATAATTACAAAAATCTTACATCCATAAAATAATTACAAAAATATTACACTTTTATAATTTTATTTACAATATTATTATAATTATGAGTCCTTAATTTAAGGAATTATTAATGGGGGCATGTTTTTTAAAATGCGTGATAACCGCCATATATTGTTGTCTGTAGGTTTCGTCTTCTTTTTACACGCTAAACCCCTCTTTTCTCTTTTCTCTTTTTTCGTTCCGTTCGTATCTCGCCGTTCGTCTCCCGCCGGTCTCTCGCGTTCGTCTGTTGCCGATCGTCTTTTTCTCGAAGTTGGTTTACAAAGTGTTCAAGTTTGTTTATTCTTCGTCGTTCGTCAATTACACGGTGTTCCAGTTGGTTTATTGTTCTTCGTTTTCGATTCTAGTTGTGTATATTTTCAGGTCAGTTATGTTTAAATAGTTTAATGTATTATATATTAATGTAGTTTCAGTCGAATGTATTATTGATTGTTGTGTGGGTTTTTGTTATTTTTTATTTTTTGTATAGAATGGTTGATACAAGGAAGAATGATGGGAAGAGGAAGAGAATATCGGAGCGTGACTCTGTCAAAGAAGTGAAGAAGTTTGTTGTTGATAGGAAGGGGAAGGAAAAGAATGTAGGTCAGAAATCGAGTAGGAATGAGAATAGGCTGATGATACACAGTGATTCGAAGCATTCTGAAGTGAAGTCAGATTCTCAGTTTGATATTCCTGTAGTTAAGTCGAAAGGTCAAGTTTTTATCCTGAATATAATTCCAACATAGAGAATTTTAAAGGTGTTAATTTAAATTTTCTTATGGTTACCATTATTTTATTATTTGGTTACTTATTAGTATGTATTTGGTTACTGTAAATTCATAATTATTTGGTTACTTATTAATATGTATTTGGTTACTGTAAAATTACAATGATTTGGTTACTTATTAGTATGTTTTTGGTTACTGTTATATTATATTAGTGTGTTACTTTTATGGGTTGGTTACTTATTAGTATATATTTGGTTACTGTAATTTTTTTATTAGTATGTATTTGGTTAATGTAAAATCATAATTATTTGGTTACTTGTTAGTATGTATTTGGTTAATGTATACCTTTAATGATTTGGTTAATTATTAGTATGTATTTGGTTACTGTGATATTATATTTTGGTTACTGTTATATCATATTTTGGTTACTACCATATTACAGTTTGGTAACTATTTGGTATTATTTTATTTATGTTAATGTTTCATTGAAGAAAACTGTTTGTTACTTTTTATTATATTTGTTTACTATGTATTTGTTTAGTGACATAATGCTGACTTGATTACATTCAGTTTGCTTATAGTTACCATCATGTAATTATTTGGTTACTTGTTAGTATGTATGTTGATACTGTAAGCTTATTATTTTGATACCATTTATGTTTATGTAAGTTGGGACTTTGGTTACCTTTTTATGTTGTTATGTTTATTATGTTTTTGCCTAGTATACATGGTTTAATAAACTGGGTTTAGTGTATAGGTTGTTTATGTATTGGTTACCATTAAAAGATGATTTGGTTATCATTATAGAATTATTCAATTACTTGTTTAGTATGTATTTGGTTACTGGTTTTAGTGTATATAACTATTTTTGGTATAATTTTTTTTATATTGGTTATTAATAACTGTTCAATTCTGGTTTTGTGTATTTTCAGTTATGGGATCTTTACTACGAGGAATGCAACAGAAAATTCACTGGAAAAGTAATATATTGGTGTGACATGGAAGTCCCCATAGTTATTGCTAAGAAATTGAATGAAAGTCAGCTGGAGAAGTTTAGGAAAACATGTTTTGGAATTTTTTTGGAGTTTGGTGAGCATCAAATGTATTCACAGATTATTCATCATGCTCTTGTAAGGGAGATTCACCAAAGGGATGATGGTGAGATGTGGTTTTTGTTTGGGGAGAAAAGGGTTAGGTTTGGGATGCCTGAGTTTTGTCTTATTTCTGGGTTGAGATGGCAAGGCAATGATGATATAAGTGCATATAAAGGTATGCAAAATCTGATTATTGAAAAATATTTTGGGGCTGAAGCTGTTACTCGTAGTAGTATAGGTAGGGTATTCCGGAAGGCAATTTTTGATGACGATGATGAGGCTATTAAGATGTCATTGATTTTTTTGGTGTTTAATTTTATTCTTTTAACAGTTTCTAAAAATTTTGTTGATGGAGCAATGGTAAATTTTTTATGTTATGGTGATGTTAATAGTTTTCCCTGGGGGAAAGTTGCGTTTGAAATGACAAAGTACTCTTTGTCAAATGCTTTGAAAGGGCATATGAAAAAAGGAAGGAGTGGTGGTTCAACATATAATTTCTATAAGGACCATTATATTAAATTGTATAAGTTGAATGGTCTTCCATATGTATTTCAAGTGTTTATGTTTGAAACCATTTTAACTTTCAAAACTTGTGCTATATGCAACGACGAGCATCTGTCGGATGTCCGTTTATGTAGATGGAAGGAGCTAGTGAAGCCCCCTTCAAATGACAAGTTGAATGATCTAGTATTTTGTTCTGGACATGTATACAGTTTACTATTAAGAATGCATTTGGTTACCTTTAGTTAATTATTTGGTTACCTTTAGTTAATTATTTGGTTACTGGTTAACAGTCTATATGTTTTTGTTTACTGATTTTTTTTTATGATTCTTTATTTTATATTTTTGTTATTGTAATTGTATAATATTTGTCAGATGTTATACTAAAGTTTACTATTTGTTTTTCAGTTGAGGGTAAAAAGTTTGATTCCCACGGCTGAGGAGAATGATCGTCTTGCTTTGGGCAGGTTTCAGTTTTTCAGTGGGAAGGATGCTGAAAAAAACGTTGAAAAGAAGTTGAAGGATGATAACATTGGAAGTGATATATTGATCATTAAAGATGCAATTGATACACGGTTGCGGCCATTGGAGAAAAAAGTTTCTGAAATTAAGAAAGACGTAAAACTGTGGGCTGATATGAAGGATGAGCTGCAGATTTTACATGTTCAGCTATGCAGAGACCTTAGATTAATTATTAGAGATGAGTTACGGGGGATAAAAGATGGTAGTGATTCTGACGATGATTCTGATTCTGATGATGGTGGTGATGCTGCTGATGATGATGAAGCTGATGATTCTGATTCTGATGACGGTGGTGATGCTGATGTTGTTGATGAGCATGTTGTTGAGGTTGGTGATGATGGTTTGAAAATTGATGAGAAGAATAATGAATTTGAAAATGAAGTTGGAAATGAAGGTTATGATGTTATGGTTGAAGATCGGCATGTTGTTGAGGATGTTACGGTTGAAGACCGTCATGTTGTTGAGGATGTTACGGTTGAAGAACGTTATTATGTTGAAGATGTTGTTGAGGATGTTGGTGATGTGTCAGATTTTGTTAAGAAGAAGGATGGTAATGAATCTGAGTATGGTAATGAAGTTAAAATTGATGGGATGGTTGAAGAACATCATGAGATAATAAGTAATGATGTTCAAGAAAATGTCAAGGTTAGAATTTTTTTGGTTGTTTTGTTTTGTGTTAGATGTCTTTTTTTAATGGTTAATTGGTTGTTTTATATTTTAAACAGACCTTGAAGAATGATGATGACATGCCAAGTTTTGACATTTTAAGCCAATGCACGGGGAAAGAAATTGTTGTTTATATTGCTGATGAGGTTAGTGTTATAACGATATGGCAACTCTTTTTTTTAACATGATTTAGGTTTTGGTTACTGTTTTACTAGTATATGCTTAAGGTTTTGGTTACTGTTTCAATTTTTTCTCAGTAACCAACTCATATATATATAGTAATCATTATAATGTGTCATAGTAATCAAATCAGCATTAGTTAGTAACGACTATAATGTGTCATAGTAACCAATAATGCATTAGACAGTAACCAATATAGCATTATACAGTATAATGTTACCAATACAACATTAGTTAGTAATAAGTATAATGTTTCATAGTAATCAATACAACATTAGACAGTAACCAATACAACATCAGTTTTTTATGTGAAAATCTAATTGTATTTGTTATATTTTATGTCAATTGTAAAAGGGGAATAAATTCGAGGCAGAAAGCAAATCTGTACTTGATGAGATGGTTCTGACTACACAGGACATAGTTTTGTGTGATGCATTGGAGAAGAACATTAATAAAGTCAGTGGTAGACCTGTCCGTGAATATGTAAAGAGTGTTGTTCTGCGGTCTCCATATACTACAACGTTTGGTTCAGCTGGGTTATCGTCTAATGCATCGTGTGCTAGTCAAAGAGTTGTTGTAATTTCTGCATTCCCCAAATTTTGCATGTATATGCCGTCAAAATATGAAGAGGCATTGTTTGAACAATGGTTTAAATTAGGACTTAACAACAGGAAAAGGTATATTTTTTATTGTTAACAATGTTATAGTTTTTTTATGAAACAACTAAATTTATTTTTGGGTAGTGTGTATACTAATATGGTGATTGTTAATGTCAGCGTTTATACTAATATGCTTTTATATTGAAGGACGGACAAATTTCCTGGGAAGAACGACATTATTGAACCTGCTTTTGTATTTGGGTCTATCCCAATTTCATCAAAAATGTGGTTTTATAAATTAAAGACTCCTGGGCAATGGTTAGACGACGATGTGAGTTATTTGTTTCAAATTATGTTTTAATAGTCATGGTTACATTATTTAGTTGTTTAAGTAACTAGTGTTAACAGTGTTGGTTACTGTCATATAACTGTTTTGTTACTATCATATAACTATTTTGTTACTATCTGACAACTATTTGGTTACTATCAGATAATTGTTTAGTTACTATCATATATGTCCTATATATGTTTTGGTTACCATCATATAAACTGATATGTTATTATATAAACATGTTTTGGTTACTATTATATAACAGATTGGTTACTGTCATATAATTGTTTTGTTACTCTCATATAACTGTTTTGTTACTATCACACAACTATTTGGTTACTATCTGACCACTGTTTTGATACTATCAGATAACTGTTTGGTTACTATCATATATATTTTATATTTGGTTACCATTATATAAACTGATGTGTTATTATGTAAACATGTTTTGGATACAATTATATAAGAGATTGGTTACTGTCATATAATTGTTTTGTTACTGTCATATAATTGTTTTGTTACTATCATATAACTATTTGGTTCCTATCTGACAACTGTTTGGTTATTATCAGATAACTGTTTGGTTACTATCATATATGTTTTATATATGTTTTGGTCACTATCATACATGTTTTATGTTTTTTTTTTCAAATTATGTTTTTATAATTATGGTTACATTATTTAGTTGTTTAACTAGCATTAAAAGTGTTGGTTACATTCATTACATAATGTTATTTTTTAGCAACTATTAATATTTTATGTTATGTTTTACTTCAGCACATCAATGTTGCATTATATTATTTCCGTAAATTGGCCAGACATTCTGATAGTGTACATATAAGGGCAACGACTACGGATTGTTGGTTCCATGAGAAGATGACCTATCTTTTTGAAGAGTATTCAAGTAAAAATACAGATAAGAGTGTATTGTCTGGGGAGTGTGATGTTGCTGAAAACATTCATGGGCTGTTTATGGATGTCAACACACCATGGAGAAATGTAGACTATGTTTTGTTTCCCATCCATATGTCATCACCGGACCATTGGTTTTTGTTAACGTTTGATGTGCATCGTAGACGTCTAACTGTTTATAATTCTATGCAGTCAAAAAAGAAATCCATGCAAACAAAAATCATGGATGTTTATGAACCTTATATATTTATTCTTCCTACTTTACTGTGCAAGTGTGGGTTTTGGAGGGATAGGTGTGACATTGACTTTAGCAGTGAACCGTATCGCAATAAGGAGGAAGATGACATAATTGAGTTGGAATTTGCAGAGTCGGTTCCTAAACAAGTCGAGGGGTAAGGGTTACATTGTTTATAATTTTTGAATTATTACTATTTTGGTTACTATCATTTAATTGTTTTTGTTACTATCATATAACTGTGTTGGTTACTATTATGAAACTGTTTGGTTACTCATGTTGTATGTATTTTGTTAGTGTTTGCTTATGATTTGGAAAATACTCTTGTTCCATCAATTTTGCTGCAATATCATTTTCACTATAGGATGCTGGATATACATGTTGTTTATGATTTGGTTACCATTAAAATTGGATTTGGTTACTGTTATCTAAATATTTGGTTACTTATTGTGTTGTATTTTTGTTACTGTATTTTTTTTTGTTTTGGTTGTCTTTAATTTATGTTTTGGTTAATTTTATATATAACTGTTTGGTTACTACATAAACTGATATGTATTATTTATAGGTTGATTCTTTTTTTTATTTTCCTTATCTTGTCCATTTGTACAGTGATTGAGGGATGTTCACGATTTGTTTTGCTGAGCATGTCATTCACAAGAAGTTTGATGAAATTCCTATTCCATTCCCTATTGCGAAATATCGGAAGACGTTATGCACAAACCTATACATTCATGCGAGGAACAAACAGTTGGATGGATATGAGACTGATAGAGAATTCCCAGGAAGATTTGTTCCCAATTATGATTAGTTCGGAACTTGTTGTTTTGTCTTTATGAATTGTTTTATGTACCAGTTTGATGAAATATACAGTTTGGTAACCAAATTTGTATAAAAGGGTAACCAGCTAATGTTTTGATAGTAAACAGATATTTATAATATTGTATCAGGACATATAACAATTGTTAAATGTATATATGAGAGTTTACATTGGTTGTCTAAAGGAACAATATCACTTTAATTATAGGTTGATGAATATACAGATTGTTTATGTTTTGGTTACCATTGAATTTTGTTTTGATTACTGTTATCTAATTATTTGGTTACTTGCTTGTTATATTTTGTTTACTGTTATAACAAATAAGTAACCAAATAGTTTAACGTTATGATTACCATTTATCAAGTGCACAATGTACTCTTAATGTAAATGTCATATATCAGGGTTTGCTGATAGCAAGTTGTATTTATTGCATTGTTTGAGATGTTCAATTGGTAACCAAATATGTATTAAAAGGTAACCAACTATTATTTTGATAGTAACCAGATATTTATAATATTGTATCAGGACATATAACAATTGTTAAATGTATATATGAGAGTTTATATTGGTTGTCTAAAGGAACAATATCACTTTAATTATAGGTTGATGGATATAATGATTGTTTATGTTTTGGTTACCATTGAATTTTGTTTTGATTACTGTTATCTAATTATTTGGTTACTTGCTTGTTATATTTTGTTTACCGTTATAACAAATAAGTAACCAAATAGTTTAATGTTATGGTTACCATTTATCAAGTGCACAATGTACTCTTAATGTAAATGTCATATATCAGGGTTTGCTGATAGCAAGTTGTGTTTACTGCATTGTTTGAGATGTTTAATTGGTAACCAAATATGTATTAAAAGGTAACCAACTATTGTTTTGATAGTAACCAGATATTTATAATATTATATCAGGACATATAACAATTGTTAAATGTATATATGAGAGTTTACATTGGTTGTCTAAAGGAACAATATCACTTTAATTATAGGTTGATGGATATACAGATTGTTTATGTTTTGGTTACCATTGAATTTTGTTTTGATTACTGTTATCTAATTATTTGGTTACTTGTTTGTTATATTTTGTTTACTGTTATAACAAATAAGTAACCAAATAGTTTAACGTTGTGGTTACCATTTATCAAGTACACAGTGTACTCTTAATGTAAATGTCATATATCAGGGTTTGCTGATAGCAAGTTGTGTTTACTGCATTGTTTGAGATGTTCAATTGGTAACCAAATATGTATTAAAAGGTAACCAACTATTGTTTTGATAGTAACCACAGAGTTACAAGCTAGTTTTAGGACACATATCAATTGTGAAATATAAACAAACAATATCACTTTCAATAATATGATATATTATTAAATAATAATATAATAATATATATTAAATAATAATGTGATATATTATTAAATAATAGGATGTCGTGTTCACAGATTGATTTATGTTTTTGTTACTATTAATACATAATATGGTTACTGTTATGTAACTAATTGGTTACTTATAATATTTAAGTTGTGGTAAACAAATTTACATAAAAATGTTTTAGAATAGTTAACAATTGTACAATGTATATATATGTGTGCTTTATATTGGAAACTTATAATGAAATCATAAATCAAAATATTAATCAATAACATCAAGTTCTATGTACACAATATGTGTTCTTGTATTTACACTCTTATTGTAATTGCAATATATCAGACCTTTTTTGGTCTTAAAACAGGTTGATTATTGCATGTTTTCCTGTTGTGCCCTTTTTCTTGGCACCTGCTGCATTTGTTTTGAATTTTTATTTCAGACCCATGTTTGTACCTCCCTATTTTTGGTCTTCCCGCTGGTCTTCTTGTGTTCGGTGGTTTTACACATATGTTTCTTACTTCATCCGGTATATCCCAGTTTTCGTTGTCGTCCAATGGCATGATGGAAGCTGAATATGTGTCAACCAAAGTTGTTTTATAGTAATTTTTCGAGCAAAAATCATAACAGCTCAAATTTTGTTTGTTCATAACAGCAGCAGCATGTGGACATGGCATCTCATGGTATTGAAATTTACGACATGTGCATGTCTTTTGTTCAATGTCCACAATATATTATTTGGCGACATCGTAAACAGTGAAAATCACTAAGTTTGATGTCTCAACCTACAACACAAATTAAATGTTGTTAGTAAGCAGTATAATGATTAATAGTAACCAACTCATTAGCAGTCAGTAACCAAACAAGCATCAGTTAGTAACCAGTATAATGATACGGAGTAACCAAATAAGCATCAGTTAGTGACCAGTATAGTGATACACAGTAATAAGCTCAGCAGTAGTCAGTAACCATCATGATTATATGCAGTAAGCAAATAAATATTAGTTAGTAACTAATATAATATATCATAGTAACCAAATTACCATTAATTAGTGTACAAGTCAGTATTATTCATTATCATTATAATTTACTGACTAAGTGTTGTGAATATTGATAGGGCTGATTGTTTGTTTGTGAAATACCATCTTTGAACCATACAAGGTAGGCATTCAATCATTGATGGAACTGGAAGATCCCTAATCATCTTGATTGCATTGTTAATAGATTCGGCAGTGTTTAAAGTCATTGTTGAGTATCTACTTATAGCCCCATGTAGCCTGGTGCACTTCTCCAACTTGACCTCTTCCTCCAAATATGTCCTTATTCGAGTATCAATGGCATCAAGTTCATCCATGTGTTTGTTGAATTGTTCAATAGTGTAAGCTCTACAAGCCCCATTGTAAGCTTGTTTAAGTTCTTCTCCTCTCTTTTTGAATCTATTTTTTATATTTTTCAGTACATGGTATGTGCAGGAACCATGCATGACGTCCGGAAACACAAAATTCAGTCCTTGTATAATGGCTTCATGTCTATCCGAGACAATGCATTGGCCTTCCTTAACTCCACAAGCAATTCTCAAATTAATGAAAAACCATCTCCAAGATAATTCATTTTCGCTGTCAACCACTGCAAAAGCAATCGGAACAATGTTTCGGTTTGCATCTTGTGTGCTAGCTATCAGTAGTGTCCCCCCATAAATTGATTGTATGAACGTTCCATCGATTATAATTATTGGAAAGCAATGGTTCCATGCTTGAATGGATGCTCCAATGGCAAAGAATAAAAACTTGAAACGGCCATTTGTTTCCAACTCAAGGGATGTGATAGAACCTGATATGAAACATGAGCATTATCATTAGAATTCAAGTAATATTCGGTATCCAAATCACTAGTAGTTTGTAACTATTTAGTTGGTGAATGGTATCCAAATTGTTTGAGTAGGGTAAGCAAATCAGTGTAGTTGGGTAACCAAAACAGTTTAGTTGGGTAACCACCTAATTATACAAAAACCAATAAAATTTCATTAGAATTGCAAGTAGTATACAGTATCCAAATCACTATTATTTTGTAACCATTCAGTTGGTTAATGGTATCCAAATTGTTTGAGTAGGGTAAGCAAATCAGTTTAGTTGGGTAACTAAATCAGTTTAGTTGGGTAACCACCTAAGTATACAAAAACCAATAAAATTTCATTAGAATTGCAAGTAGTATACAGTATCCAAATCACTATTTTTTTTTGTAACCATTCAGTTGGTTAATGGTATCCAAATTGTTTGAGTAGGGTAACCAAATCAGTTTAGTTGGGTAACTAAATTAGTTTAGTTGGGTAACCACCTAAGTATACAAAAACCAATAAAATTTCATTAGAATTACAAGTAGTATACAGTATCCAAATCACTATTTTTTTGTAACCATTCAGTTGGTTAATGGTATCCAAATTGTTTGAGTAGAGTAACCAAATCAGTTTAGTTGGGTAGCCAAATCAGTTTAGGGGGGGTAATCATCTAAGTATACAAAAACTAATAAAATGTCATTAGAATTACAAGTACTATATAGTATCCAAAACATTAGTAGTTGGTAACCACTCAGTTGGCTAATGGTATTCAAATTTGTTGAGTAGGGTAATCAAATCAGTTAACTTGGGTAACCAAATCAGTTTTGTTGGGTAACCAAATAATTATGAATAAACCAATAAAATTTTTAAAATTGTTCCCTGGATTTGTTTTCTTCAGCATGTGTAACCAAGATGGGATCATTGAGTATCGTGTGGATTTCCTCTAACCTTTTCCAACGATTTCTCCTTCGATCTCCATGCTTTTTGGTAAGAGATAGACACATTGTATTCTGTCATCATGTCCTCCACAATATCAGTCGGTGTGTATATTTTTTTCAAATTTGTTAATTTGTGCATTATGCATTTACTGACCAACTCACTATTTGCCTGTTTGTGGTCTCCAAGCATTACGTTAGCTGAACACGTGTGGATGTCGTTGAATTCTCTCACCTTGAACACACTGGTTTTTCGAATACTCGATGCTCTCATTTTCTAATTGCAATTTTCATCAAATATGCACACTAGCACAAAGTCTCTATGACTTGTTCTTTGTACTTTGTGTTGTCTGTTTTTTTTTTATTGAATACAGCCTCATAGCTTGTGATAAGATTTTTTTGTCTATGTAGGTTTGATGTAATCGTACTTCACGTTCATTCTGATCTGTTATCACATGATCATATCGTTCTTCTGTGTATGATCTGTCATGTTGTCTGTCTTTTTGTTGTTCAATAATTTCCACTGCAATGTGATCAGCATATTGCGTTCCAATTCGACAATCGTGCATTGGTAGTTGAACTAGTGTTGAATTCCCTTGTGTTGATCTGATTGGCGTTACATTGTGAATTATAGTTTCCTCTAAATTTGTCAAGTTTTGTAATATTGTTGTGCGTCCCCTTCTGTGTTCAGTTTTTATAATCACTGGGAATTTACCTTGCTCTTCAGATTTTCTACTGACTTCAATAAAGAATCTTAAGGTTGCTTCATCTGATATACTGATCGCTGGAATATCGTTTCTAATCTGGAATTTGATTGACAATGTTGTTGCATTTGTGTCTAGCCGTAATGCACTGCATATCATGTTTTGAAAATCTGTGAACGAACAAGTTGATGGAACTAGTATGCCTGTAACTTCAAATTTGGTGTATTGGTTACTTTCAGTCCATGTACCGTTGAAATAAAGTAGAACTGGAATCATCTCCATTGTTTGTCAACAAAATAAGTATTTATAAGTAACTAAATCAATGATAGCTAGTAACCAAACTACATGATGTTGGTAACCAAAACATAAAATACATTTGTAAATTAAGCTTACAATAGTAATAATCAGTATATTTATTTTTGTTACCAATTATATTATATCAGTTGTATGCAGGTAACCAATGTAGCCAATAAGTAACCAACATATTAAAACAAACCAAACTCTTGACGACATTATACATTAATCATGACAAAATTACTCAGTAACCAAATCCATTTTAGATTGTAACAAAAGTAACAAAGTCAGCACTATAATTAGTAACTAGTGTAACCAATTTAGCACTATAATTAGTAACCAACTGCATTTTAGACTGTAACCAAAGTAACCAGGTCAACATTTACTCAGTAACCAAGTCATCACTATAATTTTACACAGTAACCAAGTCTGCATTAGTCAGTAACCATTATAGTTTTACACAATAAGAAAGTCAACAATAGTCAGTAATCAAAATAATGTTACATAGTAACCAAATCAGCAGTAGGCAGTAAATAATTCAGCATCAATTAGTAATTTGATGCAGTAACAAAGACAACATTAATCAGTAACTAAGACAGCAATAGACATTTTAATGTTTCGCATTAACCAAAACAGAATAGTAAGTAACCAAGTTAGCATTAGACGGTAACAAAAAAAAATTAGTAAGTAATCAAGTCATCATTTTCAATAACCAATCAGCATTGTTCAGTAATATTATTCATTAATCATTATAATATTACACACAACCAACTCAGCAATATACAGTAACCATATAATGTTACATAGTAACCGAATCAGCATTAATTAGTAACCAATATATTGTTACACATAATCCAATACATCATTCTATAGTAACCAAGACAACATTAGACAGTATCCAAAAAAAACATTAGAGAGTAACCAACAGTTGCATGAAGGTAACCAAATTATTTGATGAGTAACCATTAATATAAAAAAATCAGCAGAACTCATTTAAAAATTATAAATCTATCAAATAAACATTATTTAGTAAACAAATACACAATAAACAGTAACCAATTTATATATATTTAGTAACCATAATAGAAAACATATCAATGAATCAACAAATCGTTACAGAAATTTGTAGTAACCATTTTAAATTGTGAAAAAAATGTAAGAAAAGGTTAGCAATATAGGAATTCGTAAAAAACAGAGGTAACTATATGCATATGAATTTTAAACTCGCATACCTAAGTATTCAGATTTTTAGTGAAGTTGTTGCGTTTTGGTTACTGAACTTCAACATTCACGGTAGTTCGATTGTTTTTGGTTACTGAAATCGAAGTTGTTGTTGATTTTGTATGCTATTTTGTGATCTCAACTTGCAGTCGCGATGAAGCCTTCTTCGATCTCAGTGGTGTGTCGCGCCAGAAGAATTGGATTTCACTGATTTCAAAGAAGAATGTTATGTTCAGTTGCTTGATTCTAGGAGCGGTTGGAGTTGAGAGAGTCGGTAATTGACGTGTACGAGCTTGATTCTAGGAGCAGTTGATCCGTAACTTTAGTAAGCCTAATATTATGTTGGTGTTATTTTTGTAATTATGTTGTTTGTGTTTTATTTTTATAAATACTTTCTATATGTTGTATATTAGTGTTAAGGACCCTAAAATTATTTACTTACTATGGTCCAAATAAATTAAATAGAATTTGACCCAAACATAAGGAAAGCCCAATTAACTATTTTCAAAGCTTACATAAATATTTTATTATTATTTCTGCTGGGTATTACATCACCTTCCCTTTAAAAAGGATTCCGTCCCCGGAATAAAAAAAAATAGAACGTACCTAATTTTCAAAAAGATGCGGATATTCCGCTCGAATAGACTCCTCCATCTCCCAAGTAGCTTCCCGCTCCGAATGATTTTTCCACAAGACTTTAACAAAAGAAATTGTCTTCCTCCTCATAATCCATTCTTGACGATCTAGAATCGCCTCGACATCTTCCTCACAAGTAAGATCTTCTTGAATCTTATGTAACGGGTAATGCACAACATGAAGCGGATGATAGTTATATTTCTTTAACACCGAAACATGAAATATATTATGTACATGAGATAACTGTGGAGGCAAAGCTACCCGATATGCCATTTCTCAAATTCTCTCAAGGACTTCAAAAGGGCTAATGAAACGCGGACTAAGCTTCCCTTTCAAACCAAACCTTCGAACACCTTTCCATGGAGAAACATTCAAAAACACATTTTCACCAGGCATGAATTCAAGAGCCCTCCTATGAATATCAACATAACTCTTCTGTCGCGATCTAGCTTCTTTCAATTTTTCTTTAGCCACTGCTACCTTCTCCGTAGTAATCCTAACCAAATCGGGTCCTTCTATTACCCTTTCACCAACCTCATCCCAACAAGTCGGAGCTCGACACTTCTTACCATATAATGCTTCAAAAGGGGCCATACCAATACTAGCTTGCCAACTATTATTATATGCGAACTCCACCAAACTCAAATAATCATCCCAGTTTCTTGTCCACTCTAAAGAACAAGATCGCAACATGTCTTCTAATGTCTGAATAGTTCTCTCTGATTGTCCATTTGTCTGCGGGTGAAAAGTTGTACTATAGTTGAGTCGCGTTCCCCAAGCTCGTTGAAATCCTTTCCAAAATCGAGAAGTAAACCGCGAATCCCTATCCGAAACAATATAAATTGGAGTCCAATGAAGCCTAACAATCTCACGTTGAAAAATATGTAAGACCCCGAATTTTATGAAATAAAAGTATTCAATTTTTCTTATTATTATTATTCAGTAAATGGTTAAATTGATAAAAGTTAAGTTAAGGGTGATATATGAATTTTTTTTCAAAATACACAAGTGGTTATAAAATATTCATTGTTGTCGGGAAATATTCGTTTGGTCGTGGAATATTCTTTCTGTCAGGGAATATTTGTACGACCGGCGCAGCCATTTGTGGGCCCTATAACAGAATAACTGTCGGATGAAGAAAACGACAAAATTAAGTTTTTATAAATAACGGCGTAATCGTTACCGTTAACACTGTTGGAATACCCGGTTGGTAAAATAAAGTAATACGCGTTGTTGCACAGTAGCACACAGTATTACACAGTATTTTTGAATTATTGATTCTTACGTAAGAAGGCACTACTCAATAATTGTTACAGGAATTACTGTTCAATATTTTATTGATTCAATAATTGCTGCGTTGATATTTTATATTATTGTTGTTTCAATAATTATCACTGCACAATATTTCTCATTATAAAGATCAATAATTCGTATTATTTGAATAATATTATTAGATAGCATTATTGGCAATGTCTAGAAAGTTCTGTCAAGGAGAGGTTTGGTCACCTAATTGCGCGCCAGTAAGGAGAAATTCTTATTGGAAAGCCCCCTCTTTCCTGGGAACAACATGGTTGTCATAATTGTGATTCTGTAATATTATTTAAGAATAATTAATTATTGATTCATATGATAAGGAAATATTTATTTGATGTAAATATAATTGATGAATATATATTATTTTATGTGGATATAATTGAAGGAATTAATGCTGAGGTATTTTATCAGTATTTTGTCGGACTGGAAGAATTAAAAATCATCCGTTTGTGGATTTCGGATAATTTCTATTTGGAATTTGGAAATATTTTCTTCTGTAAAGTTGTAGAGATTGAAATTCCTATAAAAAAATCGCGAGATTCGAATTTTCTGACAAAGGGGCTATTTATTGTGAATTATTGAAGTTCCGGAGTTCCGAAATAATTGATTTTTGAAAGTTTTAATTATTTTATTTAAGAAAAACATTTTTATGGTTCTTGGCACATGGGTGGCTGATGTTTTTGACCAAAGAAGGCTGCTAAGGAATTAAGAAAAATAAATTAATATTTTATTAATTTAGTCTCCTTTGGCGTTCTAGCATTTTCCTACAAATAGAGGGCTAAGTTAGAATTGAAAATCACACCAGAAATAAAGTTTTCTCTTTTTCTCTCTCTATATTATCTAGCGTATTCTTGTGAGTATACTTTGAGTGTTGCTATACGGTGCGAGTTTTTGTCAACACTATACCCGAAATTCAGTCAGAAATACTGCTCTTTTGAGGTAAGGGATTTTAAAGGTTATTAAGTTTTTCAGTTCATACTTCTTCCGTCCTTCAGAAAATTCTGGAAAAATTTGAAATGATATTTTGATGAGTTTTATTGATTGTGTCCAAAAATGGTGATTTTTGGATGTATAGATTAAGAGTTATGAATTTTACGGGAAAAGACTATTTTAAAAGTAACCGCTTATAACTCTTTGTGGTTAACTCCAAAATTGATGAAATTTTTATTGAGAGTACATCTATATAATATCAGTATACCCTGTGAATTTCGGAATTTTTGGAAAAAAGTACAATTTATGATAAATGTTAAAATATTCGGTGGTTTTGGCCATATGAAAAATAGTAAATGAATTTTTAAAATTTCTAGAAAAATATATGTTCAATATGGGATAATATTATTCTAAATCCCAGAGAAGAAATATTTTTAGAACTGATTTGGTATTTTTCATGAAAATGTTCTAGTTATGAGTAAATGAATTAAATATGTTATGCGAAGGAAAAAAATTGGAAAATATGATTTTATGGCTTGAGAATCCTATATGAGGTATATGCATATTTTTTATGAGGGTTTTGATTATTGGTGATGAAATCTTACGAGTTTGGCATTTTAGAATGATTAAATGCATTATTTAGTAAAGTGTAAAAAATTAAAATAAATTGTTTATAAGCTTAAGAAATATTATTCTTTCAATATCTTTATACCGAAATATTGATATGGATTTTATTGTAGAATTTCTACCTTTTTGTGTCGGGTTTACTATTCATGAGTTACTATTCACGGGTACTATTCACGACAAAATTGGTTTCTTTTTCTAACCAAATTATAGTTAATTTATGAATATTACTCTTGAGATTAAAACTATATGTTGATCATATTATTTTTATTATCATATATAACATTTCTATAACCCTAATGATGATATTTCTCTTTGACATGAGTGTAAAGATGGGTAGATTTTTGGTATGATCATGAATATGGGTTCTCTTTGGCCAATAGTGCAAAGTTGAATTGTTGACTGGTATGATCACGGCCATTGAATTTATAATTAAATATCTTTAGCTTAAGTGCAAAGGTGAATTGATCAACATGGTTATAATTATTGTTTATATAAATTCTGAAATGATTATATATTTCTTTGAGATAATAATATATTTGGCCTGTAGTGTAAATATGAACTGTTGAGGAATATCTTTTGCCTGTAGTGCAAAGATGAATTGTTGATGAATATCTTTGGCCCATAGTGCAAAGATGACATGTTGTTGAATATCTTTGGCCAGTAGTGCAAAGATGAACATGTGTTGAGACGAACATGACCAACTGGTGATACAAATGAATATATTTGGCCGTAGTGCAAAGATGAAATTATTAGTATGATTATGAACAGGAAATGTGTTTTGGTGTAACCATGATCTTTGATGTTTCAGGTAAAGATAGGTGATGAAAATTATCTTCGTCCTGGATGAGAAGAGGAATTTAGAACTACAATTATGATTATGAGTTATTCATATGATTGTGGACCAGAATTGTTGATTTATGTTACAGGGATAAAACATTGTTGGTGGATTTTTAACATGGAGAAGATAATAGACTTTATTGTCTATTTGACTCTTCTAATGGATTGCTCGTTCCGCTGCAACTATGGTTGAAATTTTTATCATCTACCATATGTTCTAAATCTGTGATTTATTATTGATGAAGGCTATTGGTAATTTAATTATCTTTAGTCATGATATTCTTTACTGAGCTAGTTGTGCTCACCCTTTTGCTTTACAATTCCTTTCAGGTAATAAGAGTGTAGCTGGGTCGAGCGGGGGTAACAGAGGAATAGAACGGTGGTCTCTAGCTGTGGAGTTCTCCCTAAACAGTATAGACAAGTGTGTTGTATACATCTTTTAGTAGTTATATTTGGTGAATTATATAGGGAGAGGCGAACCCAACGTTGGAAGGGTGTTTTGCCACTTTTATACAAGATGTCTAATGACATACAACCTCGTGTCATCATAAGACAGGGTTGTGTTCATCCACATGCTGAGTATATTTACGAGCACTACCTATATAATCTTGGTGTTTGTTTGAAGTATAATTCTCAATTTGAGACAGTGGAGATAATGATAAATCAAGAGAAGACTCACCATTGGGAAGAATATGATAGTAATCTTTTCGTTTTTCTTTGGGGTATATTGGGTCAACCAAGGATAATTTTGTGGCCATATGATATCTATCATAACCTAAAAGCATGGCCTCCCATGTACGAAGGTTTCCTTGAGCACTTCCCAAAGATGTTAGTTTCAAAAACAGTTTTTGACTATACCTTTATGTAAGGTGTCACTGTGAGGTGTTGTCCACGGTTGGGACATGTGTCACATTTGGTATATATTTGTATCCAAACTCAGAGTACATGTGTTGTTGTATTTTGCAAGACAATTGTTGTAATAAAGTTGTAGTTGTTTTCTGTACCATGTATTTGGCGACTCAGAATAGGTTGGATTGAATGGACCTATTTTGGGGTCGTCACAGTTGGTATCAGAGCTTAGGGATATGGTCTCTGGCAGAGATCAGGGAATAGGACTAGGAGGAGAGAGATGAGTAAATTCTTCGCTAGTGTGTCCTACCTAAGCTTAAATTGTTGGTTGGTCATAATATATGGATATTATGTGATACGTTAATTTACTTAATTAACCCTTGTTTTATGGCAGTATTTGAGAATGGCAGCTGAGAATGCTAATAATGGAGTGAATGAGACTGTGGGAATACCTCTAATCACTAACCATGATAATGTGATGTTAGACGAAGAAGGAATTAGAGATATCCATGTGGTGAGTAAAGAATTGATAGTTGCACCCGAGATAGTCACAGAGGTGACAGTTGAGAGTGAGGAAGAAGAGGTACCTGAGGAGAGTTTATTAGAGGTATTATATGATCAAAATGTAGAATTTCAAAATCTTATTCATGAGTTAGAAGAGCAGGCTGAAGAACGACAGGCGGTCATGGAACAAAAGGATGCAACGATTCAAGCTTGTGTTACCCGATATGTGATGCTTGAACATAAGCATTATTTGGCAGAGTATAAGATGATAAAGATGGAATCTGAGCTGAAAGAAGAAAAAACTGAGCGAGTAAGAATGAGTGATGCATGGGTAAAAGCCACACGACACGTGGATATTGTGGAAAGAGATGTCCGATCTAAGAAGGCTAAAATAGATGACATGAATTTCTCTTTTTGGAAAGCAATTGGGAGAACCCAACATCGAGTTTTGAATTACCCTGTACATAGCGGTCAACCTGAATTTGATATGGATCGAAGATTGATGATTCAGATCATGAAACAGGAGTACAACGAGGCAGTTGAGGGAGAAATATGTCCTGTAGAAAAATATATTCCAACGGTAGTGATGACGCCAAATGCTGCCCCAGACAAGTCAAAGCCGGGTAGTTCGAGGAATGGCGGTTGTCATGACTTCCCAACAAATGAGGAACCCAAATGAAGTTATCACGGAAGATGAGCAATGGAGAAATCATGATGACCGGGGAGATAGAATCTGAAATGGAAGCAAGGTATTCTCAACTTTTTGAAATACCAGGTACGTAAAATTCGGAGACGAAATTTCATAAGGAGGGGAGATTGTAAGACCCCGAATTTTATGAAATAAAAGTATTCAATTTTTCTTATAATTATTATTCAGTAAATGGTTAAATTGATAAAAGTTAAGTTAAGGGTGATATATGAATTTTTTTTTCAAAATACACAAGTGGTTATAAAATATTCATTGTTGTCGGGGAATATTCGTTTCGTCGGGGAATATTCGTTTCGTCGTGGAATATTCTTTCTGTCAGGGAATATTCGTACGACCGGTGCAGCCATTGTGGGCCCCATAACAGAATAACTGTCGGATGAAAAAAATGACAAAATTAAGTTTTTAGAAATAACGGCGTAATCATTACCGTTAACACTGTTGGAATACCCGGTTGGTAAAATAAAGTAATACGCGTTGTTGCACAGTAGCACACAGTATTACAAAGTATTTTTGAATTATTGATTCTTACGTAAGAAGGCACTACTCAATAATTGTTACAGTAATTACTGTTCAATATTTTATTGATTCAATAATTGATGCGTTGATATTTTATATTATTGTTGTTTCAATAATTATCACTGCACAATATTTCTCATTATCAGATCAATAATTCGTATTATTTGAATAATATTATTAGATAGCATTATTGGCAATGTCTAGAAAGTTCTGTCAAGGAGAGGTTTGGTCACCTAATTGCGCGCCAGTAAGGAGAAATTTTTATTGGAAAGCCCCCTCTTTCCTGGGAACAACCTGGTTGTCATAATTGTGATTTTGTAATATTATTTAAGAATAATTAATTATTGATTCATATGATAAGAAAATATTTATTTGATGTGGATATAATTGATGGATATATATTATTTTATGTGAATATAATTGAAGGAATTAATGCTGAGGTGTTTTATCAGTATTTTGTCGGACTGGAAGAATTAAAAATCATCCATTTGTGGATTTCAGATAATTTTTGTTTGGAATATGGAAAAATTTTCTTCTGCAAAGTTGTAGAGGATTAAAATTCCTATATAAATTGCGAGATTCGAATTTTCTGACAAAGGGGCTATTTATTGTGAATTATTGAAGTTTCGGAGTTCCGAAATAATTGATTTTTGAAAGTTTTAATTATTTTATTTAGGAAAAACATTTTTGTGGTTGTTAGCACATGGGTGGCTGATGTTTTTGACCAAAGAAGGCTGCTAAAGAATTAAGAAAAATAAATTAATATTTTATTAATTTAGTCTCCTTTGGCGTTCTAGCATTTTCCTATAAATAGAGGGCTAAGTTAGAATCGAAAATCACACCAGAAACAAAGTTTTCTCTCTTTCTCTCTCTATATTATCTAGCGTATTCTTGTGACTATACTTTGAGTGTTGCTATACGGTGCACGTTTTTGTCAGCACTATACCCGAAATTCAGTCAGAAATACTGCTCTTTTGAGGTAAGGGATTTTAAGGGTTATTAAGTTTTTCAATTCGTACTTCTTCCGTCCTTCAGAAAATTCTGGAAAAATTTGAAATTATATTTTGATGAGTTTTATTGATTGTGTCCAAAAATGGCGATTTTTGGATGTATAGATTAAGAGTTATGAATTTTACGGGAAAAGAATATTTTAAAAGTAACCACTTATAACTCCTTGTGGTTAACTCCAAAATTGATGAAATTTTTATTGAGAGTACATCTATATAATATCAGTATACCCTGTGAATTTCTGAATTTTTGGATAAAAGTACAATTTATGATAAATGTTAAAATATTCGATGGTTTTGGCCATATGAAAAATAGTAAATGAATTTTTAAAATTTCTAGAAAAATATATGTTCAATATGGGATAATATTATGCTAAATCCCAGAGAAGAAATATTTTTAGAACTGATTTGGTATTTTTCATGAAAATGTTCTAGTTATGAGTAAATGAATTAAATATGTTATGTGAAGGAAAAAAATTGGAAAATATGATTTTATGGCTTGAGAATCCTATATGAGGTATATGCATATTTTTGATGAGGGTTTTGATTATTGGTGATGAAATCTTATGAGTTTGGCATTTTAAAATGATTAAATGCATTATTTAGTAAATTGTAAACAATTAAAATAAATTGTTTATAAGCTTAAGAAATATTATTCTTTCTATATCTTTATACCGAAATATTGATATGGATTTTATTGTGGAATTTCTACCTTTTTGTGTCGGATTTACTATTCATGAGTTATTATTCATGATTTACTATTCACAGGTATTATTCACGACAAAATTGGTTTCTTTTTCTAACCAAATTATAGTTAATTTATGAATATTACTCTTGAAATTAAAACTATATGTTGATCATATTATTTTTATTATCATATATAACATTTCTATAACCCTAATGATGATATTTCTCTTTGACATGAGTGTAAAGATGGGTAGATTTTTGGTATGATCATGACTATGGGTTCTCTTTGGCCAATAGTGCAAAGTTGAATTGTTGACTGGTATGATCATGGTCATTGAATTTATAATTGAATATCTTTAGCTTAAGTGCAAAGGTGAATTGATCAACATGGTTATAATTATTGTTTATATAAATTCTGAAATGATTATATATTTCTTTGAGATAATAATATATTTGGCCTGTAGTGTAAATATGAATTGTTGAGGAATATCTTTGGCCTGTAGTGCAAAGATGAATTGTTGATGAATATCTTTGGCCCATAGTGCAAAGATGACATGTTGTTGAATATCTTTGGCCAGTAGTGCAAAGATGAACATGTGTTGAGACGAACATGACCAACTGGTGATACAAATGAATATATTCGACCGTAGTGCAAAGATGAAATTATTAGTATGATTATGAACAGGAAATGTGTTTTGGTGTAACCATGATCTTTGATGTTTCAGGTAAAGATTGGTGATGAAAATTATCTTCGTCCTGGATGAGAAGAGGAATTTAGAACAACAATTATGATTATGAGTTATTCATATGATTGTGGAGAATTGTTGATTGATGTTATAGGGATAAAACATTGTTGGTGGATTTTTAACATGGAGAAGATAATAGACTTTATAGTCTATTTGACTCTTCTAATGGATTGCTCGTTCCGCTGCAACTATGGTTGAAATTTTTATCATCTACCATATGTTCTAAATCTCTGATTTAATATTGATGAAGGCTATTGATAATTTAATTATCTTTAGTCATGATATTCTTTACTGAGCTAGTTGTGCTCACCCTTTTGCTTTACAATTCCTTTCAGGTAATAAGAGTGTAGCTAGGTCGAGCGGGGGTAACAGAGGAATAGAACGGTGGTCTCTAGCTGTGGAGTTCTCCCTAAACAGTATAGACAAGTGTGTTATATACATCTTTTAGTAGTTATATTTGGTGAATCATATTGGAAGAGACGAACCCAACGTTGGAAGGGTGTTTTGCCACTTTTATACAAGATGTCTAATGACATACAACCTCGTGTCATCATAAGACAGAGTTGTGTTCATCCACTTGTTGAGTATATTTACGAGCACTACCTATATAATCTTGGTGTTTATTTGAAGTATAATTCTCAATTTGAGACAGTGGAGATAATGATAAATTAAGAGAAGACTCACCATTGGGAAGAATATGATAGTAATCTTCTCGTTTTTCTTTGGGGTATGTTGGGTCAACCAAGGATAATTCTGTGGCCATATGATATCTATCATAACCTAAAAGTATGGCCTCCCATGTACGAAGGTTTCCTTGAGCACTTCCCAAAGATGTTAGTTTCTAAAACAGATTTTGACTATACCTTTATGTAAGGTGTCACTGTGAGGTGTTGTCCACGGTTGGGACATGTGTCACATTTGGTATATATTTGTATCCAAACTAACAGTATATGTGTTGTTGTATTTTGCACGATAATTGTTGTAATAAAGTTGTAGTTGTTTTCTGTACCATGTATTTGGCGACTCAGAATGGGTTGGATTGAATGGACCTATTTTGGGGTCGTCACAAAATATCTGCTAACTTATTTACCAAAAAATCTGCACGAATAGACAGAAATTGAGCCGATTTAGTCAAACGATCCACTACCACCCAAATGGTATCATTCTTTTTCAGAGTCCTCGGTAACCCAGTCACAAAGTCCATCGAAATGTCATCCCACTTCCACACAGGAATCTCTAACTGTTGCAACAAACCACCAGGCCGCTGATGCTCTATTTTCACTTACTGACAAGTAAGACATTTACTCACAAATTCAGCTACATCCCTTTTCCATTCCACTCCACCAAAAATTCCCCTTCAGATCCTTATACATCTTTGTAGACCCCGGATGAATAGAAAATGGCGAACTATGAGCTTCAGTCAACACTGCCTCATGAATCATTGGATCCACTGGAACACATAACCGTTTACCAAACCATATTACACCTTGTTCACCAATACGAAACTCTGGTTTCCTACCCTCATTCATATTTTGCGCTATATTCCATAACTCACCATCCTCATTTTGGGCTTTTTTGATACGCAAAATAAGAGAAGGTTCCACCCTCATACCAGCTACCAACCCATCAGAACCTCTAGCATATAGCTCCAAACCCACACGCTCCATATTCGAGATAAGTTGAGATTGTATAACCAAAGCAGCTACACTCCCTGAACTTTTTCGACTAAGAGCATCTGCAACCACATTAGCCTTATCGGGGTGATACAGAATCCTGGAATCATAATCCTTAAGAAGCTCCAACCAACGCCTCTGCCTCATGTTAAGCTCCTTCTGAATAAAAATATATTTAAGGCTCTTCTGGTCGGTGAAAATGTCACAAGTCTCTCCATATAAATAGTGCCTCCAAATCTTTAGGGCAAAAATAACTGCTGCTAACTCCAGGTCGTGGGTAGGGTAATTCACCTCATAAGGTTTAAGTTGTCTGGAAGCATAAGCAATTACCTTACCATGTTGCATCAAAACACACCCTAATCCCTTCTTGGAAGCATCATTGTAAATCTGATAACCTCCTATCCCCGACGGTAATGTAAGCACTAGAGTCGACACAAGCCTTTTCTTAAGCTCCTCAAAACTTTTCTCACGTTCCTCATTCCACACAAACTTTATGCCCTTCTTCATCAACTGAGTTAATGGCAAAGCTAACAAAGAGAAACCTTCCACAAATCGCCTATAGTACCCTGCCAAACCCAAGAAACTCCTTGCTTCAGTTACTATGGTAGGTCTTGGCCAATTAGTGATAGCCTCAACCTTCGCAGGATCTACCTTAATACCTTCAGCAGACACGACATGTCCCAAAAATGCTACATATTCTAACCAAAACTGTCATTTAGAGAACTTAGCATATAACTTATTCTTTTGCAGAACCCCCAAAATAGTACGAAGATGCTCTTCATGCTCCTCCTTAGACTTGGAATACACCAAAATGTTATCAATGAAGACAATGACAAATTGGTCCAAATACTCGCTAAAAACCTGATTCATCATACCCATAAACACTGTCGGAGCATTAGTCAACCCAAATGACATCACCAAAAACTCATAGTGCCCATACCGAGTGTGAAAAGTTATTTTTGGAATGTCCTCTTCCTTCATCCTCAACTAATGGTACCCCGACGTCAAATCTATCTCTGAGAAGAACTTTTCCCCTTGGAGCTGATCGAAAAGGTCATCTATCTATGGCAATGGATATCTGTTCCTTATAGTGATCCTATTTAGCTCCCTATAATCTATACATAATCTCATAGATCCGTCCTTCTTCACAAACAATACTGGAGCACCCCATGGAGATACGCTCGGTCTAATAAATCCACGATCTAACAACTCCTGCAATTGTTCCTTCAACTCCTGTAAATCTAATGGAGACATTCTATAGGGTGCCTTAGAGATAGGTTCCGCTCCAGGAATGAGCTCAATAGTAAACTCAACTTCCCTTGGCGGTGGAAATCCTGGCAGATCCTTAGGAAATACCTCAGGAAATTCTCGCACAACTGGATAGTCATCAAGTTGGGGCTCATCCCTCGAGGTATCTTTCACATAAGCCAAATAACAATCACGTCCCTTAGAAATAATTTTGCTCGCCTTCAAAGCTGAGATCAACTTTACAACACCATTAGGCTTGGAACTTTGAAACTCGAATTCTAGAGCCTCTAAGGTTTCAAAAATAACCTTCATCGCCTGACAATCAATAGTGGCTCGATGCTTACTCAGCCAATCCACACCTAAGATGATATCGAAATCATACATCACCATTGGAAGTAAGTTAGTTGCATACACCCTCCTCCCTAACTTCAAAGGACACTCACGAAATTGCTCAGAAATAATCAAAGAATTCCCCATCGGGGTAGCAATAGATAAATGAGGATATAATATATGACAATGTACTCCGAAATGATCAATAAATAAAAGTGCAACAATAGAGTGTGTAGATCCAGTGTCAAACAAAACTGATGCCTCGCGATTTCCTACAAGAAGGATGCCTGAAATAGTACCTGGTGCTTGGGCCGCCTGATTAGCTGTCAATGCAAAAACTCTCCCACCGGCGTTGCGCTGACCACCATTACCAGCATTCCGCCTCCCCCATTACTGCACTGAACTGTGCAGTCCCTTGCTCTATGTTCCATCTGTCCACATAAGAAATAAGCCCCTATATTTCTATAGCACGCCCTACCAGCATGATACTCACCATAAGTAGCACATAGAGCAAGTGGAAGTGGCAAAAGGTTTAAATTTCCCCCACCTGCAAGTCCTGGATACCGCCCTTGAATTTGACCCTGTTGGCAATGCTGACCCTGATTCTGATTTTGCTGGAAACCTTTGTTCTGTTGAAATCCCCTATTTTGATACTACCCTCCAGCTTGCCACTGACCCTGTTGCTGACCTCCACGACCACCCTACTGCATTGGGTAACCAAAATCCCTTCGAGGATTAAATCGCTGACCTGATGGAGGCTCATTCCAATTATTTTACCTTATATTCTGATTTCTGCCAAACTGCCCCAATCTTTTCCCTTGTTGGACATCTCTATCTCTCTTTCGACACCCTTCTGATTTGGAAGCTCGAAAGTCCTTATGTTCTATTTCTACACTCTTAGCTGCTTTAGCCACCTGTGATACATCTGTAAATATGGTGTGGATGATTGATCTCCTATACTTATATTTCAAGGCCCATTTGAACTTTTATGCCTGTTGTGCAGCTATCCCAGCTATTGAACCCGTAAAACCAGTCAATCTCATAAACCTTGCTATAAAATCAGTAATAGTCTCCTCATCCTTCTGCAGAATGGACACAAATTCCCTGATATATGCATCCCTATCAGCGTTTGGGAAATACTGCTGATAGAAAATGTCACAAAAACCTCTCCATATGATTCCATCCATAAATCCATCTCCCTGTGTAGCCTTCAATGATTTCCACCATCATTGAGCATCATCCTCTAGCTTATAAACTACTAATCTCACCTTCTGATTTTCTGAACATCCAATCACATCAAAAATCTTCTCCAAGTGGGCGATCCAGTTCTCAGCATCAATTGGAGTTGGAGCAAAACGAAAAGAATTGGGCTTCTGCTTAATGAACCTCTCTAATAACACATAAAACGGCTGCACTTGCTGACCCACTTGATCCTCAGGATGAACATTCTACTCATGTTGTGGTATCTCTACATCATCCCCCATGCCATTTGCATGTTGATTTCCTTACATCTGCGGAATACCCTGCATAGCTTGTGCCACGGCCTGCGTAACTGCCTCATTCACCATTGTTGCGACCATAGCCAGGGTTATTATTGCATTACCCTGATCCCCATCGTTTCCACCCTGGTTAACAGCCTCAACCTGGGGCTACCTCTGACCTCTCCTACCATTATTACCCTACCTCCCAGCAATTCTCGAGGACGTACGAGCCATCTATGATACAAAATCAAACAGACGAGAACAAACAGATCAAAACAAATAATCAAAGCCAAATTTATGCAGAACAAAAATTAAATGTAATACAAATCTTATAACTTCCCAGTGGTCTACCCATAACTCACAGGTCAAGCCTAAAAGGCAATCTACAAGATCATAACCTAAGATTTGATACCAACTCTATAACACCCCCTTTCCCAAAAAGGAAAAGGAATGTCACACACAAGCATAATAAATACAAACGTCAAATAAAATCTCAAAATATCTCCAATGAAATTGAACACTAATTGTCACATACTCCAATTTAAATAGAAGGAACTCCACACTTACATAATCTCTACTAATGAGTAATAAATGCCAAAATGACCCAAACATCTATATACAAAATATTAGGAAAACCAAGTCTAATAATAAGTCTCAAAACTAATCTACTCATTTGGATCAAAGGTAGCTCTCATCCCACAAATCCTGATCACCCCTGATTACCTGCCGGAAAAAGAACACAGAAATAAAATAGATACCAACTCTGTAACACCCCCTTTCCGAAATAGAAAGAGAGGTTACTCAAAACTTAACAAAACAGATGAATTTAATAGCAAGGCTCAAAGCCACAAAAAGAATAGTCTTAATAACTGATAAATACCACAAATCAACCATAAGAAATCACAAACTGTCTCAAACCACAATCTAAAATATTTATGACAATTCCAAGTAAACTGACACATCATGTTTAAACAGAATATTTCTAAATCATTGGAAAGAATGGAGCTCTCATCACACTTGCCCTTGATTCCCCTGATTACCTACCGAAAGAAAAATACAGCATGAGCCAAATGCCCAGTACGGATATAGAATACAAATAATGAACCAAAATAACCAACTCAATTAAATGAAAAGAGACGAAACGAACTGAAACGAAACGAACAAATCTAACACAACAAAATAATAGGCTGAATCAAATGGCTGGGTGTTATTTTATACCGAGCTCAAAATAAATAATAATATACTTTGCCATACAGACAAGTCAAATAATGCCACACAGGCAAATCACACACATTGGACCGCGAATCCAATGTATGTAAAATTGGAAGGCATATTTGGCACAAACATCACCATTCTGCAGAACAGAACAAAATAAAAAACTAGGGTCGACCCATACGCCTCCCACAACAAACACCAAATGGCCAACTCCCATCGGAGCACAAAACGGAGACGTCGTGGACTGATCACACCGCCACGGAAGGTGTCATGCCTCGGTACCAAGAGGACATGTCAATAGTACCCCCACAGGTGGTTATAGCTCAGGTATACCCTATGGTATTCTAACAAAATATAATGTCACAACACATGTGACAAAATATCAACACAAAGGGGTTCTATCGTGTACATGTTAAATCGAACGAATCATCAATATAAGTCTCTAAAAATATACTAACATGTACATCACTATAAATATCAAAATAAAATTTAGACATGATACACTAGTCTAAAGAGTACAAATATGAGTTCTAATACAACGTCAAAATAAATTTATCACAATAAATTGACAGGGAACAATTATGAGAGACAATACTAAATTTTGAAACGAATAACGAAACGAACGAATTAAAAACAAAAGAATCTCGCTGAAAGAGTACAGAATCCGTACCTGGAATCGATAACGCAATACCCAAATTTATATTCTAAATATACTCCTTAATTTCCTCCGTTCGATCTAATAAAAATAATAATAATACAATTATAAGTTACTTACTAATTATAATTTATATAATATGAAATTAATTCTCCAATTACATCATTTTTACAAAATAACCTTACTTAAATTATAATTTATCTTTTAATCATTTTTTTCTTATTATACTTTAATAAATTAATAACCTTAAAATATTATATATAAATAATAAACCTTATTGAATCATTAAAGTAATACTGACTTATATATATATATATATATATATATATATATATATATATATATATATATATATATATAGTCTAATCCTTTCCTGGAACATATATATATATATATATATATATATAGACAATTTAGTAAAAACAATTATACATATACTTGCCTGATAAAGAATCAAATGATTGCTTCTTTCTTCGTTGCGCAGCCGCTAACTACCCTTCTTCTTATTCCTCGATTTTTATCAGATATGTTAAAAAGATTAGGTTTTGGTATTTATTCACTTAAAATAGATTTTTATAATTAATATAATATAATTATTAACTCTTAAAATTTTAATAGAACTTTAAAATTACACAATTAAAAAATTAGACCTAATAATTTAAAGCCCAATTTTACCAATTTAATTTATCCATCATTTGTTAATACATTAGCCCACAAAAATTAAATAACTAGTTTGACCCAAAAATAAATGACAAAGTCCAATTAATATGCTTTAAAATAAAATAATTTTTTTATATATATAATATATATATATATATATATATTTTCGGGTATTACTTCACCTACCCCTTAAAAGGATTCCGTCCCCGGAATCAAAAGAATAGAACGTACTTAATTTTCAAAGAGATGTGGATACTCCCGCTCGAATAGACTTCTCCATCTCCCAAGTGGCTTCTCGCTCCGAATGATTCTTCCACAAAACCTTAACAAACAGAATTGTCTTCCTCCGCATAATTCTTTCTTGACGATCCAAAATCGCCTCAGCTTGCTCCTTACAAGTAAGATCCTTACGAATCTTATCGAATGGATATTTCACCACATGCAACGGATGATAATGATAACTCCTCAATACCGACACATGGAATACATTATGCACATGAGCTAGTTGTGGAGGCAAAGTTAATCGATATGCAACCTCACCAACCCTCTCCAGAATCTCAAATGGTCCAATATAACGCGGACTAAGCTTTCTTTTCAACCCAAATTTCCGAATGCCCTTCCAAGGAGAAACTTTTAGAAACACATGATCACTAGGTTCAAATTCTAAAGTCCTCCTATGCTTATCAGCATAACACTTCTACCGTGATCGAGCTGACTTCAATTTCTCCTTAGCCAACGCTACCTTCTCCGTAGTGATTTGAACTAACTCAGGCCCTTCTATGGCCCTTTTGCCAACCTCATCCCAACAAGTCGGTGCCTGACACTTCCTACCATACAATGCCTCAAAAGGAGCCATCCCAATACTTCCATGCCATCTGTTATTATAAGCAAACTCAACTAGACTCAAGTAATCATCCCAATTACCCAACCACTCAAGTGCACAAGACCTCAAATGTCCTCCAACGTTTGAATAGTCCGTTCAGATTGCCCATCAGTCTGCTGGTGGAAAGAAGTACTGAAGTTGAGCCGAGTACCCTAAGCTTGTTGAAACCATTTCCAAAACCGAGAAGTGAACCGTGGATCCCGATCTGAAACAATAGACACCGGAGTACCATGAAGTCTAACAATCTCCTGCTGAAAGATATGTGCCAACCTATCCACTGAGTAACCCTCATGGATAGCCAAAAAGTGTGCCGATTTGGTCAATCAGTCCACCACTACCCAAATGGCATCATTCTTCCTGAAAGTCTTCGGCAAACCAGTCACAAAATCCATCGTGATATCCTCCCACTTCCACACTGGAATGTCTAACTGTTGCAGCAAACCGCTAGCTCATTGATGTTCTATCTTCACTTGTTGACAAGTGAGGAACTTCCCAACATATTCAGCCACGTCTCGTTTCATCCCATTCCACCAAAAATTCTTCTTCAAATCCCTATACATCTTTGTAGAACTTGGATAAATAGAAAATGGCGAACTATAAGCCTCAACCAACACCGTCTCCCGAATGATTGGATCGGATGGTACACACAACCGCTCACCCAACCAAATTACACCATGGTCATCAATACGAAACTCGGACTGCTTGCCCTCCTCTAGATTCTGTGTCATTCTCCACAACTCCTCATCTTCCTTTCGAGCTTCTTTAACTCTCGAGATAAGAGAGGGTTCCACTCTCAAACCCGCCAAATGCCCATCTGAACCTCATACATACAACTCCAACTCGAGCCGCTCCATATCTGAAATAAGCTGAGGTTGTGTAATAAGGGCTGCTACACTCCCTGAACTCTTCCATCTAAGAGCATCTGCAACCACATTTGCCTTCCCCGGGTGATATTGAATCCTAGCATCATAGTCTTTTAGAAGCTCCAACCAACGCCTCTGCCTCATATTGAGCTCCTTCTGAGTGAAAATATATTTAAGACTTTAGTGAACGGTGAAGATATCACAAGTCTCTCCATACAAATAATGCCTCCAAATCTTTAAGGCAAAGATCACCGCAGCCAACTCCAAATAGAAAGAGAGGTTACTCAAAACATAACAAAACTGATGAATTTACCTTTGAAAAGAAGAATATGATGAATAAAGTTTTAAGGATCTTGCTCTCAAACCCTTTTTAATTCCTGCCACGTTCCCTCGTTCTCCTCATACTTCTTCCGCCTCTTCTTCGTTTCTCGTTACGTTAGAAACCCTCTCCTTCTTTTGTTTAGTCGATTAATGCCAATATATGTATTAGTGAGAGCTTTGACCTAATATATTAATGTTACTCCTATTCCAATTTGGTTTTTTAAAACCCAACACTTTAATTTGGGCTCAAATAATTTAACAAGCCCAAATTTAAATACTTACAAATTAGTTTGACCCAATTAATATAAATTCCCAAATTAATGTAATCACATGCTTATTATAGTACACACAAATTAAATACAAATTGACCCAAATCGTCAAACATAAGAACAAGCCAATTAAAATGTCATTTATTTTATTTTAATAATATTTTTTTTCGGGTATTACATTACCTACCCCTTAAAATAATTCCGTCCCCAGAATCAAAAGAATGAAAAATACCTAATTATCAAAAAGATGTGGATACTCCGCTCGAATAGGCTCCTCAATCTCCCAAGTAGCTTCGCGCTCCGAATAATTTTACCATAAGACTTTAACAAAAAGAATTATCTTCCTCAATTTTAATTTAATTAGTTATTTAATTCTCTACTAAAAGAATTTAATTTTCCTAACAAAACAAGGAAGAAAAGAGGGAAACAAAATTATTTACCTTTTCCAATTTAAATACAATGGTATAAGATAAAATCAATTAATATTTAATTATTAAAAAATGGGTTATTACATTTTTCATCCGTTAAAAATAATTCCGTCCTCGGAAATCAAATAAGCTAAAAAAAATTTAGTTACGACGTAGCGCCACCATTTGTTACGATCAACGCGGATTATTCATCGGTCCACGTAATTATCAATGTATTTGTAAACGATTCGTCAGCTACCGTGTCAAGCCTTGGTAAGGTTCTTCGCGTTGCATCAAATTAGATCACATGATCCACCGTTGGTGCGGGCCGTTGCTAATATCTTTGAGTTTCATTCTTGCAAACGTACGTACTCTTCAGAACATAACTCGAAATCACAAAAAAAAAATTCTTCATCTAAATACAATTCAAATTCCCAAAAATATTTGAAATTATTTTTAACTCGTAAAATGTTTATGCTCCACACATGACAAAGATTTAACAAATTATTTTTATTTTATTTATTTATTTTACATAAATACATGCAAAACTTCAATGATATCGGACAAACAAAATAATTGTACAAATTATATCTCCAACTCACCCTAAGAACTCAAGAGTTTCAAAATATCATAACCTAGAATCAAATTAGTTCTCAAATAATATTACACCAAAAATATATTACTACTAAGATCTCCTCATCACCATACCAAACTCCATATCATATATCCTACTATCTGAATAACCAAACTATAGCTTTCAAAATCTCTTAAAGATTCATCACTTATTATATATCTAATCATTCAATAAATCAATCATTCTCTTAGTGCAATTCTTAACCCAACAAATTCCAAGATCTCCACATACTATCACTCAAAATTTCATATAAGATAACTCCAATATTCTACTAGGAAATAATCGCAAAATTCATTTACTCCAAAAGATTAATCTAATTACCTCGAACCTCTACAACAACTCAAAATTACAAAAGATCCTCTGTACTTAATAATTTTTACTTTATTATATTATCTCACCGATTCACATACCTCAATTTATTCATAACTTAACAAAAATCAGAATCTAACCCGAATCAAATCTTCAATCCAAAATCATAATGATTATCACAAAATAAAACAACTCTAACAAATAATTTTTCCAAAATCAAATTCTCGTCGATGCAAATACTCACATCATAGTCGTATAATCATTTCTTAATTTAATAAAATATGACATTATTCTCCTTAATGATTAAATCACAATTCTTAACTGATATCATTGCTCTAATGCATAACAATAATAATCTTAGCAAATTATCTCGCCTTTCTTAAATCAACTACAACTCAAAGAACTAAAAACACTTGGTCAAAATCAAGACCAACTAAACAGAGAACATAATCGAATCAAACTCCTACGTCTACCCAGTGATTTACCCATAACTCACAGGTCAAACCTAAATAGGTTTTCTACAAGAAAAAACCTAAGCTCTGATACCATCTGTGTAACACCCCCTCCCCGAAAAAGAAAGGGAGGTCACGTGCAAAGCACAACAAACCTCAAAATTAGTAAACAGAGCACTAATAACTGCAAAATATAAATAGTGGTGATCCATAAATGAAGTACTAATTATAATTCTCCTATTAGAGTCAAAATAATCAAAAACCAAAAATTGAAACAACCTAGATGGTCAAAGGTAATACTCTAATCACACTAGCCCTAAATCACCCATGCAAACTTGCCGGAAGAAAAACACAGCATGAGCTAATTGTCCAGTACGGATACAGATATACAAAAGATATATGAAAGCAACTGAGACAAAATACTGAACAAGCCTCAAGTGCAAATACGAACGAAAATATAATATCCTAAGCTCTGAATGGAATATAGCTGAATCAACATAATTGACGAACCTAATAAAAGAATAAAGAAATAACGAACTGAAATAACTAACTCAATGACTTGAACTGAACAGAAATCAACAAAACTAATCCAATAAAATAATAGGCTAAAATAAATGGCTGGAGTTATTTCATACTGAATGAGCTCAGAAATATATTTTACCACACAGTCAAGTCAAACTAATGCCACACAGGCAAATCAAATGATGCCACACAGGCAACCAAAAGAATGCCACACAAGCAGATCACATATTGGACCGCGAATCCAAATGTATGCAAATCGGATAGTGTATTTTGTACAACATCACCAATCCGCAGAACAGAAAACTAGGGTTAACCCATACGCCTCCCATAACAAAACCCCAAATGGCCCACTTCCTCCGGAGCCCAAAACGGAGACGCCATGGACTAATCACACTGCCACAGAAAGTGTCATACCTCTCGTGCCAAGACGACATGCCTGTGGTACCCCCACAGGTGGTTATAGCTCAGGTATACCCTACGGTATATTTTTATAAAAATACTATGTCACAACACATGCGACATAATACCAACAAAAGAGTTATATATATACATGTTGAACCAAATCAAATTATAGTCACAAGGTCTCAAAAAGAAGGTAGCAACATATACCGCTCTACAATTATAAAAAATAAATACTAAACATGATATCCTAATTCAAAGAGTACAAATACGAGTCATGTGTATCAACTCCAAAATAAAAATAATATATTTATTTCACAAGAAACAATTATGTGAAATCATAACAAAATTCGAAATAAGAAAACAAACGAACAAATCAAATTTAACAAGAGTATCGCTGAAAGAGTACAGAATCCGTACTTGATACTTCCAAACCATTTATAACACACTCCACAAAATCTTACCCTCAAATGTCAATGATATCAAATACGAAACGTTATTCACAACCTAAACATATTCACCTCAAATTAAAAATAATCCCAGCTAAAAATTTCAAGATAATTCATAATATATTTAATATTCCTTTAATCATCGCCTTATATAAATTATTAATACTCCAAAATTTATATACTAAGCACAACTCTTTAAATTCTTTTCGTCCGAACAAAGTAATAATAATTAATTTAAATATATTATATTCAGTTGTAAGCAAAAGATACATTTTAACTGTAATGACAATATTATAATTTTTATTTATCACTTTTTCCTTTTTAAATTTCCGTAAATCCTATATATATATATATATATATATGTATGTATGTATGTATGTATGTATGTATGTATACCTAATGAACTAAATATATATATATTTATTATATAGATGTATACCTAATGAACTAAATTATATATATATATATATATATATATATATATATATATATATATATTAATGAATTTACATGTTGTACGAATATATATATATATATAAACGCGAATTTGTAGGTTTATATTTTAATATATATATCATATATCCCAATTGTAAATCAAAATTTTATTAACAAATTCAATTAATCAAGCGACATAATAAAATTTTAAAATAGATTGCAAACACAACAAGAAAATAGATTGTAATTATAGCAACAAAATAATTATTTTATATTCAAAAATAGTCCAATAATTACCTTTGAGAAGAAGAATATGATGAATAAAGTTTTAATGATCTTGCTCTCAAACCCTTTTTAATTCAAGCCACGTTCCCTCGTTCTCCTCGTTCTTCTTCCGCCTCTTCTTCGTTTCTCGTTACGTTAGAAACCCTCTCCTTCTTTTGTTTAGTCGATTAATGCCAATATATGTATTAGGGAGAGCTTTAACCTAATATATTAATGTTACTCCTATTCCAATTTGGTTTTTTAAACCTAACACTTTAATTTGGGCTCATATAATTTAACAAGCCCAAATTTAAATACTTGCAAATTAGTTTGACCCAATTAATATAAATTCCCAAATTAATGTAATCACATGCTTATTGTAGTCCACACAAATTAAATACAAATTGACCCAAATGGTCAAACATAAGAACAACCCAATTAAAATGTCATTTATTTTATTTTAATTATATTTTTTTTCGGGTATTACACGAAGCATCTTCGAGAAAATAGGATAAAAAGCAGTGTCGAACTCCTTATGGGCATGAGAGTCGTCTAAGGAAATTCAAACACCGTGAATAATTTACAAGTTGGTCAGAGCTGAAAATGTCCATCACGAAAACCGAATCTAGATTTAGGAGACTGAACCTGTAATCACATGAGTCCTAGGCTCACAGGATGATGCAGTTTGTATGAAAGTTGTAAGCAGTTATATATATATATATATATATATAAGGCCATCTACGGAGTTGGAATTGATGTTGTGGTCCTTGTCGACGTCGGGATTTTTATTTATCCCTTTTCTGTTCTTGTCTTTTAGTGTTCTCATGTTAGGTGAGATTTGTTTGAAAAAAGAAGTTGTGAAAAGGTCCGACATGTACATGTCGACGATTGGACTGTAAGAGTCGCCAGTTGGTATTTTCAAATGGTTGTACCAATGCAACTGAGAAAAGGTTTGCACATTGACCTAGTGATGTGACACTATTTAACTGGTTTATGAAATCGAGATTCGTTAGGGTCCGGGAGCTTGATTATGCGGATGGAAGGTGTTAGGAACCCCCCGACATCCGTGTTACCACGGTGACTGCCACTTTTCAATTAAACTGTTATATAAATGCGTGTGTGTGTTTGTTAATGTGCAATTATCTAGAAGTATTGATATGCCTCGTTCGCACCTATATACAAAGGGTTTGAATTTTTGTATTAAAGTTCAATTTTAACAAGATATAGCAATGCCGTTTTATAAAAGAGGTTTTTCAAACCCTTATGCTCAATAGTAATTGAGGCCTTTGATACTTCCATTTTATTAAATGTTCGGCTTGGTTGCTTTTATTTTCGAGATGCGAAGCATCTTCGAGAAAATAAAATAAAAAGAAGTGTCAAACTCCTTGTGGGCATGAGAGCCGTCTAAGGAAATTCAAACACCGTGAATAATTTACAAATCGTGTACAGTTGAAAATGTTCATCACGGGAACCGAATCTATATTCAGAAGACTGAATATGTGATCACATAATTCCTAAGCTCACATGATATAGCAATTTATATGAAAGCTGTAAACACTTATATATATATATATATATATATATATATATATATATATATATATATATATATATATATATATATATATATATATATGGGAGCCCTTCCATAGCAGCCGATTGCTATGAGAACTGTGCAACACCCCCCTTTTTGGACCGTTGATAAATTGAATTGATGGCCGCGATTAACTTTTCTATTTGATCAGCCGGCACAGGTTGTTGTGCCTAATTATTTACCTATACCGGCTTCTATTTTAATAAGCGAGGCCCACGTAAAATTATATTGTCAGTATAGTTATAAAAAATGAATATTTATTATTAAAATAATCTGGCCGAAAGAGCTTGTACCGGCTTATACATTTTTTATTTCTCCATTATATGTCATGACTCAGCACATTAAAATGGAATAAAAAAAATAAAATAAATTCCGGCCGGTACAGGCTGATACGGCTGGCATTAAAATAATATTAAAATGTCGGCCAGTACAGGCTGATACGGCTTGCAATAAAAAATTGAAAAAAATAGTCGGGCGGTACAGCTTGTCACGGCTGACAATAAAAAATTAAAAAAAATGATTTTATTCAAGCAATTCGCTGCTAAACAGATTCAAACTCGCAACCTCAAACTACATACACTCGTCATATGACCACCCAAGCACCACGGGCCTAGCTGTTAAATTCAACCAAGGATATATCTTTATATTAAAACTTCACCATCCCCCAAAATCTATATTCTTGAATTATTATTATATTAAGATTTATTATTATTAATAAATCTATATTATTAATTAGGGGTTTTCTAAATAGAAATAAGTTAATATCTATATTTATTATCATCCCCTTTAATATTTTTTCTTATTTTTGTAATAATATCAATAAAAGGATTATTAATATATTAAAAATAAATATCATTCTTTAATAAAATATAAAGTGATCATTATAAATCTTGCATTATTAGTATTAATAATTTTATTATTAAGCATTGATTATTAGTAATGATTTTATATATTAAGCAATGATTTTATTATTAAGAAATAATTTTATTATTAATAAAATTAGTTCAATTAGTCTAATAAGTAATGCTTTCCAATTTTTCAAGTCATTTCAGGAAATTAATTTACTTATCGAATTTATAAAAGTAGTGAAGTATTATTATAATAATAATAATGTGATTATCAATATTAGAAGTACAGATTATACCAATACTAGTACTGCATAACATTAAGAGGAATAATACATATTACATGTTCATTTTCATAAAATAAAATAAAATAAAACATAGCATGATTAATACAACCGACGCCTATTTTTTGGCTCAGGAATCCCTAGCACTCGATAGTGATTTCGCTTATCGTGGTCGGTTTCAAAGCCACAAATTGTACACTTTCGATGAGTCTTAGAAGGAATGATTTTCTCGAGTGCACTCTTGAATCTAGATTGTTTTTTGCGACCCTTTATTTGATAAATATTAGGCGGCAAAAACTCTTCTTCTACTTCCACCTCTGCATCTTCATCGTCATTATCGTATCCTATATCATGATTTAGATCTCCAACTGTGTAATTAATGTCTTCATCTGCAAGTTCAGTAATATTCTCATCCGAATCATACTGGTCAACCAACTCTTTTCCTCGTGCATTCAGTTTAAGAACAGTTTTATAACCTCTGACTGAGCAAGCCGCTTTGCTCGCTAACTCTTGGTAATCACTCATCAAATGATTATAGTGCATTGCTTGATTTTGTTCGAAGTCAGCAGGTGTGGAGTTAAAGAGTAAGTCTTCACCATTGCTTTTGTTCGCGTCTCTTGTCCACCGATGAAGGATCATGTTGCTCGGTATTTGTGAAATACTCTTTGCTATGAAATATCTCAAGATGTGCCTGCATAATTCACCAGAGTGAGAAAACATTTGGCAGTTACATGTTACCGATCCCAGTTGATGATTCTTGACAACTTCTTTATATCTTCCACCATTTTCAGTTACATCTGCATTATACACTACATAAATCTTAGTATCAGTGACACACAACTCACTAAGTTTCTGAACATTGTATTTAATGGAATCGACAAATTGACGTTGAAAACGTCTAAACATCTCTTTTGTGTATATTTGTGCAGCATGAACTTCTAAAGATGAACCGAGTACCATAATCCTTTTACGATGTTTTGTTATGTAGTCGGCCTTCCTCTTCCTTATAAACTGTCTTTCTACAGCCTTTTAACTCTGCAGTACAAAACATAGCATACCTGTTGATGCATTAACATACTCATCAAAAAAGGCATTCATGCTCTCGCTTTTTCCAGTGGTAGTCATTCCCGCGGCAAAATATCTCTTTATATATGCTGGAATCCATTTTTGTCGTATATCATACCAAAATGGAATAATATTATTTTACTATTATACGAAAATAATAACAACAACAGAAACTATTAAAAACTGAACAAATAACAATAAATAAAAACTTACTTGTTGAAGTTCGGTGTCTTTAGAATCTAATAAATGGAATCCAGCCGTTTCAACTTGTTGAAGTTTTTTGCTCCTCCCTACTGAAATACTCCCTCTCTACTCTCTGTTACTTTTATTTTACCTTACTATATAATGAAGTTAGTTTGAACAACGTGTGTTCTCAAAACATGGTTAAATAAGCTCACCGGTATATAGAATTAAATATTGTCCAAATTCAAACACTGATACTGTTGTGCAAAGCCAGCTTTTTAGTTTACCGAGCTTGCAGGTGTTCTTTCCCGAGGCGATGTGGCAGAAAAAGTAGTCAAAACAAATATTTGGTGCCTTTCCCGAGGCAATGTGGCAGAAAAAGATTTGTCCCTTTGCTCGGCCGGTACAGGCTTCACCGGCTTACAATAAAAAATTAAAAAATATTATTATTATAAAGGCTCGGCCGGTAGAGGCTATATCGGCTTGTAATAATGAAATTTTTTCGCTGCTAAACAGAATCGTACCCGCGACCTCTAGCTCCAAACATTCGTTAAATGACCACCCGGGCACCACGGGCCTAGCCGTCATATTTTACCTTGGATTTGGATATATCTTAAAACATTCCATTTCCCCCCAAATTATATTTTCTCATTATTTTATTATAATTATTCGATTATTATTATTATGAATTGACTATAAAACCGTTACATATAGTAGCGGCTTATGTACTTTTTATTATTTTATTACCATTATTATTATTATTATTATTATAAAGATTGTCTGGTGAATAAGTAGTCAAACATAATAATAAAGAATTATGAGAATAGAAAAAAACTGACATTGATTATATGGAAAAAGTACATTATACTTCTTGAGCATTAACCGCTACACGCTGTACCGGCTGGTCTTTTTACCCTTTAAATATTGTCTAGGAAGCTGCTATTTTCTCAAGTTATCTTCTTATCCTTCCATAGAACTTGTTCTCGGATATTAATTTCTCTTTTCACCTCTACTCATAATTTGTTTCATCTGGTTGCCCACTTTCACTTCAGAAAATCAAGTTGAAGTTCTGATCGAGCAAAATTCATCACTATTATTCACAAGTAAGTTTTTCAAAATGTCATATAATACATCTAAATTTGTTAGTGAAGTTGAAAGTAATAAATCTGATATTGTTCCGTACGTTGGTTAATTATTTTGTACGTTAGAAGAGGTTGAATATTTTTATAGATCATATGCACGTAAAAATGGATTTGAGATTAGAATTGCAACTAGTCATAAACATACTAATACGAATGATATCAGATCTAGGCAGTATGTATGTAAGAAAGCCGGTACACCAATTGTTGGCAAGAGTTTACCTGATGATGAAGATAGTAGTAATAAAATAACTAGACAGAGAGACTTTATAGGACAAACAATGTGCAAAGCTAGAATATATGTTGTCCACAATAAGAAAGAAGACAATTGGCGTATTTCTACTATTGAATTAGAGCACAATCATCATTTAGTGACCCCCACCAAAGTAGATTTGATCGAGACTCACAAAAATATTACTCCTGTTGCAAGAAATTTAATTGACACTTTAAATAAGTCCGGTATTGGTCCTAGTAAGATGATGAATGTTTTGAGCACAATGGGAGGTGGGTTGCAAAATGTTTCATTCTCTACTGCTAATGTTGAGAATGTGGTACGAGATTTAAGGCATGATTCTGCAGATGAAAATGATGAACAAGTTGCTGTTAATCATTTGAACAAACTTGCATCCGGAAGTGCCAGTAAATTTTTTTCCGAGTGAAACCCGGTGAAAACAACTGCATAACTTGTATTTTGTGGGTTGACGCCCGATCTAGGTTTATGTATTAACGGTTCGGAGACGTTGTGACATTTGATAGTACATACCGGACAAATAAGTATGGCATGCCGTTTTTTCCATTTGCCGGGGTCAACCACCATTATCAGTCTATATTGTTTGGATTTGCATTGTTACGAGATGAGACAGAGGACTCTTTCGTTTGGATATTACAGACATGGCTTTAAGCCATGGACTAAAAGGCACCTATAACCATCATCACTGATCAAGACAGAGCCATGAGTAATGCTATTGCTATGGTACTTCCTTCTAGTTATCATTTATTGTGTTCTTGGAATATTAGCAATAAATTTCCTGAAAAATTGCATCATGTTTATTCTGAGCACCCATCGTTCAAAAATGATTTTAACAACTGTGTGTATAACTCATTGTCCATCGAGGAATTTGAAGAGCGTTGGCATATTCTGATAAGTTCCTATGAATTGTATACCAATGAATGGCTTGGAAGTTTGTATGATGTACGACAGAAATGGATTCCAGCATATAAAAAGAGATATTTTGCCGCGGGAATGACTACCACTGGAAGAAACGAGAGAATGAATGCCTTTTTTGATGAGTATGTTAATGCACCAATGGGTATGCTATGTTTTGTACTGCAGAGTCAAAAGGCTGTAGAAAGACAATTTATAAGGGAGAGGAAGGCCGACTACATAACAAAACATCGTAAAAGGATTATGGTACTCGGTTCATCTTTTGAAGTTCATGCTGCACAAATGTACACAAAAGAGATGTTTAGACGTTTTCAACGTCAATTTGTCGATTCCATAAAATACAATGTTCAGAAACTTAGTGAGTTGTGTGTCACTGATACTAAGATTTATGCAGTGTATAATGCAGATGCAACTGAAAGTGGTGGAAGATATAAAGAAGTTGTCAAGAATCATCAACTGGGATCGGTAACATGTAACTGCTAAATGTTTTCTCACTCTGGTGAATTATGCAGGCACATCTTGAGATATTTCATAGCAAAGAGTATTTCACAAATACCGAGCAACATGATCCTTCATCGGTGGACAAGAGATGCGAACAAAAGCAATGGTGAAGACTTACTCTTTAACTCCACATCTGTTGACTTCGAACAAAATCAAGCAATGCGCTATAATTATTTGATGAGTGATTACCAAGAGTTAGCGAGCAAAGTGGCTTGCTCAGTCCGAGGTTACAAAACTGTTCTTAAACTGAATGCACGAGGAAAAGAGTTGGTTGACCAGTATGATCCGGATGAGAATATTACTGAACTGGCAGATGATGACATTGATTGCACAGTTGGAGATCCCAATCATGATATGGGATACAATAATGACGATGAAGATGCAAAGGTGGAAATAGAAGAAGAGTTTTTGCCGCCTAATATTTCTCAAACAAAGGGCTGCAAAAAATAATCTAGATTCAAGAGTGCACTCGAGAAAATCATTCCTTCTAAGACTCATCAAAAATGTGCAATTTGTGGCTTTGAAACCGACCATGATAAGCGAAATCACTATCGAGTGCTAGGGATTCCTGAGCCAAAAAATAGGCGTCGATTGTATTAATCATGCTATGTTTTTTTTTATTTTATTTTATGAAAATGAACATGTAATATGTATTATTCTTCTTAATGTTATGCAGTACTAGTATTGGTATAATCTGTACTTCTAATATTGATAATCACATTATTATTATTATAATAATACTTCACTACTTTTATAAATTCGATAAGTAAATTAATTTTCTAAAATGACTTGAAAAATTGGAAAGCATTACTTATTAGACTAACTGAACTAATTTTATTAATAATAAAATCATTTCTTAATAATAAAATTATTGCTTAATATATAAAATCATTACTAATAATCATTGCTTATTAATAAAATTATTAATACTAATAATGCAAGATTTATAATGATCACTTTATATTTTATTAAAGAATGATATTTATTTTTAATATATTAATAATCCTTTTATTGATATTATTACAAAAATAAGAAAAAATATTAAAGGGGATAATAATAAATATAGATATTAACTTATTTCTATTTAGAAAACCCCAAATTAATAATATAGATTTATTAATAATAATAAATCGTAATATAATAATAATGCAAGAATATAGATTTTGGGGGATGGTGAAGTTTTAATATAAAGATATATCCTTGGTTGAAATTAACAGTTAGGCCCGTGGTGCTTGGGTGGTCATATGACGAGTGTATGTAGTTTGAGGTTGCGAGTTCGAATCTGTTTAGCAGCGAATTGCTTGAAAAAATCATTTTTTTTCAATTTTTTATTGTCATCCGTGACAAGCTGTACCGGCTGGCTATTTTTTTCAATTTTTTATTGCAAGCCGTATCAGTCTGTACCGGCCGGCATTTTAATATTATTTTAATGCCAGCCGTATCAGCCTGTACCGGTCGAAATTTATTTTATTATTTTAATTCAAGCCATATCAGCCTGTACCGGCCGAAATTTATTTTATTTTTTTATTTCATTTTAATGTGCTGAGTCATGACATATAATGGAGAAATAAAAAAAATGTGTAAGCTGGTACAAGCTCTTCCGGCCGGATTATTTTAATAATAAATATTCATTTTTTATAACTATACTGACAATATAATTTTACATGGGCCTCACTTATTAAAATAGAAGCCGGTACAGGTAAATAATTAGGCACAACAACATGTGTCGGCTTATCAAATAGAAAAGTTAATCGCAGCCATCAATTCAATTTATCAATGGTCCAAAAAGGGGTGTTGCACAGTACTTATAACAACCGACTGCTATGGAAGGGCTCCCCACATATAAGGCTGAAAACGGATTGAACGGGTCGGGCTCGGATCAGAGTCGATTCAGAAATATTTCGAACGGGACCCGGATTCGCATATTAACCGAGTCGATTTTGAGCAGCTTTCATTATTCGACTTCTCAGACGATCCGGATCTGAGAGAAGTCATACTCTGCTCGTTTTCTCCCTGAGTAGTTCAATCAGTTTCGAATCATTCGCCATGGATTCGATCGAATATATTCGACTATGGTTCGCGAGTATGCTTATATATGTATATACATAATTTTATTTTTTGATTTACTGTCTAACGAGTAACGATTAGTCTTCCAGATTTCTCTTCCCCTGTTCGGCTGTTCCCCAGTTGAGACTTGGGCCAGAAATCCTTACTTCCTTCCTCCAGTCCTCCTACATGCTACGGTTTTCACTTTTCAGTCTTCTTATTCCTTGATCTGTGTTTGAGAAGTGTAAGAGACAATTAACTTTTAATTTTGTCTAGGAAATACTAATTTTTCATCATTTATGTTATATTGTAGTTAAAAATCTCAAGATCTGCAGATGCATGGCTATGATTTGAGAGAATTTAAAAGCTTAACTTGGTAAGTTATCACTTTCAGTCGATTCAGCCCCCAGATTCATTTATATAACCCCAATTTTATTTTCCCCAAATCATTCAAAAATCAAAACCCTAGTTTTAGTTTCTTCTAAACTCTAAAACTAAATTTTTTCAAAATGTTAAACTCAGAGTCTGTTACTGGTACTCAACTAACCACTGCTAACGATAATGGTAATAGTTATCAATTTTGATTAATTTTCAATTTGGGTCATAGTTTAATTTTTATTTACATTTAGAGTTATTAGCTTTTCATTATTTGTCTCATTGTCTGTCTCTTTTTTTTTCAAGTGGTGAGTTCAATCAGTCAACACCAGTAGTTAATCTTTCACAAGCCTCTGATAATGGCAATACTTCTGCCACCAATAATGCTATCATTGAAATTGACGATAGTAAGGGAGAAGAGAAAGGTACTGAAGAAAATGGTGAAGTAAGAAAGAAGAGAAAAAATTCAAAGGTTTGGTCTGAATTTAACATTATTAAATTACAAGATGGTACCAAAAAAATCCAGTGCAATTAATGTTTTGCTAAACTTGCACATCAAAGCACTGGTTCAACTAGCCATTTAAATAGGCACATGTTAACTTGCACAGTTCGTTTATCTAAAATTGTTGGAACAAAACAGAGTGTGTTGGCTTACCCTACTATTGAAGCTGATGGTCAAATGAGTAATTTGACAAATTTTAGGTTTGACAAAGAGAGGACCAGAGATATTATGGCAAAAATGATTATGGTGCATGAATATCCCTTTAGAATGGTTGAACATGAATTTTTCATTCTTCTCTTGAAATCTTTGAACCCTAAATTTGATCCTATTTCTCGTGTTACTCTGAAGAATGACTGCATGAAAATTTATGCTTTAGAAAAGAAAAAAGTGAAAGCTTTGTTGTTTTGGCATCGATAGAGTGAGTTTAACTTCAGACTTGTGGACATCTAATCAAACAATTGGGTATATGTGTCTCACTGCACATTTCTTAGATTCTGATTGGAGGCTTCAAAAAAGAATTCTGAATTTCTGTCCTTTGCCACCTCCTCACACTGGCCTCATGATTAGTGATGCCATCTTTTCTTGTCTTAGTGAATGGGGCATTGAAAATAAGATAACCACAATCACTTTAGACATTGCATCTTCTAATGATTCTGCAATTAGGAATCTTAAAGATAGTTTTGTGTTAAAAGGTAATTTGTTTTTTGGTGGAAAATTATTTCATGTGAGATGTTGTGCACATATTCTCAATATTATGGTACAAGATGGTTTAGCTGTGATTCAAAGTTTTATTGTGAAGGTTCGTGATAGTGTGAAATACTTTAAGGGATCCTCTTCTAGACTTCATAAGTTTTCTGAGATTGCAAAGCAATTGCAATTATGCACAACTAAAAAACTTGTTTTAGATGTTCCAACTCGTTGGAACTGCACTTATGCCATGCTTGTGTCTGCTATGCATTTTAGGGAGGTGTTCCCTAGGTATCAAGAAAGGGATCCACATTATCAGTCTTGTCCATCTTTTGAGGATTGGGAGAAAGCTGGAAAGTTAATGGAGTTGCTAGAGGTGTTCAATGAAGCCACACATGTTTTCTCAGGCTTTGAATATCCTACAACAAATCTATTTCTTCCTGAAATATGGAAAATTAAAGAGTTGTTGCTTAAGACATCAAATGATGATTTTCACTTGTTGAGAGACATGGCTTTCAAAATGAAAGAAAAATTTGATAAGTATTGGGGAGAGTGTAACATTCTGATGGCAATTGCATCTATCCTTGACCCAAGGTTTAAGATGCAATTGGTCATCTTTTGTTTTCTAAAAATTTTTACAACTGAGTTTGAAGCTGAAAGAAACATTGGGCTTGTGAAAAGAGCACTTTATGAGCTCTATGAGTACTATGTTGGTGTTCACTGTTTAATACCTACTAGTGTGCCTAGTATGTAAGGAAGTTCTGCCAATGCTAGTGGTAATTGCTTTGAGAAAAATAAAACAAAGACCAGAGCAGAGTTTGATTCTTGGGCTCAAGGTATGGACACTATTACTCCTATTAAATCTGATCTAGATGCATATCTTGAAGAGAGTAGGTATATATGTAATGATGATGAGTCCTTTGATGCTTTACTTTGGTGGAAAGTAAACACCTTAAAGTTTAGAATTCTTTCAAAAATGGCAAGGGATATACTATCAATTCCTGTTAGCACTGTGGCATCTGAGAGTACTTTTAGTGCTGGTGGAAGGGTACTAGATCAATATAGGAGCTCTCTCAAGCCTGAAACTGTGCAAGCTCTTATATGTACTTCTGATTGGCTAAGGTGTGATTATAGGCTAAATAAAATGAGTGCTGCTATGGTATGATTTATTTCTTATCAACTTTTAGTTTACTTTTTTATTGTTATTGTTTATGTATGTAACAAATTGGTTTAACACTTTACACTTAACAGGTTGATGAAGATGGTGTCAATGACATTAATTTGGAGTGAATTGCAGTTGTGTTGCTACTGGATTGCTGCTTTCTGCAGTGCTGCTGTTAAACTTATTTTATGGGTTGTAATCTTTTGTTAAACTTGAATTGTTGTTGGTACTGTTATTTGGGTTTTGTTGAACTACAAAATTGGTTGTGTTGGACTGCAGAACTGGTTGTGTTGAACTACAAATTAATTTGGTACTGTTATTTTGTTTGAATTGGTTGTGTTTGAATTTTGTTATTAGATTATAAATTGCTTAACTTATTATTTCTTTTAATAATTATTAGATGATTACTTAATATTGAAGACCTGAGGTAAGGAACTAAGAATCCAAATGTTTATTCTCCTAATACTTCCAGTTTTACACCCATTTTTCTAATACTTCTAGTTTTCTATTGCTTGCCTATTTTCAGTGTTTCTCATGTACCAATAACTTCCATTTATAAAGCAGAAGAGCCTCTATGCAAATTTGTTTGTTGGCCTCCCTTTCAGCTATTATAATTTTGTTACGGTATGTATAGATTTCTAGTTTGGATACATGACTATTTAATAATGTAGAAATCATAAATTTTGTTTTATTGTCCATTTCTGCAGCTGTGGCCATGATGCAGGGATTTAATTTTAAATGTGATATGTACTCTTTAAGTTTGTGGAAAGTATGAGACTTGAGAGGGTGAGTGGCACTATTAGCACACTACTGTTTATATTAAAACTTGGAAATTCCCCATTTGCTATTTCTAATCTTGACCTAGTTATTTGGTTCAAAAATCAAAATTTCGATGTTGTTCTTTATGATATAAGCAAACCCACTTACAATCTCCACTTTTTCAGGCCTTCAATCGATGGATTATATGGGATTAACTGAGATCCAGATTCTGGGTATTGTTGTTGCCGCTGTAGTCGTTGCTGCTATAGACCAATAGATTTTTGGGTAAATGAATATTTTAGACGCTAAGCCATAATGCGCCTTATTTATAAATTGTTTCTCTTTTTGTTCATCTGCTGCTTAAGTTTGGGGTTGACTGTTGAGTCCCATTTTTGATATTTTCTGCAGTATAATGGGACTATTATTTATAATGGGTATGTTCTTGATTATTTTTCTCCTGCAGTTACAGAGCTTTTGATGAGTATGAAGGGATTGAAATGGCCTGGAATCAGGTAAAGCTTTATGATTTTCTACGAAGTCCTGAAGATCTTTAGAGGTTGTATTGTGAAATTCATCTGCTCATGACTTTGAAAGACAACAACATCATAAAGTTCTACACTTCTTGGGTTGATACTGATAATAGGAATATTAACCTCTGGTACTCTCATACAGTAAGTACAACAAAGGGTTTATTATTTTCTGCTCTTCAATTTCACTGGTCTAGTTTATTTGTGTAATTCTATTTTAATGATTGGATTTTCATTTTTAATCAATTGGGTAGGTATAGGCAAAAATACAAGAGAGTTCACATTAGGGCAGTGAAACACTGGTGTAGGCAGATTTTGAATTTGCGTCTTGGAAATGGTTACTTTTGAATATCCATATAGTGAATGCTTTCACCCTGCTAAGATATACAAGAAAGTTATATCAGTATGTACTATAAACCCAATTCTTGTATACCTTATTAGAGTCAATTCTGCTACTCCTTTTCATTAACATAATTTCATTTCTTGATATAGATAGGGTAAAAAGTCAGATGCTCTTTACAAAGTTACTGATCCCGAGGTACGACAATTTTAATACCACTAGATAGGACCCTTTTCTTCGAATTGATGATTATGAATCCGGTTTAATACCACTAGATTATTGCAGAGATTTTGATGGAATATATACTTCCCTTTTGACTTGGAAACATACACAGCAATGAGTGTTGCAGCTGAAATGGTTGCAGAACTGGATGACACAAATTGTGATTACTGTCAAAACTGTGCTTCAAGTGCCCCTTCTAAAAACCATCTTTCCCCAAGCAATCCATGTGCCAAGAACTTTCAGGTCCTTCATTGTTCTAGACACGGCCCTGCTTCTATGCATGGCCGGTTTGAAGAGATCACGTATCAGTTAGAGGCGTCCGAGCAATGTGTTACAGAAGGTGCACCAGTAGTATCAAGTCAATCTGATAGTATGCAATATTCTGTGTTTCTTTTTACAAAATCCAGTTCAGTTCCTTTTCATTTTTATGTCTAAATTTAAATTTAGCTTAGTTGGTTGTTCTTAGTTGTTGTTTTTAGGCTTAATATCTTCTGTTCTTAGAAGTTCATGTATAATTCACCTCATGGCTGCCCAATGCAATTTTTTCCTGATATTATTAACTGTTTCAGATACTAGTGGACTTGGACACTTGAATGAATCAATTAATGCTGCTGCTTGCTGGAAACTTGAATCCTTGTGATGCTGCTTGTTGGATAATGTTGCTGCTAGAAACTTGAATGTTAATGTTGTTGCTGCTACTAATGTGTATTTTGTAATTCATATGCCTAACTTTTTAAAATTGTATATTATAAATTGTAAATTTGGAATCAATAATATGATATAAGCTCGTTTTTACTCGAGTTCGATTTAAAACAAGTAGTTCGAATATAATTTCGAGTCGAGTCGAATCGATTTTCGAGTATCATTTTTTGCATCGAGTCGAATACGAGTACATTGTTTAAATTTTATTTCGAATTCGAATCGAATACGAGCAAGACATTTTTGTATCAAATCAAATCTGACCAGCTTAGAATCCGGATCGATTCGACTCGTTTACAGCCTTACCCATATATATATATATATATATATATATATATATATATATATATATATATATATATATATAACCAAGTTCAAGAGCATAAGTCTTAAGTAACATAATTTTCTTAAAGAGCATAAGTATATAATCCAACGGTCCACACCACCCCACTCACCACAAATCTAACTTCCACCGTCAGATCAGATCTACAACTCCAATAGTATCCCTCCATCTTATCACCCACCCACCCACCCACCTTCAGATCTCAAACACACAACAGAGCAAATATAGTGGAGAGGAGAGAGAAACTTAAAAATCCCAAATTCATTACACATCCAAGTTCATTACCATATGCAAATGATAAGCAGGAATGAAGCCATAAACTGGATTAATCGGACACACTGGAAGTTTGTTCTACTAAAAAATTTACCATGCTTAGGATTGTAATAAAAGGGGATGATAACCCATCACCATGGATGGCGGTCCTTAACACCATCGCCGCCACGGCGGCCTTTGCATTTCCTAGCACCTGCAGCATCAAGACCTGAATTGTATAGGATATATATGCTGGGAATACTACCAAAGTAGACACAGGATAGCCTAGACCATTTACAAGAAAATCAATTTTCATTTCAAGCACATCCTTCGTCATATTAAGAATTTGAGGACCTACTTTAAGCATTTCTAATACATCCTGGCGGTCTAAACCAGCGTCCACCAAAAAATCGATTTACCGAATTATATAAGAAATTAAAATTAAAATAATTACATATACAGGAGTATGTAAGAAAGTAAATTAAAATTCATTAGAGAAATGACCTGATGAAAATATATAGATTTACCGAATCTCCATCAATTCTCATGTTCATCCCAAAACAAAAAAAAATTAGGGCTAATTTCCATATCAGAAAATTCCCAAATCGAATCAAAAATTGAAATTGAAACCTAGTTAAATCTTAAAGAAGTCAAAAAATAGTTAAGGGTTTAACGAATCAAAGTAGAGATCTGGTCTCCAGGTTGCTGCGTTAAATTTCTCGTCTAGAACTTGAACTTGTCAATTTGTGGAGATGATTCCCCTGTCCTCGAAATTGAAGGTGTGGACTCCCGTCTAGAACTCGAAAGGTTAAGCTATCAAATTTGAGATATGTCCGTTTTTTCTTTTGGGGAAGATGGGTCGGTACGGTGGAGGGTGATGATGAGTTTGGGAAGAGAGGTTAGAGGAGTGAGTTTCAGTCTTTCAGAGGGGTGAAAGAACGGGAGAAGTGAAGAGAGAGAAAGGAGAGACTCGTTTGTTAGATTCTTAGATAGTTATGTTACTTAAGAATTTTATGTTACTGAACTCCTGAACTTCCCTATATATATATACTAGCGGGATCCCGTGCCTCCGGCACTGTATGGACAATATGATTTATCTCAAATTTTGAAAGACCAAAATAATTTATTGAGTGAGCGAGAAATTTAAAGTCATTTGTATTTTATTAAATTATTATTAGATTATTAGATAGATAGATGCATTTTATTAGATAGATGTATGAACGGTGGGATTTATCCCAAACTTTGGACGGCCCAGATGATTTATTAAGTGAGCGGGAAATTCAAAATCATTTGTATTTTATTAGATATATATATATATATATATATATATATATATATATATATATATATATATATATATATATATATATATAGGGAGAGGATCAAGAGTAGAACTCTTAAGTAGTAGAACTCTCTTAAATAATAGAATTGTATCAAAACGACGTAGTTTTGATAAGACGCGGTGATATTTTTATAAATATGCGGTGGCATGGTATTTACAAAAATACCACCGCGTCTTATGAAAACTACGTCGTTTTGATACAATTCTATTATTTAAGGGAGTTCTACTACTTAAGAGTTCTACTCTTGATCCTTTCTGTATATATATATATATATATATATATATATATATATATATATATATATATATATATATATATACGGTCCGGATCTTAAGCTCACCCATTATCCAACTCACTCGAGCTTACCCCCTCTTTAGCGACGGACCCGGCGACGGTTCGATCATACAACCGTCGTCTATACTTTTAGCGACGGACAACATATAGCGTCGCTAAAAATATAAACGACAGTTATATGACCGAACCGTCGCCGAGTCCATCACTAAAGGGGGGTGAGCTCGGGTGAGTTGAATAAGGGGTGAGCTTAACATCCGGAATATATATATATATATATGGATATAATCTATAGCAAGTATTTGTTATGGTTCAAAATTGGGCAAATACCATCATATTCGTCCATTCCATACATTAACGGCGCAGATTAAAATTTAATTTTAGTCCTACGCTATTTCGTCTAGCGTACGCTCAAAATATATAAGGCCATACGCTAGTTCTAGTAGCGTAGCATTGGAAAAGTAATTTTGTGACACAATTGCCCCCGTCTTTACAACATGTAGCAACAGTCAACGCAACAGGGGGATAACTTATGCCAACTGGCGTAGCAAAATTACTAAATTTGTCTCAATATTCCAAATCAACTTTCCAGTTCCATATCAACTTGCCAGACAATTGTATTTAGCGATAAGGTAATATCTTTACGCATAAAATCTTAGCAACAGTCCAATTTTCTTAAAATTCCATATCAGAGAAAGAAATAACATATGGAATAGCTTTCAAGTTAAAATAAAAATAAGACAGACAATTGTCAAAAATATTGCACAGTGAGCTTCTCAGACATCAATTTCTTTTTAGATCACTTCGCTTGCTCGCAATGAGGGGGTGATAAAAAGACCAAATATTTAAGAGTTTAAGTTCAAAATTAGTACAGTATCATTACAGCAGCACTGGTGAAAAACAAATACGTCCTTGCACAAGGAATCACAAATGCTTCACATGAAACTGGGGCAGACTGGTCCCCTGGAGAGGCCAAGACGAACTTCCAGTCCATGATGCATGTCAGCAGGGCGTAACGTCTCTGAGTCACGTGGATCTGCCAAAAGCATACAACAACAAATTAGAAAACCATTACAACTCTGCACAGAACAACCATCTCGTTGAAAAATAATTAGAGAGAGAAGAAGCTTCCACTCGATCATCTACCAAGGCACTGTGACATAACAACAAATAAATTTTAATCAGTATAATATACCATTGAGGTAATCTTCAACACCAAAGTTCTCCAAGTCCCCTGTCATTGATTCCAACCCCAGCATGGAAGATGGTATTGCCCCTGGAGGCCTCTAAAACCTACAAAATTTTAGGAGGAAAGATTCAACATCAATGTGGGTTTTCGCTCTATTCATGCAAAATTAAGTAAAAAAAAAGGTACCTAACAACGCAAAGTACGTTGGCATGAAATAAAATCGAGCCCATCTTTGGATACCTTCTTTACACATTTTAGCTTCTCTGTCTCGTAACAACATCATATAAGCATCCAAGACATGTTCCCATAACCAACCATTGGGTCTCAAACAGTTAACATCTTTAAATTCAAACTTGTATAGACCTCCTGGATGGCTATGAGGAAAGTCTGATGGGTCGTGAGTTGGACTAAACCAATGATGATTTAGCCAATTGATTTTTTTCATCTTTAAGTACTTGAAAAAGTGAGTTTGCGTTGTTCCCTCCATCCTTCTAGCTGGCACTTTCTTACTATGTCGAGTAGAAGGGGCAACGCTAGGGTGAGTCTCTTGAACTGTAGGTTGGGATCCTGTCATATCAATCTCCATCTGCCCAACTGTAGGATGCGATCCTGTCATGTCAATCTCCATCTGCCCAACTTGAGGTTGCGTTGGATTTGGATTGATTGGAACATCTCTATAGTCATTCAAGAACGGTTGGTATAATGTATTGAACCATGTGTCATACATGGTTCTAAACTCAGGTGGATGTCCAATTGACAACATCTTTTCAAATATACCTTTTGCACTCTCAATCTACAATTAAATAAAAAAATTATATTAATAAAGCAAGATAATCAGTTTTTATTAAAACAAAAACATTAATAAATTTTATAAATTTAATAACTTACAGTGTTTACAGCCAAATATTGGTCAATGAATACTCGTGGCTCATAATCTTCCCCTTGACGCCTATAGGGTCGAGTATGGTGTATCCGTCGTCGAGTAATTTCTCTATACCACGTCATATA